>OX451739.1:977264898-977778106 GCA_948472305.1 Vicia faba
ATTTAGTGAAGAAGGTCTCTGAGAATTTTAATTTTTTAAAGACAATGTACTGAGTTTAATTGTTAGTCCGTCGTTTACGGGTACTTAAAAATTCATAATTTCTTATTGGAATAATGTTTTAGAGCGGTTTGTGAGGCGTTAAAACCATCTTAGTGTCATCTTTTGTTCGTATGTTCGACTCAGAAGTGATTCAATAAGGAAGATCTCCGAATGTGTGGATTTTTTGAAAAGATACAGTGGAAATACGGTGAAGACGGTGTGTTGAACCACTATTTTTTGGACGTTCAAAAATTCATAACTTCTGCCCGATTTAACTTTTTTTAGTGGTTATTTGGGTGTAAAATCCGTCTTGAGGTCATCTTCTTTTCTTACGTTCGGGTCAAAGGTTGATTCTTTGAGGAAGGTCCCCAGAAATGCGAATTACCTGAGATTTTATTGTGCAAATTATCGAGACGATTCTTGTGGCATAATTTCATAAATGGTGTTGTATACAAGTTTTCTTTAAGGCTCGAGGTCGTATTTATCTCTGAAGGCTTCAGTTTATGGCTCACTTATCAAACTGATCAGTGAAAAATTATGCATTACTGAAAAAGACAATGTTAGTGTCAAATATTCTCGCCATTCAAAAATTCATGAATCCTTCCATTTTTATCGTATCGCGTTGATTCTTTCGGAATGACGTCACAAATTTTGTCACCTGCGATTTTGGTGTTAATCTCGCATCAGGATTTTGCACCGATTATCATGAGTTTATGGGTTTTCTTCCTATTGTGCCTAAGACACTTGAGAAAATCTGCATTATTGAGAAAATTTTTGGGCTTCTTCTTGGCCCAAACCAGGCTCAAATGTGCAACCATATATTGATTTTTTCCTCAATATTTTCACAAGACTCAAATTATTTGTAAAGTTTCAGACAAAAAATAGTATAACAAACTCTCTCAACTCTCAATAAGAGAAAACGAATTCAAAATCAAAATATTTCCTCTAAAGTCTTCTCTCTCTCTCTCTCACTCTCTCTCTCTCTCTCTCTCTCTCTCTCTCTCTCTCTCTCTCTCTCTCTCTCTCTCTCTCCTCTCTCTCTCCTCTCTCTCTCTCTCCTCTCTCTCTCTCTCTCTCTCTCTCTCTCTCTCTCTCTCTCTCTCTCTCTCTCTCTCTCTCTCTCTCTCTCCTCTCTCTCTCTCTCTCTCTCCCCCCAAATCTCCCGCGCGCCACTCCCTCTCTCTACCCCCTCTGCTGGTTGCCACGGCAGGCCCTACCGATCGCCACCTTTTCCTTCCACTGCCACGTTCGCTCGCGAAGCTTTCTTCATCTACCAGTGTTGTTCATAAAGCCTCCTCTGTTCAAGTTTGTTGCTCCACACGTTTTCTCTCTCTCTCTCTCTCTCTCTCTCTCTCTCTCTCTCTCCCCCCAAATCTCCCGCGCGCCACTCCCTCCTCTCTACCCCCTCAGCTGGTTGCCACGGTAGGCCCTACCGATCGCCACCTTTTCCTTCCACTGCCATATTCGCTCGCGAAGCTTTCTTCATCTACCAGTGTTGTTCATAAAGCCTCCTCTGTTCAAGTTTGTTGCTCCACACGTTTTTCAGCCAGCTCCGCTTCTTTCTCAGAGAAAATCTTCAATTCGGTAATTCCTACTTTTCTTGATACTTATCTTGATTTAAGTGCTTTTGTTAATTGACTTTAGGATAGAATACTTAATTGGAAATTCGCAAGTTAATGTTGAATTGAGTTTTTTGAATCCTGAATTCTTGATTTGATAATGATGAATAAATCTGGAATTGGTTAAATTGTGCAAATTTTTGAGGTCATGAGGATTTAATCCGGTTAATTTTGTTGATGCTAATTTTGCCATCGAATTGTGGAATTTTGGATTGTTGAATTGTTGTTGAGAACTAATGGAAAATTCATGAGTTGATTCAATTTTTGATTAATTTAAATGATGAATTGATTTTTGCAACGTTGAAATATCTTGATCTGATTAATTGTATTAACACATGAATGTTGTTTGTTTGAGCTCGGAAGCGATAATTCCGATGTGATTAAATGTTTGTAACTTTTTTACGACTTTGTAGCGACAACACTTGGATCGATAATTTCTTTAGTGCATCCGTTTAGCATTTTGAAATTCTATTTTCATCGATATTAGTTCAAGTGTAAGTTGTTGTCTGGATAATCTGAATAATTTGCAAATCACTTTTTAATCACCGTTTGAGGTTGACTTGAGTTTAATCGTGCATATGTTAATCATTAACATTTGGAATTACTGTTTCCAATGCGTTTTTTCAGATAATTTTGTGATGTGGTAAGGTGTTGTCCGGTATTGGTAAGTGGTGCAAAACACACAATTTATTTGTGTCTAAATACCTAACGAAGCTTGCCTTGGCAATTGAAGGGCATTGGTATCGTTTCGATTGAGTTTTAAAACGATTTTTGTGCACTTTAAAAATAATAAAAATGATGTCCATGTTTTATTTTAACATGTATGTTGTGATTTAATTCTCATATAATGCATGGTTATGCTTAATTGTTAGACTATGGACCATTATTGTTGAGTTTTCTCACTTTTAGACCGACTTATTTTCTTATTCATGAGATGATGGAGGTGCTTCTCGGATTTTATAATTTAAGCTTTAAAGGCATTTAAATTTTTGAATTGCGCATGAGCATGCTTCCTTTGGTATTTGTTGAACATGTGCATTGAATTGTGACGATTTTAGATTGATCTTTTATGTGATTCATAACATAGTGTACATGCTGCCCGTGAATTGGTTTTGCGTTTCCGTCTCTTGTTCAAGCTTACTTTATGCATGATAGCTTGTCATTTTGAGCTGTAGCATTGATTATTTAACCGCAATTGGTTTCCCTTGTTATTTTCTAACTCGTTTGTGACTTGTGCAAGTTTTGGAAGGAGTTTTATCGCATGACGCATTTTTCTGGATGGTGCTTTGCTTGTATAGACTTATCTTGTGCAAGGACTTTTATTTGAAGCGACAGACTTTCCGCATGCGATTTATTTTTGCATTTGCAACATTTGATCCTGATATGGGATATTATTTCTGACTGTTTCTCTGTTTCTTAGTGAAGCTTGCACAAAGTTTTCGGGTTTCTTTGCTTTCGTCTGATAATTGACAAACTTGCATTTGATTGGTATTTTCTTCTGTTTCCTTTTGTCTCTTGCATTGTTTACCGCTTTCTTTTCCATGAGAAGTAGGACTAGAGATGCATGACTGAGATTCCTTACTTTAGGTGGGAAATGCTATTTTAAAACACCTTTAGAAGGCAATTCCTATTTGTGCTTGTTGGTTTACCATTCTGTGTGTTTACTTTTGTGCCAAAGACCACAAGGAATGCGTCCCATTCCCATTCCCCATTGATAAGTCCTCAAAAAAGGAAAGTGGAAAAGGGTCTTCAAATGACCGCCATAATTTCTAGTCCACAGGTCATTCGTAGCTTGTATCGTATGTCGATGCTACGAATCGTGCTATTCTTGTTATCAAGTCAGTCAAGTGGAATGCAGGTAAATATAACCAATACCCTACACTTTGTCATTAGCTCGTATGTCGTCCATGTTGATGCTCCGATTTGATCTCTTTATTGTCTTCTATCTCCTGCCCCGATGATACAATATCTTGGTTAGGTGTTTAGTATCCTATGACGATTCACTCTCGTTCTTCTCTGTCCTAGATAACGTGATATCTTGGTTTAGATTCGACGCCCCTTTAGTCTTCTTGCCACAATGACGTGCTATCATGGTTAAGAACTACTTATTCCCCCGTTGTTGCTTGCCTTGATGATTCAATATCTTGGTTAAGCCTCCCTTTTATCCTACCTTGATGACTCAATATCATGGTTAGGTGTCCCTTATCCCTTTTCCTACCTTGATGACTCGATATCCTAGTTAGGCGTGATCTCTCTCCTTATCCCTTCTTGGTAACACGATACCCCGGTCAGGCATGTGCTACTTGAGTGAGTGGATTCTCCTCAAGCCTTGTGTGTTTACCTTTTGTTGCATAATTACATGCTCTCGTAGGATTTCTCGATTCAATCTTAGGAAGAGAATTGAGATAGACCTAAGGTTGCAAACCATTCATGCCAATACTAGGTAGATTTCCCTTTTATCCTCAACTATAGGATCAACTTTGTATGACAACTCTAGGCTTACTTTGCTAGTTTCCCTTAGACCTTTTTCTTTATCTTCAGCATTTGCATTAAAGTTAAACTCCTTTTCCTTTCAAACTCAAAAAAGCACTATAATACTACAAAAAACCTTTTTCAAGGTAAAAACCATCAACCAATTCAAACTTCATTATTCCGCTTAGGTTTTCTATTAAAACCCTTTTTCAAGGTAAAAAACATACAACAAACCAAAATATGTGAGCTAAACTATGACACTCTGATTCCTCGAAAGGGATACGTAGGCATTAGGTCGTTTGCCATAGGCAAGAATTTTTTTGTAAATATTCCTTCTTTTCCCTGTCTTTTCTTTCACATGTATTACTTTTTATTATTAAGCTTTAGACATATATTTTTACACAACCTTATATTAAAGCGAACTTAAATGGATCTTGTGGAGTACCACAGACGCGTGGGATGCTAATACCTTCCCCTCGCGTAACCGACTTCCGTACCCTTTCTCTTTGTTGCAAGACCATCTTATCCATTTCTTTGGGGTTCTATCTATATTTTCCCTTCCTTCGGGTTAAATAGATTTTGGTGGCGACTCTATGTTTTTTCGTGACGCGACACAACTGATTGGAATATATACCAAATAGATTAGGTTAGTGAAAATAATGTCCATAAACTATTTTAACAGTGTCTTAATGAAGATTAAGTACTCTCTTCCCCATTTTTCTGAATTGAGCCACTGCAAACAATTATATGGGACTTCTATGATTTTTTTCCTTTTTTGTTCCAACCTATAACCTATAAATAAAGTCTTATCCCTTTAAATTTTCACATCCATAATCTTGAGTTCTCTATCTCACTCCTCACTCTCTCTATCTAATGATATTTTCTAATTTCTCTCAATTTAATTTATCCGTAGCGCTTTGAGAAAGTCATTGTGTTTAAGAAAGGTTTTTTATTTCGGAAAAGGGTGAATTGTAATTCACCAAGAGGTATTTTTCTCTTGGTTTAATAATTTCTCTTAAGGGAGTGTTTGCTTGGGTTGAAAGCTAAACCCGTTAAAAGCTTTGTTTGGATATTTATTCCTCTGTTCGATATGAGCCTGGTGTAAAATCTAAATTTTTTTCATGGTTAGTCTGTGTAACAACCAGGTTCGGTTCAAGATTATCCTAGTGTAAAATATCAATTTGGTTCATGGTCAACCTGTGTAAACCTTCAATTCGGCTAAGAGAATAGCCAATTCCAAACTCCACATTTGGTTCGAGTTAAGTGTATATTTATTTTTGGTTTTGCTTGCGGATTAATCACTTCAAGTTCGTGTTTGAAAGGAAGACTAAAGGTCTCTCTCTGATTTATGTTATTTGGTTGGAAGTTTACTTGAAATTTAATTTTACTTATATAAGGGAGTTTGTAAGCTAATCCTACTAAAAGCTTATAATAATTATTGGATACTCTCAACATTAAGTGTTAAGGGAGAGGATTTGGTCACTTCATTTTGACTGAACCTCTATAATTTATGGTGTCATCTTCTTACCTTTATCTCTTTAATTTTTTCAATTTATTTAACTTCTCTTATCTTTCTGCTGCTATTATTTTCTTACTTTTATTAAAAATATTTTTTAACTCTAAAAGTGAAAACAATAAGTTTTTCGACTATCATTTTTGAAATCTACACAACTCACCCCCCTGTGTGTGAAGCCACATGTATAATAGATGAATAGGAACACGTTTCCTAGTAGGGAGTTTGTTGTAGGTCCTAATGTAGTAGAAATATTGAGACTAAGCCATTAGAATAGACTTAACTCGTACAAATCATAAGGTCGCCACCGTGCATTATTGCTTCCAAAGGAAATGGAAAAAGAGCGAATAAACCCAAAAGTAAAAGAGAGAATCTAGGAACGGAAGTTGGTTATGAAAAGGGAAGGTATTAGCATACTAAACATATATGGTACTCCGCAGGAACCTCTTTGAAAATTTTTGTATTTGGCTATAAAGAAATATTTACAGAATGAGATAGTAGAGATGAGAAAAGAAGTAATTTTTACAATTTTTGCATCCTCTACGGTTGCGAACCTTTTTCTCCTAGGTACCACCTTTCGTGCAATAGGGGATCTGGGTACTCGTAGTTCTTCTCAACAATTTTGAAAAAATTATGTGTGTTGGTTAATTTTAATAGAAGAGACATCATCGTCATATTCGATTGGAAAATATACTTACTACCCACAATTATGAGAAAGGAACATTTACATCATCTTAAAGTGGAGGACATAGCTTGGATTTAAAATCAACAAGGCATCACTCAACACCCAAGTGGAAAATGTCTCACTTCACTACATATTGTAGAAGTATAGTAGCTTGCATCACTACAAGAATCGACAAGAGTCTAATCTTTTGAGAAAAGGTTTTAAAGTAAAAATCCAAAATGCTAAAATGGTTTGAATAAAGTTAATAACTTTTAGTCTTCTAAAATATGTCAAAGTATGATTAAATTTATTAAGGGTTTAATTAAGAAAAAGGTTTTGAAAATGCATGGACCTAAGTCTAAGTTTATTATGAAAGCAGTTCAAGTTTGAAAAACAAGAAGAGTTTGAAAATGAGGGAGAAGATTTTGAAATAAAGAATATGGGTAGGAGAAGAAAATACTATCATAAAGAATAAAGTAAAAAGCTAAGTTAAGAAAGGTCTAACAAAGAAGAAACCAACACTTGACATAAATAAGTCAATGTAGAGTTCCTATCCTTTGAATTGAGAACCAAACAAGCAATAATACTAAGATAAAACAAAACCTCATATGAAATAAGCCTCGGATTAACCAAAGCCTCGGATGAATTAAGAACTGTGATCGGTGGGAATGAGAACTGACTGTTTTGGATATGCTGGTTCGCGTTTTGCGTTTGTTTTTCACAAAATGTCGCGGTAAGAAAGAGTCGGCACCGTCTTTTATTTTATCCAACAAGGAAAGGACAAAAGCACAAAAAAAATTCTTTTTTGAGATATTTCTCGGGTTCGGGAGGTAGATTATAGAAAGGGAAGGTGTTAGCACCCTTTCTATCCGTGGTTATCCACGGGCTCTTAGGTACTTGCTCATTGTGTTTTCAAAAGTTTGCTTTTCTTTATGTTTGTGGGTTTGAAAGAGTTTTTATTCTGAAAGGGGTGTAAGTGCGAAAAGTTTTGTTTTGTTTTAAAAGGAGCAAGTACTTAAGAACCATCTACCTACTCAAAAAGGAATTAATCTGTACAAGTGTCCTTTAGACAATGCTATCCTACTATTTAGGAGCAGGTAGCACCGTCGTTGGAGTTTTTGGGTCAATTCGATTAAGGGACGTGTGGTCACTAAAGCAACGTTAGGACGCCTTAGCGGTAACCCTAATGTCTTAGATCATTTTTCCGAGGCAACCGTTTCGAGGCAACTTATGATCTTTGGACAAGAGGGAGACCTCTAAAACTTCCTATACTCAATGACCATGTTCGAGGCAACCAAGTAAGGTGTACCCTAAGAGTGGCATGTGCAAGTGTGTTAGTTCGGTTAATTTTATCTGTACATGTCATGGGTGAGCTATGTTGATTTTAAGTTCATACATTTGATCTTGTCAAGCATTCCCTATTATCAAACATCTAACAGTTAATATTGTGCGGAAATTAAATCTAAGCTATTACAAGGCGTCGGGTATTTACATCGCCAAAAACAAAACCTTTAATTTAAATTGCGGAAAGCGATAAATAATTAAAAGTCCTATTAAAACTATTACATACTGGAAGCAATTACAATATTGGATAAAAATAAGACGCGTGCGAGAAAATTAGATCGGCGCATTTTTAGGGTTTTGACCCTTTTGGAAAGAAAGCATTTTTTTTATTATTTTTGAATTAAATTAAATCTAAACTAATTATTAATTAATTAATAAAAATAGATATTTTTGGCTTTTTTAATATTTAAGGAAATAAATAAAATTGTTTAAAATTATTAAAAAACCTAATTCTACATTGATTTTAATTTATTGCAAAAAATATTAATGTTAAACCTATTTAAAACTAAGTTAATTAATTAATGTTTATTTACAAAAATAAAATAATGAAATTAATAATAAATAATATTTTTTATGTTTTCTGATTTTTATTAAGAAAAAAAAATAAATGTTAATTATTTGGTTAGTAATTAATTAAAAATAAATAAAACAAGTAAATAAATAAAATATTAAAAGAAAAGAAATAACCAAGGGGGGTACTGGGCCCAATATGGAGGTAGAATCAGCATTTCAGAGGCCCAATACGTCCAAGCCTGCTTTGACTTTTCCCATCCAATGCATGCTTGTTGACTTGGGTATATGGTAGACCTTTATTCCTATCCACCAGATCTGGCCTGGAGGCCATCTGGCAGGTTGATATTTGCAAGCGTATGGTGGATCACCCTTTGGATATCACATATAATCACTTGAAGAAAAATTAAATAAATGTTTTGGGGGACCTGGGATTCGAACCCAGGTCCCAAGGGGTTTTCCACTCATGCTTCCACCAACTGAGCCATGCTGCCTTATTGTTAACATAATGGACAAATAATATTATAAAAGAAACGCAAGCAATATACTGAAAAATAAAAAAAATGCGCGCAATTGATTTGAACGGGCCAATGAGAGGAAGACATCTAATTGTCTTCTTCACCAAAAACCTGGTTTTCTTACCTGCGGATTTTTATCCGCAGGAAGATTCGTGGGATCGTCCTAAAATAATTTCCAGGCCATGTAAACGCAAGCTGAGATCATCATCGTGTTCGTCTCCCTTCCCTGAACATCCGTGTACCAATTATTTGTCCTAATTTTACCTGCATCAAAAATGCCTAAAAAAAAAGAACACGAACCATAGCTTCAGATCTAAGGTTATAGGCCATGAAAACAAAATTGAATAATGCAGACATGTTGGAAATTGGACGTTAAGCATGATTGTACAAAAAAAATGGCAAAAAGATTCAAGAACATGGATTCACGATTTCATATTCAGAGCTATGTTCATGGACACTTACAACGCTTTTCAGGTGGATTTAGGACTTGGTTTTGATCGCTATGGCTTCAGTGGATTGCACACAAGAACACCATGTTGAGATTTTGGATTGAATCGTGCTCTAAGGTAGATTTCAGTTTTCAATTTTTCAAGCTTTTTCTCCAATTTGGTTTGGCCGTTTCTGCAGTTCTTAGGTCGTGTTCTTTGTTGCTTTATGTTGTATATGTATCAAGCATGCAATTAGATTAAATCTTGGGCTTCCAATCTTTGTGCATTGAAGATTCAAGATATGATATGATCACCATTGATAAAGTTTCCAAAATTGTACCAAATCTGATTTTTTGTGCATACTAAGACTTGATACGAATTTCATTATGTGAATCTTGATAATGAAGACCTGTAATGATCAAAAAAATCTTATTCCATCAATTTTTGGATTTTATTTGAATTAATATTGATTTAAAATGAATTAAATCAATAAAAATTAAATAAAATAGAAAATAAATGATTGGTCATGAAATTTAAGATGGGACACGTGTGTGGTGTGATAAGACCAAATCAAGTGGAAAAAAGTGGTCCCTTTTGTCAAAAATTGGAATTTTGAAGATAGTTGACTTTTGGTACTTTTGGAAAAATGCTCAACTTCAACAATGCATAAATTCTTCAATTTTGAACTTTTGGAAGTGTTATTGGACTTTATTAGAAACCTTGAGATGTCCTCTAACCAACCCTTTTGGTCTCATCTCATTTTGATATTCCATGCTCAAGTTATAAGCTTTGGCAAAAAAGGTGTTTTTGTTGACTTTCTAAAATGACCTATAATGTCCAAATTTGTAACTTCTTGTGAGTGCATTTCTTGATATTGGGGTGTGAATATGGATTGTAGTAAATTGAATCCTCTTCAAAATTATCTTTGGATGGGTCATTTATCATAAAGTATGAGAAAGTTATGCTTGGTGAAAGTTGAGTTGACTTTTCCTGCAAAACCCTAATTTAGCAACTTTTGAATCTTGATGAATCTTGATGAATCTTGAGAAATACTTGATGAATCATGATCAAACCTTGATAAAATTATTAATTATCCTTCAAAATGAGAGTGTTGACAAAAAATCTTGAGGTTTGACTATTTGTAGGTCACAATTGACTTTTGCCCTAGCATAGTCGATTTTTGGGCCTCTTGAGCAATTGACTGACCAAACTTCCTCTACAAGGCTTGAAACTTGACATGGATGAACTTGAGAACATATTAGGACATTGGGGAGCACTTGAGGACATTTGGATGAAGGACCTTGATGCAACACAAAACCCTAATTTTGAATTGACTGCCTTAGGAGATGATTTGATTGTCCAATTCTCGAGCCATCTTGAGCCACTTGAAGATTATTCTTGACATGTCTTGAGAAATATGGGAGGGAAAATTTTGGGGTAGAACAGTTGCCCCTGTTTAATCTTCTTAAACCTGAGGATATAGATTGGCGTTCAGGCCTTTCGTGATCCGAAGGTGGAAGATGATTGAACACTAGAGTGCCCAGAAATTTGCACTCGCATGAAGTAGTATCAGCATTGTGATGTCGGGAATGGGCTTACAGATGCCATTTGGAGATTGTTGGTAGGTGGTTTCATCTTCATTGACGGGTTGTCTCTTTTGACGGGCTGTCTGCATTGACGGGTTGTCTCCATTGACGGGTTGTCTCCATTGACGGGTTGTCTCCATTGACAGGTTGTCTCTATTGACGAGTTGTCTCCATTGACGGGTTGTCTCCATTGACAGGTTGTCTCCATTGACAGGTTGTCTCCATTGACGGGTTGTCTTCATTGATGGGTTATCTCCATTGACGGGTTGTCTCCATTGACAGGTTGTCTCCATTGACGGGTTGTCTTCATTGACGGGTTGTCTCCATTGCCGGGTTGTCTCCATTGACATGTTGTCTCCATTAACGGGTTGTCTCTATTGACAGGTTGTCTCTATTGACAGGTTGTCTCCATTGACAGGTTGTCTCCATTGACAGGTTGTCTCTATTGACAGGTTGTCTCCATTGACGGGTTGTCTCCATTGACAGGTTGTCTTCATTGACGGGTTGTCTCCATTGACAGGTTGTATTCATTGACGAGTTGTCTCCTTTGACGTGTTTCACCTCAGAAAAATCTTTAGGAATCGATTTAACTGAATTTGTCTACATTGACATGGTTGAGAGTTTAATTGCATCCTTCCTGAAAGGTAAAGGTCAGTCATATGCAATGCATGACATGGATCAAGCAATGATGTTCTCAACATAAATGAGATTGTATGGTATGATGCGTATATGCATGTATCATGATGTATGGACATGTAATGTTTTAGCTGGGGAAAGTAAATCCCGGAGCTGCTGGAGAAATAGAGTTGAGTTCTTCGTTTCCGCTGGGGATGATGAACGAAGATGATTGTGAGAATAAACCTGCAGGAAGAGATGACTCTGTTGGGGAATAAACCGATGAAGAGATTATTTTGAGGGGGATTACTCTGTGGGGAAGAGATGCTCTGCTGAGGATTTTAACGATAGACTCCGCTGGGAATTCCGCTGATAAACTCTGTTGGGGATTTCAATGATGAACTCCGCTGGGGATGGATTACCGTTGCTGGTGATATTGAATCTGTTGAGGATTGAATTCTTGCTTGTGAAAGGAAAGAACTCCGCTGGGGATGGATTACCGTTGCTGGTGATATTGAATCTGTTGAGGATTGAATTCTTGCTTGTGAAAGGAAAGAACTCCGCTGGGGATGGATTACCGTTGCTGGTGATATTGAATCTGTTGAGGATTGAATTCTTGCTTGTGAAAGGAACGAATTCCGCTAGGGATGGATTACCGTTGCTGGTGATATTGAATCTATTGAGGATTGAATTCTTGCTTGTGAAAGGAACGAATTCCGCTAGGGATGGATTACCGTTGCTGGTGATATTGAATCTATTGAGGATTGAATTCTTGCTTGTGAAAGGAACGAATTCCGCTGGGGATGATCTTTCAGCTGCAACTTGCTGGGGATAACCCTGTTAGACTCTTGTGGGGATAAACCTCTAAGTTCTGCTAGGAATGCTCCTTTGAACCTGGCTAGGGAGGTTTATTGTGCTCCGCCGGGGATAAACTTCCAGAGTCTACTGGGGAAGATGATTTAACTCTGTTGGGAACACTTTTTTTTAGACTGCGTCGGGGAAATGGCTCCACTGGGGGTATCTTGTATTCTGCCGGGGAACATTCTTATACTCCATTGAGGAATATTAAGACTGCCGGGGATACTCTTATGCTTGCTGGGGAATATCTTTATACTTCACTAGGGAAGATTAAGACCTTCTGGGGATACCCAACCTTTTAGCGCTGATGGTGGATGAACTCTGCTTGGGGAGAGTATTGCTGATTTGTTCATAGCTGCAAGTCTCAGCTGGGAGAGCTACCATTGCTGTCTTATTCCGCGGGGAATGAAGGTATCTTGGTCATATTCTTCAGCTAAACCTACCTTGGTACCTGGTGGACAAAGCAACTACACAGCTTGGACACTTCTTATGCCCCTGCTTCTGATACTACCAGTAATTCATTTTTTTTGTTTCACATGTAATTATTTATGATCAGCAATTAATGTCAAATGCATATATCAAAAATGAACATTGGACGTTCTTTGCAAAACAAAACAGATAAAGAAGAAACAATTTGAAATTTGTCTGAAAATGAATTTGTATTGATTTGAAGCTTGGCCTGTAAATAGGCGTTTTTGTACAAGAGGCTGGCGTCCTAGTAAGAGAGTGCCGCCGAACAAAATAGAATTTATACAATTTGTAAAAAAGGAAACAAAACAGCTATGTGAATAATCCCACTGGGTTCCAACTCTGTTATTGCCTTTATATCCTCGAGCATCTCATCTCTTTGCTACTGGTTGAAGATGAATTTGATTGATCAGTGCCTTCCGAGCTTGATAGTTGATACTGAAGTCTGGATGCAAGGTGATCCGATGAGACATAGTGTTACGCTTTGATCCCTAATTTTTGCCTGGACCTCCCTTTCGGGTTTTTAGTCCACCGGGATACCCTTTTTTTCCCAAGCCGCCTTTTCAGGTTTTCGACTTGCCAGGTGTACAAATTTTTTTCATTTTCATCCCTTATTTTTGCCCGAACCCTTTTGGTTCGCTGGGAAGCCCTTATTTTTGCCTAGGCCAGTCAACCTAGCGGGTCTTTGATTATGCGTAGTATCTTTTCACTATGTCTGTATTGACGGGGTGAGGGAGGTCGTCACCGTCCTTGGTGGTTAGAATCATAGCTCCTCCTGAGAAAATGTTCATAACCACAAATGGCCCTTCGTAAGTAGGGGTCCATTTGCCAATGGGATCACCTTGAGGTAGAATAATGCG
Organism: Vicia faba; assembly: GCA_948472305.1. Classification (NCBI taxonomy): domain Eukaryota; kingdom Viridiplantae; phylum Streptophyta; class Magnoliopsida; order Fabales; family Fabaceae; genus Vicia; species Vicia faba. The sequence goes on from OX451739.1 coordinate 977,278,393, forward strand.
CTTGATTACCAGGTCCCCAACTTGATACTCTTGTCGTCTGACTTTCTTGTTAAATGCCTTGATCATCCGCTTTTGGTACGTCTGACCATGAAAAATAGCAGTAAGTCTCTTTTTGTCGATTAGGTTCAATTGATCAAGCCGGGTCTGAATCCAGTCATCTTCACTCAAACCTGCATCCTTCATGATCCGAAGAGAAGGTATCTGAACTTCAATAGGCAAGACTGCCTCTATGCCATAAACCAAGGAATAGGGTGTTGCCCCTGTTGACGTCCGTGCTGAGGTACGGTACCCGTGAAGAGCGAACGATAACATCTCGTGTCAGTATTTGTATGTTACTTTCATCTTCTGCACAATCTTCTTAATGTTCTTATTAGCCGCTTCAACAGCCCCATTCATCTTCGGCCGGTAAGGAGAAGAGTTGTGGTGCTGTATCTTGAATTGCTCGCAGAGCTCAGTGATCATCTTGTTGTTAAGATTGGTACCATTGTCCTTAATGATCCTTTCTGGTACACCGTATCGACAGATCAGATTGTGCCTAATAAATCGTGCCATGACGTTCTTGGTTACAGTAGCAAAGGAAGCTGCTTCAACCCACTTCGTAAAGTAATCAATTGCTACCAGGATGAAACGATGCCCGTTGGATGCCGTAGGTCTGATCTCTCCGATCATATTGATGCCGCACATTGCAAAAGGCCAAGGTGTTGTCAAGACGTTCAAAGGAACTAGAGGTATGTGCACCTTATCAGCGTAGACCTGACACTTGTGACATGTCCGAGAATGCTGATAACAGTCAGCTTCCATTGTGGACCAGTAATATCCTGCCCGGAGGATTTTCTTTGCCATGGTATGTCCACTGGAATGAGTTCCGAAGGTACCTTCATGTAAATCTTCCATGATCCTTTCTGCTTCATTCTTATCCACACAACGCAGTAAGGTTGAATCATGGTTACGCTTGTAGAGAATGCCATGGCTGATGAAGAACTTCGCTGCAAACCTCCTCAGAAACTTCTTGTCATTAACAGATGCACCCTCGGGGTATTCCTGATCTTCAAGATACCTTTTCACCTCATGATACTAGGGTTTTTCTGTTACCTCTTTAGTCTCAAGATCACAATAATGTGCAGGTTTGTCCAATATTTCAATGATGATTCGGGGAGCTTCATTGTCCCAATTGACCTTGAACATAGAAGACATTGTAGCCAGCGCGTCCGCCAACTGATTCTCCTCTCTTGGGAGTGTTCAAAGGTTATCTCTTCAAAGTGGGGAAGCAATGTCAATACATACTACTTGTAAGGAATAAGGTTTGGGTGTTTCGTATCCCACTCGCCTTTGATCTGACTGATCACGAGAACGGAATCTCTGAAGACACTCAAGAACTTAATCCTTAGGTCAATTGCTGCTCGAAGACCCATAATGCATGCTTCATACTCCGCCATGTTGTTGGTGCAGTAGAAACATAATCGGGCGGTAAACGGGGTATGAGAGCCTTTAGGAGATATGATCACGGCACCAACGCCATTACCTAAAGCGTTCGAAGCTCCATCAAAGTACATAGACCATCGGGATCCTTCCTCAGGTCCTTCATCCGGTCCAGGTGTCTCACAATCAGTTACCAACATGATATTCTCGTCCGGAAATTCAAAGTTCATAGACTGGTAATCATCCACTGCCTGATGTGCCAAATGGTATGCCAATACACTTCCCTTGATTTCCTTTTGAGTCGTGTACTGGATGTCATACTCAGTCAAGATCATCTGCCATCTTGCTATTCTTCTGGACAAGGCAGGCTTTTCGAAGATATACTTGATTGGATCCATCTTTAATATCAACAGAGTAGTGTGAGTCAACATATATTGTCTCAGCCGGCGAGCAGCCCTTGCCAAAGCGCAGCAAGTTTTCTCAAGCAGTGAGTATCGAGTCTCACAGCCGGTAAACTTTTTGCTAAGGTAATAAATAGCATGCTCTTTTCGGCCAGACTCGTCATGTTGACCCAGCACACACCCTATTGAGTTGTCGAGTACTGTCAAGTATAAGATCAGAGGTCTCCCTTCAACTGGTGGTATCAGAATGGGTGGCTCTTGGAGATACTCTTTGATCCTTTCGAAAGAGGCCTGGCATTCATCATTCCAACGTACTACCTGCTCTTTCTTCAGTAACTTGAAGATTGGATCAAAAGTAGCAGTTAGGTGTGAGATGAATCGGACAATGTAATTCAGTCGTCCTAGAAAGCCTCTGACTTCTTTCTCTGTTCTGGGAGCTGGCATCTCCTGTATAGCTTTCACTTTTGCAGGATCCACTTGAATACCTTTGTCGCTTACAACGAAACCCAGCAGTTTACCAGATCTTACCCCGAAGGTGCACTTGTTCGGGTTCAACCTCAACTTGTACAACTTCAACCTATCAAACAGCTTCTGCAGATGGTCAAGGTGTTCTTCCTCAGTCTGGGACATTGCAATCATATCGTCGACGTATACTTCAATCTCATGATGGATCATGTCATGAAATAAAGCAACCATGGCACACTGATATGTTTCCCCAACGTTCTTTAACCCAAAAGGCATGAACTTGTAGCAAAAAGTACCCCACTGAGTAACAAAGGTCGTCTTCTCCATGTCTTCGGGATCCATTTTAATCAGGTTATAACCGTAGAAACCATCCATAAAGGAGAATATCTTGTGCTGAGCAGTATTGTCAACCAGGACGTCAATATGAGGTAGAGTGAAGTCATCCTTAGGGCTCGCCCTGTTCAAATCCCTGTAGTCAACACACATTCGAACCTTACCATCTTTCTTCGGCACTGGAACCACATTGGCCACCCACTGAGGGTAAGAAGTAACTGCTAGAAAACCGGCATCAAACTATTTCATAACTTCAGCCTTGATTTTCTCAGACATCTCTGGGCGCATACGGTGAACCTTCTGTTTTACTGGAGGACAGTCTTCCTTGGTAGGCAGGCGATAAACCATAATATCGGTATCCAAACCAGGCATATCTTTGTAAGACCAAGCAAAGATCTCAACATAGTCACGCAGCATCTGAATCAACTGTTGTTTCACACTAGGCTCCAAATTTGCATCGATCTTGACTTCCTTCTTGTCTGCCTCAGTACCCAGATTCACTGATTCCACTGGCTCTTCATGTGGCTGAATAGCCCTCTCTTCCTGGAGTAACAATCTTGCAAGTTCACCAGGCACTTCGCAATCATTTTCACCTTCGTCTTCAGCTAAGTTGATCGGATTTTCGAAGTCATAACCGGCAGTAGCAGAGTCGTTACCAGTAGGATCCAAAGTGGATGTGGACCTGTATATGTGAGTGTGTGTAAAATAGCTGTTTTGCAATATATAATAAAGAAAAACAAGGAGCGCAAAATTTGAAATGCAAGAAACGTCCAATGCTTTTATTAATGATATATGAAAATGACACACAAAAGCCCTCACAAATGAAGCCACAGTACCCTGGGTAAGACACCGGGCCATAAAGTTTCAAACATTGTCTATTACAAATTCAAAACAAAAGTTGCATTACTGGGTAACAAATGTAATAGGGATGAAGTCCTTTGCTATCCAGTTACTTGGTCCACCGTCTGTCGTAGGATAGATCCAGCTGTCGAATTCAGACTCTTCCACATCATCATCAATGGAATTCACTCCCGAGTTGCTGATGAACACGGGAGGTCTTCCGATTCGTGCATTCCGAACAGCCCTTTGAGCTTCTGCAGTGAAACCCAAACCAAATTATTAGTCTTTTGTGTAAAATCATGAAGTCGGCCCCAATTTGCACACTCACCCTTCTCAATAACAGCCCGGGCATCTTTTAAGGAAGCCATTTTCATAGGAGAACCTTCAACCACAGTCTCGGCTGATGCCAGTGTCTGGGGCACCTCTTCAAAGTGTTGAAATGAGGTCTCAATGAACTCCCCATCCATCTCTACATATCGGAATGAGTAGAGGTGGCTGACCATGTACTCTTCCTCCCATTGTACTGTCACAATCTTCCCTTTGACCGGGTACTTCAAATTCTGGTGGAGCGTCGAGGTCACGGCCCCAGCTTTGTTGATCCATGGACGACCCAGCAAATAAGAATAGGATGGCCGAATGTCCATCACATAGAATGTAGAGTTGAAGACCTGAGAACCAACCTTGATCGGGATATCAACCTCTCCATACACCATCCTCTTAGACCCATCAAAGGCCCTGACAATAATGTTGCTTGGTTTCAGCTCCAACCCTTCACAATCCAACCGGTCTAGAGCTTTTTTAGGCAAGAAGTTCAACGAAGAGCCAGTATCCACCAACACATGTGCAAGAGTAGTGCCCCTGCATTCAATGGAGACATGCAGGGCATCGTTATGATTCTTCCCTTTAACAGTCAAGTCGGCGTCCGAGAAACCCAATCCATTATCAGCAGTCAAATTATCCACGCAATCTGTAAACTGATCAGTTGATGTCTCCTGTGGTACATGGGCAGTCTTCAGAAATGTAATCAGAGCCTTAGCATGGGCCTCTGAGCACATCAATAGTGATAACATAGAAATCTTGGATGGGGTTTGCCCCAACTGCTCGACTATATTATAATCACTCTTCTTAATAATCTTCAGGATCTCTTCCATCTCATGTTTGGAAGCTTCAACAGTAATTGTCTTCGGTGCCTCCGTCTGGGCAGGCACATCAATGGTGATCCCTTTGCCCCGAGCGTCAGATGACTCGGCGACAGGGGTAAGAATAGGAACTTGATCAGGAATAGTGGCAGGTACACTGGCAGGTGTAATAACAACAGGTCTTCGGACACTTGGTGGAGCAATATCAGGTGAGAAAAGTCTTCCGCTGCGGGTGACTTTAGCAGGTCCAACAATGTTGCTAATGTCGGTATCACCATCCAGCTCTTGCTTAAATCCATGAAAATAAACATCAGCCCTATAGTGCCAAGGGACATCTTTATCAGAGGTATAGGGGATGGGCCCCGGAATAGTGATGACCACAGGTGCGATTCTTGGAACAGATGTAATCCTAACAGGCTTCCTCGAGGGAGCCTTGGAAGAATTGTCGAAAATGGTAATGATGGCAACTTCTTTAGAATGAACTACGGGAACAACAGTCTTCTCAAACATAATCTCTTTACTATCCATCAGGCGCTAGACACCTGATTTCAAAAGCGGACAACCATTTGGACGGGCAGAACACATGCAGCAACCTTCGTCACAGCCCGGAAATAAACCGGTTAGCAAAAGGTTCTTCTTGACAGTCATCAGAGGGGTAACAAAGTTATCCACAGAAGCTACAAACAAGTCTTCCTCTACAACATTCACTCCATGTTTGGGAATGGGAGCAGTCACAACATTAGGCCTCTCGGGCGCCTCGAACTCAATCTCCTTCACATCAATTAAGTCTTGTATCTTATTTTTCAGACTCCAACAATCATCTGTATTATTCCCCGAGCTATCGGAGTGATAAGCACAGTGGGCGTTAGGGTTATACCTTGGTGACGTTGTATTTGAATTCTTTGAGGCTTCCCTTAGAGTCACCAGATTAGTCTTCAGCAACTGTGGCAGAATCTGAGATAAGGTCATGCTGAGACGAGTGAATTGCCTCTTAGGTCTCTCATCCTTCTGTTGATTGTTGTGCTGAGGAGCACCCGCATGTTTTGAAATAACAATCGCATTTACAGCTTGGAGGTGTTCAGATCTATCCTGTCTTCTTGCACTGTAGACAACACTGGACTCTTTCTTAAACGGCTTCTTTTCGGTGCTTGCGGAGGCACCCTTCTGTATCTTCCCAGCCTTAATACCAGCCTCAATCCTCTCACCAGTAAAAATAAGATCTGTAAACCCAAATGAAGAGCTTCCAATCAAGTGGTTGAAAAATGGACCAGACAGGGTCCCCAAAAACATGTCAACAAGTTCCCGATCAGCTAAGGGTGGTTGTACCCTTCTGGCGAGGTCTCTCCACTTTTGAGCATAATCTTTGAATCCTTCACCCATTCCCATTGACATACCCTGGAGTTGGGTACGCGTAGGAGCGAGGTCGGAGTTGTACTGTATTGCCTGTAGAATGCAGTAGCCAAATCTTCCCAACTACGGATACTAGCTCCGTCCAGCTGATAGAACCACTCAAGCTGAGTCCCTGAGAGACTGTCTTGAAAGAAATGGATCCATAGGTTCTTATCAGCAGGGTAAGGCTGGATCTTCCTCACATATGACCGGAGGTGCAGCTTCGGACAAGAAACTCTGTCATACTTAGCAAAGGCTGGTGCCTTGAATTTGTGGGGAATCACCACCCCAGATGAGAGACCTAGATCTCCGAAGTCCAGACCAGGCACCTTTTGAACCTCCATAGCACTCAACCGGTCTTCCAGTTGCTTGTATCTATCCTCGACAGGAGGATACTATTCTTCATCGTAGTCTGTCTCGTTGTCGGAGACCACAAGGCTAGGAGCCCTCCTTTCTTGTGGACTATCTTTCCCTCCGAATGAGGTGGTCAGATCAACTTCATCCCGTAGCCTGTTGCCAAACCTAAGACCAATGCTGAACAGGACTGTCCTCTTCTTCTTATTCTTCTTCTCTTTCAGAATCAGGGTCTTCAGGTCCTGCTGACCCTTAGCTAGACTCATGAACAACTCTTGAAATTGGGCATTCTGGGCCTGGAGGGCCTTGATAGCTTGCTCAGTGGAAGGTTCAGCAAACATGATGAGTGAGTGCTGAAATAAACAGTGAAGAAGATAAGAGACCTGTAAAGGGTACCTGTTTATGAAGTGCATGGGATGAAATGCGTATGATTTATGATTTCAAAGACAATTGAGATTCAAATTTGTAAACAAGAAAGGAAACACACTTTATTAGATAACTTCGTAATTCATATTGTTCAACAAATTGCCCTTAAGGCGTTACAAGAATGGAAATACTGAAAAGTAAAAATAAAACTGGAAAGGAAATCATCAAAGGTCCATCAATGCTCCCATGGTCTCTTCTTCTCAGTGCGGACATAGTCGTTGAGAACCCGCTCGTTCCATAATTGCCTAGTCAGCTTCTAGATCTTCTTCTCTTGTTCATTGAACTTCTCTAGGTAAGAATCCCATTCATCCCTCAGCTGCATCCAAGACCTTTTCAGTGCCCCAATGTCAGTGGGCATATAAGGATGGGGAATGGTTGGAAGAACCCCTTCTTCATTAGCAACTTCAAGAGTGACAGGCTGGACAACTTCATATGGCATACCTAGCTTCTGGGCACGGATGTGGACCCATCTAAAATATGGCTCCATTGGAAGTGAAGTCTTTGGGCCTAGCTCATGTGGATCAGATTGGTGAACTCTATCCCAAGCCCTTATGAATCTGCGACGCTTCTCGTCACTATCCTCTTGAAAGTCAAAGATGATATGAGGCATTAGCATCTCATGAGGTCCTTCTCTTCTGGCTCTTCCAAACTGACGGAGAGCTAAGCATGGGTTGTAAGAAATTCCTCTGTGGGTTTCGATCAATGGAACATTAGGATACTCTCCACAACGATCAATAATAGTCACCTCATCCATACCCTTGAGAGTCCATATAATTTCATTATGAGAAAGAGACATCACCATAGAAGCCTAGCCCATTCCTTCTCTGTTCTTCAGCACTGACTTAGGGAGGTGTAAAATAAACCACCTGGACAATGAAGGAGCACAACACATCAAGGTTCCCCGCTTTCGGGCAGTACGAGCATAGAGCTGATGAAGAATGTCACCCAAGAGAGTGGGTACATGGTTCTGAGAGATGAAGATCTTTATGGCCTTAACATCAACAAAAGTATCAGGATTTGGAAATAGTACCAAACCGTATATCAGGAGAGCCATAATATCCTCGAAGGCCTTGAAATCTAGGATATCCCATAAATAGTTAGCCTTGCCAACCAAGAACTTAGTCAGAAAGCCTTTTGCTCCACTCCTAGTCTCCCAATTAGCCATTACCTCCTCTTTAGTCAAATGAAGGGATGCAACAATCTCTTCGGTCCTAAGAGTCTTTTCCCAACCAGTAAACGGGGTCTGATCCAGAACAGAGATACCGAGCAGCTCAGAGAACTCTTCTAGGGTAGGAACCAGCTGATAGTCTTGAAAAGTAAAACAATGGTACATCGAATCATAGAATTGGACCAGGACACTCATCATCTGCTTGTCCAATTTAGAGTTGACCAAACTGAGAAGAGAACCATGCCTCCTGATGAAGGAAGTAGTGTCAGGCATCTTGGCAACCAACTCTTTAAGCAAGGTAGGTACTTGGACAAAGTTGATCCGGATGGTATTCTTACGCATGGGCATCATGATGACCTATAAAACAGAACAAAGATGAATCCCTCCTGTCTTTAAAATAGGTTAGTCCTTATGCAAGATGTATGCAATGTTATGATGTCATGATGTCATGATAAAGGCACACCACAAGTATCCACAAAAGGTAAACATGGTAAAGGCACACAAGCCACACAAAAGAGCCCTTAGATTTCAGGCTGGCATGGAGATTAGGTACTACCCTCTTTCAATTCAGTTGGTTTAAACCTGTCCTAAAATAGTAACCGGGTTCTAGAGGATCTCAATATCACTGACTACCCTCAATCGGTCATAATTCCAGTTTAGCAACCTTTTCTTGCAGCCGGAATCATCACGAGAGTTTAGTCTCAATGAGTGTAGCATACTGCTACTGTTCTATGGCCAAGTTGGTCAATTTAAGGTTCTAAGGTCAGTTGGTGCTTAATGACCCCTTAGAAGACCCATATTCTCCTCATTCCAACACAAGGGATATCGGTACAGACTAAAGTGCCACACCAACGTAGTTACTGCTTCAACCGTGTCGGTCTACACCAGACAGTTCCCTCACAGTTTATTGCTACTTACCTAAAGGATACCCCCAGATCCGGGTTAGGATCTATAGAAACTCCGATACAAGCCCAAAAAATTAAAGCATACAATTGAAAACACAATGATCTAATCCTAAGGTACACCTCACTTATTAAGATATTCCCCAGCAGAGTCTCCAGTTCTGTGATCGGTGGGAATGAGAACTGATTGTTTTGGATATGCTGGTTCGCGTTTTGCGTTTGTTTTTTGCAAAATGTCGCGGTAAGCAAGAGTCGCCATCGTCTTTTATTTTATCCAACAAGGAAATGACAAAAGCACAAAAAAAATTCCTTTTTGAGACATTTCTCGGGTTTGGGAGGTAGATTATAGAAAGGGAAGGTGTTAGCACCCTTTCTATCCGTGGTTATCCACTGGCTCTTAGGTACTTGCTCATTTTGTTTTCAAAAGTTTTCTTTTCTTTGTGTTTGTGGGTTTGAAAGAGTTTTTGTTTTGAAAGGGGTGTAAGTGCGAAAAGTTTTGTTTTGTTTTAAAAGGAGCAAGTACTTAAGAACCATCTACCTACTCAAAAAGGAATTAATCTATACAAGTGTCCTTTAGACAATGCTATCCCACTATTGAGGAGCAGGTAGCACCGTCGTTGGAGTTTTCGGGTCAATTCGGTTAAGGGACGTGTGGTCACTAAAGCAACGTTAGGACGCCTTAGCGGTAACCCTAATGTCTTAGATCATTTTTCCGAGGCAACCATTTCGAGGCAACTTATGATCTTTGGACAAGAGGGCGACCTCTAAAACTTCCTATACTCAATGACCACGTTCAAGGCAACCAAGTGAGGTGTACCCTAAGAGTGGCATGTGCAAGTGTGTTAGTTCGGTTAATTTTAGGCAAAATACTCATTTTGGTCCCTTAACTATACCCTTGGGTTCACATTGGTCCCTTAACTTTTTTTCGTGTCATTTTGGTCCCTTAACTTTCAAAAAGTTTCATTTTAGTCCTTTTTTTCTAATTAGCGATGGAAAAACTTTGGAAATACGTCGCTAAATATGTCTCTAATTAGATAAAAAGGACTAAAATAAAACATTTTGAAAGTTAAGGGACCAAAATGACCCGGCAAAAAATTAAGGGACCAATGTGAACCCAAGGATATAGTTAAGGGACCAAAATGAGTATTTTGCCTTAATTTTATCTGTACATGTCATGGTTGAGCTATGTTGATTTTAAGTTCATACATTTGATCTTGTCATGCATTCCCTATTATCAAACATCTAACAATTAATATTGTGCGGAAATTAAATCTAAGATATTACAAAGCGTCGGGTATTTACATCGCCAAAAACAAAACCTTTAATTTAAATTAGGGAAAGCGATAAATAATTAAAAGTCCTATTAAAACTATTACATACTGGAAGCAATTACAATATTGGATAAAAATAAGACGCGTGCGAGAAAATTAGATCGACGCATTTTTAGGGTTTTGACCCTTTTGGAAAGAAAGAATTTTTTTGTTATTTTTGAATTAAATTAAATCTAAACTAATTATTAATTAATTAATAAAAAGAGATATTTTTGGATTTTTTAATATTTAAGGAAATAAAATAAAATTGATTAAAATTATTAAAAAACCTAATTCTACATTGATTTTAATTTATTGCAAAAAATATTAATGTTAAACCTATTTAAAACTAAGTTAATTAATTAATGTTTATTTACAAAAATAAAATAATGAAATTAATAATAAATAATATTTTTTATGTTTTCTGATTTTTATTAAGAAATTTTTTTTTTAATTATTTGGTTAGTAATTAATTAAAAAAATTAAAACAAGTAAATAAATAAAATATTAAAAGAAAAGAAATAACCAAGGGGGGTACTGGGCCCAATCTGGAGGTAGAATCAGCATTTCAGAGGCCCAATACGTCCAAGCCTTCTTTGACTTTTCCCATCCAATGCATGCATGTTGACTTGAGTATATGGTAGACCCTCATTCATATCCACCAGATCTGGCCTGGAGGCCATCTGGCAAGTTGATATTTGCAAGCGTATGGTGGATCACCTGGAGGCCATCTGGCAAGTTGATATTTGCAAGCGTATGGTGGATCACCCTTTGGATATCACATAGAATCACCTGAAGAAAAATTAAATAAATGTTTTGGGGGACCTGGGATTCGAACCCAGGTCCCAAGGGGTTTTCCACTCACGCTTCCACCAACTGAGCCATGCTGCCTTATTGTTAACATAATGGACAAATAATATTATAAAAGAAAAGCAAGCAATATACTGAAAAATAAAAAAAAATGCGCGCAATTGATTTGAACGGGCCAATGAGAGGAAGACACCTAATCATCTTCTTCACCAAAAACCTGGTTTTCTTACTTGCGTATTTTTATCCGCAGGAAGATTCGTGGGATCGTCTTAAAATAATTTCCAGGCCATGTAAACGCAAGCTGAGATCATCATCGTGTTCGTCTCCCTTCCCTGAACATCCCTGTACCAATTATTTGTCCTAATTTTACCTGCATCAAAAATGCCTAAAAAACAAGAACACAAACCCTAGCTTCAGATCTAAGGTTATAGGCCATGAAAATAAAATTGAATAATGCAGACATGTTGGAAATTGGACGTTAAGCATGATTGTACAAAAAAAATAGCAAAAAGATGCAAGAACATGGATTCACGATTTCATATTCAGATCTATGTTCATGGACACTTACAGCGCTTTTCAGATGGTTTCAGGACTTGGTTTTGATCGCTATGGCTTTAGTGGATTGCACACAAGAACACCACGTTGAGATTTTGGATCGAATCGTGCTCTAAGGTGGATTTCAGTTTTCAATTTTTCAAGCTTTTTCTCCAATTTGGTTTGGCCGTTTCTGCAGTTCTTAGGTCGTGTTCTTTGTTGCTTTATGTTGTATATGTATCAAGCAAGCAATTAGGTTAAATCTTGGGCTTCCAATCTTTGTGCATTGAAGATTCAAGATATGATATGATCACCATTGATAAAGTTTCCATAATTGTACCAAATCTGATTTTTTGTGCATAATAAGACTTGATACGAATTTGATTATGTGAATCTTGATAATGAAGACCTGTAATGATCAAAAAAATCTTATTCCATCAATTTTTGGATTTTATTTGAATTAATATTGATTTAAAATGAATTAAATCATTAAAAATTAAATAAAATAGAAAAAAATGATTGGTCATGAAATTGAAGATGGGACACGTGTGTGGTGTGATAAGACCAAATCAAGTGGAAAAAAGTGGGCCCTTTTGTCAAAAATTGGAGTTTTGAAGATAGTTGACTTTTGGTACTTTTGGAAAAATGCCCAACTTCAACAATGCCTAACTTATTCAATTTTGAACTTTTGGAAGTGTTCTTTGACTTTTTTAGAAACCTTGAAATGTCCTCTAACCAACCCTTTTGGTCTCATCTCATTTTGATATTCCATGCTCAAGTTATAAGCCTAGGCAAAAAAAGTGTTTTTGTTGACTTTCAAAAATGACCTATAATGTCCAAATTTGTAACTTCTTGTGAGTGCATTTCATGATCTTGGGGTGTGAAGATGGATTGTAGTAAATTGCATCCTATTCAAAATGAGCTTTGGATGGGTCATTTCTCATAAAGTATGAGAACGTTATGCTTGGTCAAAGTTGAGTTGACTTTTCCTACAAAACCCTAATTTAACAACTTTTGAATCTTGATGAATCTTGAACAATCCTTGATGAATCATGATCAACCCTTGATAAAATGATGAATTATCCTTCAAAATGAGAATGTTGACAAAAAATCTTGAGGTTTGACTATTTGTAGGTCACAGTTGACTTTTGCCCCAGCATAGTCGATTTTTGGGCCTCTTGAGCAATTGACTGACCAAACTTCCTCTGCAAGGCTTGAAACTTGACATGGATGAACTTGAAACATATTATGAAATTGGGGAGAACTTGAGGCCATTTGGATGAAGGACCTTGATGCAACACAAAACCCTAGTTTTGAATTGACTGCCTTAGGAGATGATTTGATTGTCCAATTCTTGAGCCATCTTGAGCCACTTGAAGATTATTCTTGACATGTCTTGAGAAATATGGGAGGGAAAATTTTGGGGTACCACAAGAACAAAGAAAAGTCTTCAAAAAAATTTGTCATAGTAACAACTGTATATATAGGAATTCCCAATCATAGACAAACCATGGAAATCAGAATAACCTGCACACGGAAAAAATTCAAACCAATGCCTTGGAGTAAACCCCAAGGACTTCAAAATAACTTCACAAAAATATCATCCAAAGCTCACCGGGTTTCAAGACCTCGGGGTTTATAATCCTAAATCTCAGGAATTCATAACACCAAAGTGCTAGGGATAGTAACCAGAATGTCCAAGTAACCTTAAAGATTTTAATGTTCAAGTTGATTATTAAGTGTATTAAAAAAAGAAAAGAAATCTTAAGTGAGCAAAGATAAAATGACAGAAAGTAAATGCTGAAGTCAGCAAAGGGCAACTAGCATGAGATGTAAATGCTAAAGGTTAATGACATAAAGTAAAGACATAAAATAAATGCAAAAAGTAAAAGCATAAAGTAAAGTCAGTTGCTAATTGTTAATGTGTTAGAAGTTAAGGTTTTACAAAGCATGATCAATTATGATTGAATGATGATCATGGGCCAAAAGTTATGAGCACTCATTACAGGATTGATAGAATCAAAGCCTCCTAACAATAAGTCTCAAGGTGATTGGAACCAAAATAATCAATCAAATATACTTGGACTTTTAACATAAAGTTTAAGCCAATGGTCTTTTTAAGAAAAGATTTAAAGGAGATGGAACCTATAATAGATGACCAATGATGATTGAAGATTGAACTTAGGTTAAAGTTGATAAAGACTTGTTATAAGATTGATAAGACCAAAGCCTTCTAACAACAAGTTTCAAAAGTCTCGATTCTTAGTTCAATAATCAATCATACTTGGGCTTTAAAAAATAAAGTTTGGGCCACTATTGATCTTTAAAGGAAAGAAGAAGGGGATAAGATGGAGAAGGAGGGGAATGCCACAGTGGAACCAATGCCTCAAATGAATTGAAATTTGGGTTTCAAATATCATCAACATCATTCATCCATTTTGGTGGATTTAGTTTTTCAACCTATCAACACCCAATATCCAATGAGGTTGAGTAACTTTAACTAAGGAATCAACTATCATCCATGATTTAGGACCATTCACAAAAAAAGAAATAAAATATATTTCATATAAAATAATGGAACAGTTTTTAAATGATTAATAAAATAGAAATAATTGATGATTTAAATAAAAAAGTATTAAAATACTATATAAAAATCCCAAAAAAGTTCCAGAGGTCAAACATGAGTCAACAAGTGTTGACAAATTTTTTAACAGTTTTTAAAAGTCAAAAACTATTTTTAAATATACAAAATTAATAAATATACACCAAAAATCACAAAAAATAGTAAAATCAGAAATAAATAACAAATGAGGTCACCAATATTTGTCACACCACCATTGGATCCTTCCATAATTTTCTCAGAATTTTTAAAGATCTAAAAATATTTTTAAAAAAAATGAAACAAATCAAATAAAAAGAAAAGTTATAAAAAATATCAAATCGTAAAATAAAATTATGAAAAAATGAGAATCAGAAAGAGAACATTCAAAAATATTTTTGGTAATTATTCCTTAATTTTTGAGCTTGAAATGATTTTTAATTATTTTTTGAAGTTTAAAACAATTAAAAACAAAAATCATAAAATAAAAATAATACCAAAAAAAAGTAGACCATCTGATTATTGTCAAAACCCGTTAGTAACCAGATCCAAAGGATATGGTGTGTTGTACATGTTATGGTCACTCTTGAATAAAACACTGGATCACAATTGAAAATATCATAAAAATATAAAATAACAAAAAATGAGAAGCGTTGGATCTTAAACATTTAAACACGTTGTCAATCTAGACGGACCACGTGTGTGGATACACGGTAAGCCAGGGTCAATGCGTGCACATGAAGGCCACAAAAGTCAAGCCAACCAAATTAAAACAATTGGTCGTGTATCATTGGTTAAAGAACGACACGTAGGTCGTCTTCAACCTCGAGCCATCTGTGGATGGGGATTGTATGAATTCTTCAAACAGAAAAGTTAAAAGCTCATAGTGGTATCATTGGATTCGTCACATTCAAACGATCCTAACCGTAGCCTCGTGAAAAATTTATATAAAACACAACTCAGTCGATTTGAAAATTACCAGAGCAAAGTTGTAAAACTAAATTTGAAAATAAATGCTAAATTCTAAATGAAAATTAAAATCAAAAGAAGTATGAGACTCAGAGGAAGAAAGACTAAAACTTAGCAACTTGTTTGGATTGATTTGTTTGAGAGAACTACTAGAACAAATTTCAAATTGTAAGCTCTGAAACTGAACTTCGGTAGTCTGAATTAGTGCTCGATTTCCTTGGTTTTTGTGATGGAAAGTTTGTATGATGATTGAGAATGAAGCTTCTGAAAAGAGTTTGGAGATAGAAAGCTTGGAATAATGAAATTGATTTTCAAATTTCAAGCTTCGAGTGAGACTTTGGCAGGGTGATTATTGAAACAACCTGCTGAACTGTCAACTGACAAAGAAATCAATGAATTCGCCATCGAGCATTTTTTATCCCACAAGAAGGGAAAGGCAAACATCGAGTATACTTGAGAAGGGAGAAACCATGGTCAAATGACTGAGAGATTGGGTAAGGGAGTCTGTTACGCGAGGGGAAGGTATTAGTATCCCACACGCCCGTAGTACTCTATGGTATCCACTCTTGTTATTCTAATCTAATGGGTGTGGTCAAAGTCTATGTCTAAGGTTTAAAGTAAAAACAAAGAGGGAATGCATTGAAAAAGAAAAGGAATATAAAGTGTGGGGAAATGTAAGATATTTTTACAAAGATATGCTCGATTAGGCCCCACAAGAAGCCTTCGCCTAAGTATCCCTTTTAAGGAATCAGAGCAGTCATAGTTCGACTCATTTATTTTGGTGGGTTTGTGTTTTTTAGTTGAACAATGTTAGATTCAATCATTCTACCATTGCTCGACCTTTGGAGACTTACGACCTAAAGTGGAAAGGAACTAACATGCTCTTAGAAGAGAAAAGCCGATTGGAAAAAAGAAAGGAGTTGGTTAGTGTTTTTTACCTTAAGAAAGGATTTAAGTTGTTAGAGAGTGTTTTTATTAGTTTCAGGAAAAAGAAAGTTTTAGTTTTAAATGCAAGGATGAGAAAAAAACATCTAAGGGAGACTATCTAGAATCTAATCCCTAATGTTATCATACAATGATGGCCCTATGTCAAGGATAAAGGGGGAAATATCTATCTATGTTATCAGGCATGGATTACTATCCTAAGGTCTTGCTTAAATCGAGAAAAGAAACAAGTACATCTTAAGGGAGCATTGTATATACAAAAAAAGCAAGCAAAGGAAGCACGTACATGATGAGAGTAGTGTATCCCAAACAAGCAGAGGAAAGAAAATACATGGTGAGAGTAATTCACCTCTAAGTAGAAAGCTCGAACAAAGGGAGCACATACATGGCGAGAGTAGTGCACACTAGCTCAAGAAAAATGGCCTAACCAAGATATTACAAATCGCGGTAGGAAAAGAAAAATCAAGAGAAATGCTTTAACTAAGGTGAGCGAATTGTAACGCCCGTAATTTATTTAATTATTTAAATAAATTATTTTTGGAATATTTGTGAAGAAGTGTTATTATAATTGGATTTATTTTATTAAATGGAGAAATAATAATATATTTGAGGTATTATATTATTATGTGGTGAAATAATGTTAGAAGCTAATATTATTTAATGTGAGCCTATATTGTGTGAGAGGAAGTAATAAGGGGGTGTAGGTTTGGAGCCCAATAGGAATAATATAATAATATTAGGTTATTTTATTAATTGTAATAAGAGAATAAGGATTTGAGGAGAACGTGAAGCTGCTGGAATTAGAAGGAAATGACAAGAACAAATATTCAACCCGGAAATTGTAGAGCGACCTTTGTTCCAAGGTAAGGGTGGGGTTCTGACTTTATAATTGGGTTCATGATGTTTGATATGTGGGTTAGAGGATTGTTGTTTTTGTTCTTGAATTGGATGATGTATGATGATGATTTGATGCATTTGAATGAATAATGACGTTATGATATTGTATGATCGATGTAGTATTATAGGTTAATGTTAGGTGATGATTTATTATGTTTATAATGAGGTTTGTAGGACTATAATTAGATTCCCATAGTGAATTACAGTAGAAAACGCAGAAAATTATGCAGGAGGAACCAGGATGTGTCGACCTCAAGCTGGATGAGTCGATACATGGGCGATGTTAGACTCAGGATGAGTCGATCGGTAAGGTGCACGTGTCGATACATGCTGTGATTTGAAGCAGGATGAGTCGATCCATAAGGAGGATGTGTCGACTCAAGCTGTGCAGGAGAAGCATTACGCGTCTATCCATAGAGTTTCGTGTCGACCCATACTGACTAATTTTGACAGAATCAGTTTTTAAATTGTTGTAACGTGAGTTGTAGGATGCTGTTTGAGATGTCATTCGAAGCGTTGATTAGCTAACGCAATGAACTTTATTCTAGATGATTCAAATGATGATGAAGAGGTGTAATCCTAGTAACCAATCTAAGATTTTGAATTAATTCCCGTAGATGACCGTTGTGCTGATTTTTGGAAAGATTGATGAATATGAGATGTTTAGAGGTTGCTGTTAGAATTATGACAGTAGGATTAGTGACAGAAACAAAGTAGAACTGCAGAATAACAATATGGATTACTGTAGTAATAATATACAACTGAGTTATTAGTAAGATGTGGTTATTAAAGTTGTGTTTGATAGTTATGATGAACAAATGACGTTTGATAAATAAGTGATGTTTAATAAATTATTTTGAGATGTTTATGAGATGCTGTAATTTAGATGTTTTGAGATGTTTATGAGATGTTATTATTTTGAGATGATTGAGATGTTGTTGTTCTGAGATTTTTATGAGATGTTGTTGTTCTGAGATGTTTATGAGATGTTGTGTTTTGAGATGATTGAGATGTTGATATTACATTCATGAAGAGCCGCATACATTGAATTTTTGAGATGGAGCTTATGCTCGTTGAGATGGCCTGGATTGGAAAATTTTGAGATGAAGGCTATGCCTTGTTGATGCCTCTATTAATTGGCATATTTTTGAGATGGGAGTTCTGCTTCAATGGTACCATATGCATTTGCATAGTTTTGAGTCGCACTATATGATTGAGTAATAGAGTGTATTTGATGTTGATGAATGAGTATATATGCTGTAATTATTGTTGATTATGAGATGAGAAGTGGTGACATTATTGATCTGATTTAATATATTAATTTTTATGCGCTATATTATATTGTTAGATATCTCACCCCTTCTGTTTGAATGTTTCCCTTATGTTGGTAACATGCAAGTAATCGAGAGTGAAGGTTGTATACCTTCAATAGTTCGAGTCGGTGTCATTGCTCTGATATGTAACACTCGGGGGGATGAACGCTTGCTGATTTTTGATTGTTGATTTTCAGTTGTTGTCTTTTAAATTGAATTATTATTAATTATGAGATGTTTCGAAGTTGCTGTTTCATATAGAGATGTTATTGAAGAATTCCGCTGCGTAGTTGTTGAATTATTTTATTAAGGAAGCTATGTTGATGGTTCATCCGATGTTTTATTATAAGTGTTATATATCCATGATAAATGCAATGAATTTTTTAGAAGAATTTGTGACGTCCCGATTCGTTTGTATGGATGAAATTTTATAACTCTGATTTATCTCGCATAATTTTCTTGGGGTAGAATTGGGGTGTTACACGGATCTCCCGAAGCAAACAAGCAGGACTGGTATAAGCTCAAAAGAATAGAAATGCTTTAGCTAAGGGGAGAGGATCACCCGAAACAAAGAAGCAAGATTGGGATGAAATAAGAAAAGAAAATAAATGCTTTAGATAAGGGGAGCAGATCACCCAAAGCAAACAAGAGGGTAGCGGAATGTTAGCATTTGCCATTGCAAACTCCTGACAAAGTGCGGGGGTCAGAACAAAACCCTTCTCTACATGACCTACTCAATATAAAAGATCGGTTCACCAAAGCATTAATGTATAACGTGAGCTAAGGATGACACAGACTAGAATGGACAGGGGTTGGTTACAAACCCTTTCCGTTAACCTCCTTTTGAGGACTTGTCATTTGTAGTATATGCAAGCACAAAATGTAAACACACTTGCAGAATACCTACTTCAAATATAGGGTTTAAACAAACATTAGTAGCACACAAAATGTACACAATGTAGAATTGACCTAAATGGATCTTTAAATAAACCATAGGGATTCCTGACATGATCAGCAACGAAGATCCCCGTCATGCATCTCTATTCCTACTTCTCATCGTAAGGAAAGAGGTAAAATCCCTACTTGACATGATCTCTAGAAAGGAATAAAATAGAATGGAAATGTACCAAACAAATAAAAATTCGTAGATGCTAAGCAATAACAAAGAAACCCGAAAAAAATTTGCGAGTTGTTATCACCAATAAAGAAAAATACCATCAGCATAAGCGCCAAAGCATCAACAAATCAAGATTGGAATGTGTAGCAGATACATTCAAATATCAAAAAATATACCTGCATGAAACACATTTCTTACAGTATACACAAATAACAATCACATGGTGGAATATGTTGCAGACACATCCATTGGATGCCAGGGTACCTACATGAAAAACAGGATTTAAACAAGAACAAAATTGTCTTGTGCATCATACATAAATTCGAACTAACAAGTAATCACATAAAGCGCCTTTTAACCAATAATCTTGTGTTAATTAAAGGTTGAAGGCCTAACAATGTACCTTGCAAATCATACACGAAAGGAGTTAGAATTAACAAGGAACTATGTGCAAACATACAATAAAACAAACAAAAATTGTAATTTCTGTTTGGGTAACCGGTTACCATAATTGGGTAATTGGTTAACAAATTTCAAAAATTTGGAAATTGGATACTAACTTTAGGGTAACCCTTTATCATAACTGGGTAACCAGTTACCTTAAGGTAAAACAAAAGGAAAACTCTATTGTAACTTGGTATCCTGTTACCGCGTGCAGATTTTAAAATTTTAGTTATTGGAAAGGGTGGTAACCGGTTACCCGCGGATAGAAAGTAGTTTTTTCAAGTTTTTGAGGTTTGCCTCATGGCTTAGACAATTTATCAAACATAAAATCTCCACACATTCGAAACATGATTTTACATAATTCAAAGTCTAGATTCAAACTTCACATGATTGATTAAGATCAACAATTAAACTTCATGCAACATCATCAATTTGTTTCATCCATTAGGCACTTTCATGAGAATCAGCTTAATTCAATAAGCATTTAATTCACATATCCCATTCTTAATTTACACATGATGATCAAATCAAATCAAAATTCTAATATTATATCTGAATTCTTAATTCAAAATTCAACCTAGATTCAATTCACGCTCGATCAAAAAGTGATTCTCAAATAATCACTTATTTCAAAAGTGCTTAATTCAAGAAAACTCACTGATAGAAGTGAAGAGGAGGCTTAAGTATAGAGATTGCAACAAACAGATCAACAATCAGAGAAGAATTGCTCTTGATCTTGACTTTTGAATCTTGATGAAATTGTTGTTGCTTTCTTGATAAAAACAAAGTGTAGAACCTTGATTTGATCTTTAAGCAACTTGAGAGAAGACATTAGAGTGTTTGTACGATTTTTTGTATTATGAGAGCCCCTCTTAACAAAAATCAGATTTGAGATTATATCGTGTGAGCAAATTGGGCCTTGGATGGGGCTTTGACTGGAAAGCATAAGCCCGACACGGCCATAATGTGCCACGTTATCATCCTTACAGAATCTCGACTCAGCCGTCAAACAGAAAACAAAGATAATAAAATTTATGACACTTTTCCGAAAGAACAGGCACAATCAAATAAATTGTGATTTAGTTATGATTTTTTGAAGTTTCTTCTCAGATGTAAATATTTCTCGGTTCAGGATTTTCAATGCGTTGTGCGTGGTTGGGACCAAAAATGAAGGCCTTCAAGATTCCGTTTGAATTGGAAAACTGGAACCAATATTTAGCTAATTAAATTTGTGAACCAATTCCATCAATACCAGCTTGATACAATAAAAATCGACCGAGTTATGATTTTTTTAACACGAAACAGGTGAACATCTATCATAATTTTCCTGTGCGAACATACTTGATAAATCCATATATTCAGAGTCTTTGAGTAGAACTGGCTTTCGGCCGTGAGAGACAAAAATCTATAGGACATCAAGACAGAATTTCAGCCACCAGAACAGACTCAATGCGTAACAGTCTTTGATTTATGAATTTTTAGTGCGCAAAAATTGCACCTTTAGCGCACTTTTTCACAATATTTTCACTTGTACACCTTCATAAAATCCATTTATTCAGAGGCATTCCCTGAGGAATTGGCTCTTGGTCTGAACATACGAAGTAGAGTGCACATCAAGACGATTCTTTTGATATAGACACCAACTTGAGATGATGAACCAGATCAGAGTTACGTATTTTTGAATATCCGTAAGATGATGAGTCGGTAGTCGATTACAATGACATACTATCTAAAATTCACTAAAATACCCAATTTCTATGCAATTATGAGTGCACTAATACACACTAAACTGGTGGAATGATGACTTGCTTGCTTGTTGATCAAATAGCCTTGATCCCTTGAAATGCATGTATGCATATGGTAATGAAATATTAGCCAATTAAGATCACAATGAAGAGGGCAAATTTTGGAGTACAATAATTATGGCTGTCTAAAGCTTGGGAAATGAATGGAGAGTGGTCCTCTATTTATAGAATAATGAATAAAGAACTTAAGCGTGTGAAATGATGGTATTTAGAGGGAAATTGTGTGAAGCCCGAAGGTGAGAAATGTGTGACTCCAACATGCTTAAAACTCATCAAATTCTTGTGTTTGAACGCTCTAATCATGCTTTTCAACTTGGTTAAACATGTTTAAGTTAAAAATGCGCAACAAGTTGATCATTAGAAGTCACATTATGAAATTTATAATCTGACTTGGTGAGCAAATTTCAGTTTTAATGTGCCCTCTTTGAATCATTGGTGTAAACAACCTAGGAGGCTTTAGGGCTTCATTCTCAATGCATTTGAAAAACAACATCACACTCTTCTCACTATGCCAAGAAAGTATTCATTTGGAGAAATGAGCTAGAAGTTGTGTCCTTTTGAAATCAGGAAAAAGAAACTGATTTTGGTACTTGGCAAAATTTCTAAGTGTTAAGCTTCATAATGACCTATAACGTTTTGCAAACTTACAAGCCCTTCCCATAAAAATTAGCTCTTAATTCTTGAAGATGAAATCATGGAATTAGAGTCACTCAAAAATCATAAAAATGAGAGAATCATGACTTTTGGAAGCTGATGAAAGATTCTTGAGAAATCCACAAATGACCTTGTGATACGGTGGCAGAACCGACTGTTTTGAAAATGCTGGTTTGAGTTTTGTGTTTGTGTTTGCAAAATGTCGCGGTAAGCAAGAGTCTCCACCGACTTTTATTTTATCCAACTGGAAAGGAAAAAAAGCACAGAAAAATTCCTTTTTTGAGATTTTGAGTACGGGGGGTAGATTATAGAAAGGGAAGGTATTAGCACCCTTTTTATCCGTGGTTTTCCACGGGCTCTTAGGTACTTGCCCATCTTTTAAAATTGCTTGTGTGTGTTTGTTTTGAAAAGTTTTGTTTTACTTCGTTTTAACCCTTGTATCAGTCCTCAAGAGTGTTACGAAGCGTTTTTGAAAACTTTGTTTGTAAAAAGTTTAAGTGTGAAAAGTTTGATTTTTGAGCAAGTACCTAACAGTATCTACCTACTTGAAAACGGATCGTTTATGTTCTTGTTTCCTTTAGACAATGCTATCCTACTATTGAAAAATAGGTAGCACCGTCGTTGGATTTGTAAGGGTCAATTCGTAAGGGACGTACGATCACTAAAGCAGTGTTAGGACGTCTTAGTAATAACCCTAATGTCTTAAGATCATATTCGAGGCAACATTTCCGAGGCAACATTTCCGAACGGGACATTTGATCTTTGTTTAGACTGGAGGGTAACCACTAAAACACCCTATGCTTAATGATCGTTTACCGAAGGCAACCGAAGTGAGAGTATACCCTAGCAGTGCACATGTGCGAGTGATTTGATTTCAAGTTATTATCTTTGCACATTACGATTTGCTAGCCATTTTAAATTAACATGCAGTCTTGTCATACAATCCTATTATCATACATCTAACAGTTAATATTTGTGAGAATTAAAATGCGAGAAATAAAACCTACACTATTACAAGGCTTCAGGGTGGGGGATTAATTACATAGCCAAAAACCCATAAAACAATAAATAAAAAGGAGATCCTAATTATACTATTACACACTGTGAGCAGTTACATTAATATCGCAAAAATAATAATAAACATGCGCGATGGATCGAAGACGAGAGAATTAGGGTTTTGACCCCAACTACCTAATTGTTATTTAAAGAAAAATCATTTTTTAGTTGTTTTTGATTATTTTGAGAAAATAAAGTTTAATAAAATAAAATAAAAAACTAATTTCTAATTAATTTAAATTTAATAAAAATAATTAAATCGACCTATTTTTTGTGTTTTGGTTTTATTGAGAAAAGAAATAAAAGTTAAATCAAGTTAACCCTAATTTTCTAATTTTATTTTACTTATTTACAAAAAGTTAAAATTACCCTAAATTAAATTTAAACTAATATTAAATTAAATTTGACAAAATAAAAAAACCTAATTCTAAATTTTGTGAAAATTGATTTTATGACTTTTTTGGAAATAAAGAAATTAATTTTGGTTAGAAAATAATTTAAACAAATTAAATAAATTAAAACCAAAAAATAAAAACAAAGAAAAATGGGCCTGGTTTTGTAGCAAGAAGGGGGTGTGAATTGCAATTTCAAGCCCAACAAGCCCTGGCCCTGTTTGACTTTTTCCAATCCCATGCTGCTTGCTTGACTTGGCGTATGGTGGACCCTCATGGATAAGGCGTTGGATCTACAACTTTGATGATCTGATGGTAGGCTATTTATGGTGTATGGTAGGCTCATTGTATGCACGTGTGCCTGATTATGCAAGAAAAAATATCATGAAACAATATGGGGACCTGGGGATCGAACCCAGGTCCTTCAGCATTCATCCGTTGCACGCTTGCCAGCTGAGCTGGTTGTATTAATTGTATACCTAATGAAAAAAATAATATTATATGATAAAATAATAAAGCTAAACTCTGAAATGCGCGCAGATTTGAATGGGCCATTCACCACCTGCCACGCCATCATCGTCCTCGCGCCTCTGTCGTTTTAGATCAAGAATGTTTACCTACGGATAAATGGGCGTAGGTACAACCATGTGCTTCTCCAAAACTTCATACAGGCATGATAAATCACAATCAGTGGTACTAATCAACTCGTTGCAACCTCACGAGCATCATGGTACCACTATCCATGGCCAATTGTCCCTGTACACAAAAACCCTAAAAACGAAGCAAGAACCCTAACTATGGCATCTTGCTGTACGGTTAATGAAAATGCAATTAAGTTCCACCATTAGTTTGCAAATAACTCATGGATTAAGGATATGTCAATAAAACATGCTAACAATGCCAGAATTATGATATACGAATTCAAAAAAACATGGATATCGTGGGACTCTTACAATGCATTTCTGGATGTTAGGAAGCTTGCTAGTGATTGGAATGGGATCCTAGAACGTCCAAGAAATGATTGGGATGACTAGAATGCTTTGAATTGATATGAATCCTGAAAATCATTTTACATTTTTCTTGAGTTTTTTGCAACTTTTCTTTCTGTCTTGCACGCCTCCAATCTCCTTGTTTTTTATCTGAATATGTTCCTTATGTACCCTGGAATGAATTAGGGTTGCAACCTTGTTTAATCTTTTCAAATTAAGATCATTGATTCATGATTTGATCCTTGTGCAAATCTTTATAAATCAAGCCAAATGCAATCTTTTTGTGTCTAAATGAACCTTGCACGATTTGATTCCATCTCCAGATGTATAATAGACCTAAACATGCACAAAATCTCAAGCTTTGATTAGTTTTTGATATTTTCATGATTTTATTTGATTTAATTGAAATAAAATCAAAATAAATGATAAAAATAAAATAATGACAAATGGAATGGATCATGGGTCGTGGGTCACATTACAAACTCAGTGCAAGCATGAAAAGTTGGGCCAATTTAGCAAAAAATGCAATTTTGGCCACTTTTGACTTTTGGCAATTTTGCAAAAAGGGTCAACTTTGCCAATACATAACTCACTCAATTTTGACCCCTAGAGAGGTGTTCTTGGAATTTTTAGAAATCCTAATATGTCCTCTAAGCAACCCTTTTGGTCTCATCTCAATTGATTCTTCCATGTTCATGTATGAAACTTTGACCCAAAAGGTGTTTTTGTTGACTTTTCAAAATGACCTATAATGTCCAAATTCATATCTTCTTGTGAGTGCATATTTTGAACTTGGTAGATGAAGATGGAATTTAGGGAATTACATCCTCTAAAAAGTGAGCTTTGGATGTGTCATTTTTGATAAAGTATGAGAAAGTTATGCTTGGTCAAAGTTGAGTTGACTTTTCCTACAAAACCCTAATTTATCAACTTTTGGATTTTGATGAATTGTGAGAAATCCTTGAGGAATCATGATCAACCCTTGATAAAATGATAAATAATACTTAAAAATTAGGATGTTGACCAAAATTATTGAAGTTTGATTGTATGTAGGCCACAATTGACTTTTGCCCTAACACAATCGATTTTTAGGCCTTTGAGCAATTGACTGAGCAAACTTCCTCTGCAAGGCTTGAAACTTGACATGGATGATCTTGTGAACATATTAGGACCTTGATGCAAAGTAAAACCCTAAGTTGGGGTAGACTGCCTTAGGAGAGAGTTTGTTTGGTCAACCCTTGGACTTCTTAGAGCAATTTGAGGACCTCACTTGACATGTATTGAGAAATATGGGAGGGTAAATTTTGAGGTACAACAGCTGCCCCTGTTCAATCTTCTTAAACCCGAGGATGTATATTGGCTTGTCTCCCTTTCGTGATCCGAAGGTGGAAGATGATTGAACACTAGAGTGCCCAGAAATTTACACCCGCATGAAGTGGTACTGGTCTTGTGATACCGAGAATGGGCTTATAGATGCCATTTGGAGGTTGATGTCGGAAGATGGGCTTAAATATTCCATCAGAAGAAGTGTCGATTGCATAAGAGATTCCTTTGCAAGAACCCGTATACCTGTTGTTGAGGAGAACTTTGCTGGGGAATTATGGTCTTTGTCTTGAGAGAGATAGAGTTTTAGGAGCTTCAGTTGTCCGTTACTCTATTGGGGAATCATCTCTTAGTCGAGGAGGTGAAAATGAACTGCTATCTAGTCGTGCTCCAGGCTTCACAGTGATTCGTTGAGGAAAATAAGATCGAACGTTATCTGGTCGCGCTCCAGGCTTCACAGCAACTTGTTGAGGAGATGAGATTAAACTTGCTATCTGGTCGTAATCCAGTCTTTGCAATTTCTCAATTCTTGTCTGGTCGTAATCCAGGCTTCAGAAGTAATCAAGTGGTTATCCGATCATATCTAGGCTTCCACTTGAATTTAAGGCTTACTAATATCCGGTCAATTTTCGGGATTCATAGTAATTGGCCGAGTAAACTACTATTTGGTTGAATTTCAAGCTTCGCAGTACCTTATATTGTTATCTGGTCGTGTCCAGGCTTCAGTGTATTTTGTTGTTATCTTGTCGTGATCCAAGCTTCACAGCGTCTTATACCATTATCTGGTTGTTTCCAGGCTTCATGGTATCTTGTATTGCTTTCTGGTTGATTGACAGGCTTCACAATAACTTGTTGGGGGTTAAGTTATTTTTCGGTCGAGTTTCGGGCTTCACAACTTAGATTTAAGATATACCACCATCTGGTCGATTCCAGGCTTCATGGTATTCTGTAGATATCAAGATATTATTCGATTGAATTCGGGCTTCATATCTTGAATTTATAATATACCACTATCTGGTCGATTCCAGGCTTCGTAGTATTTTGGAGAAATCAATATATTATCCGGTCGAATCCGAGCTTCATAGCTTGAACTGGAATAGAAATCTTAACATCAATTTGACTGAACCAGATAGAACTCGTGAGAATTTAATTGTATCTTTCCCTGAAAGGTAAAGAGTTAGTCGTATGTAATGTCATGATGTATAAAATGTATTGAGTAATGATGTTCTCAAAATAAATGGGATTGTGTTGTATGTGGCGTATGCGCATGCTACGATATATGGACGTGTAATGCCATTATGATATTCTCTGGCTGGGGAGA
Organism: Vicia faba; assembly: GCA_948472305.1. Classification (NCBI taxonomy): domain Eukaryota; kingdom Viridiplantae; phylum Streptophyta; class Magnoliopsida; order Fabales; family Fabaceae; genus Vicia; species Vicia faba. Next base: position 977,305,707 of record OX451739.1, read on the forward strand.
ATAAATCCTGGACTGCTGTTGAAGAGTTCAAGGAGTTGAGTTCTTCGCGCTCGCTGGGGATAACGACCGAAGATGATTAGTCGGAGACTTGCTTCAGTTCTGTTCGAGAACATTCCACCGAGAGGCTCTGCTGGAGAATAATTTGGCGAGAGAATGACTCTGTGGGGGGGAAGAGATACTCTGCTGGATGATCTGCTGATTTGGAGAAACAATTCTACTGGGGATGAATTACCGTTGCTGGTGATAATGAACTCTGTCGGGGATTGAATTTCTGCCTGTGGGAGAAATAAACTCAGCAGATGGTAATCTTCTATTGCTGGTGATAGATAAACTCTGCTTGGGGAGAAATTTTTCGATTTATTTGCGATTATGAACCTCGACTAGGGAGAGCTAACACCATTTCTTTTGGATACTTCCAATTCTACGGGGAGTGTATGTACCTTTAGTCATATTCTCCAGCTGGCTCTATCCCTGTACCTGGTGGGTAGAGCAACTATAAGGTTCAGACACTTCTTGTTTGCCCCTGTTCCTGGAATTATGAGTAATTATCGTTTGTTTCATATGTAAATATTTATGAGCGACAATAATTTTCAAATGCATATATAAAAAATGAATCATTGGACGCTCTTGCAAAACAAACAGAAAAAGGAAAAGAAACAAGTTGAAATTTCTTGTGAAAATGAATTGTATTAATTTCGAAGCTGGCCTGTAACAGGCGTTTTGTACAAAGAGGTTGACGTCCTAGTAAGAGAACACCGCCGAAAGAACAAAGTTTATACAATTTGTGTAAAATAAAGAAAAATAGCTATGTGAAACAATCCCATCGGGTTCCAACTCTACTATTGCCTTTATATCTTCGAGCGTCTCATCACTTTTCTACTTGGTCGAAGGTAGATCATATTGATTGGCGTCGTCCGAGCTTGATAGTCGATACCGAAGTCTGGTCGCAAGATGATCCAATGAGACATAGTGTTACGCTTTGATCCCTAATTTTTGCCTGAACCTCCCTTTCGGGTTTTCATTCCACCGGGATACCCTTTTTTGCCCAAGCTGCCTTTTCAGGTTTTCGACTTGCCGGGTGTACAATTTTTTCATTTTCATCCCTTATTTTTTCCCAAACCCTTTTGGTTCTCCAAGAAGCCCTTATTTCTGCCTAGGCTAGTCAACCTAGCGGGTCTTTGATTATGCGTAGTATCTTTTCACTATGTATGCATTGACGGGGTGAGGAAGGTTGTCACCATCCATGGTGGTTAGAATCATAGCTCCTCCCGAGAAAATGTTCTTAACCACAAATGGCCCTTCGTACGTAGGGGTCCATTTGCCCCTGGGATCACCTTGCAGTAGTATGATGCGTTTGATCACCAGATCCCCGACCTGATATTCCCGACGTCTGACTTTCTTGTTAAAAGCCTTGATCATTCGCTTTTGATACGTCTGACCATGAAAAATAGCAGTAAGTCTTTTTTCATCGATTAGGTTCAGCTGATCAAATCGGGTCTGGATCCAGTTGTCCTTGCTCAAACTCGCATCCTTCATAATCCGGAGAGAGGGTATCTGAACTTCAATGGGTAGGACTTCCTCCATGCCATATACCAGAGAGTAGGGTGTTGCCCCTATCGACGTCTGGGCTGAGGTGCGGTACCCATGTAGAGCGAATGGTAACATCTCGTGCCAGTCTTTGTATGTCACCGTCATCTTCTGCACAATCTTCTTAATGTTCTTATTAGCTGCTTCAACAACCCCATTCATCTTCGGCCGGTAGGGAGAAGAGTTGTGATGTTGTATCTTGAATTGTTTGCAGAGCTCGATGATCATCGTATTATTGAGATTTGTACCATTTTCCGTGATGATCCTCTCTAGTACACCATATCGACATATTAGATTGTGTCGGATAAACCGCGTCACGATGTTCTTGGTTACTGTAGCAAAGGAAGCTGCCTCGACCCACTTTTTAAAGTAATCAATAGCTACCAGAATGAAACGATGCCCGTTGGACGCAGTAGGTCTGATCTCGCCGATCATATCAATACCCCACATTGCGAAAGGCCAAGGAGCTGTCAAAACATTCAGATGCACTGGAGGTACATGCACCTTATCAGCATATACTTGGCACTTATGACAGGTCCGAGAATGCTGATAATAGTCGGCTTCCATAGTGGACCAATAATATCCTGTCCGTAGGATCTTTTTCGCATGGTATGTCCACTGGAATGAGTTCCAAAGGTACCTTCATGTAACTCTGCCATGATCCTTTCTGCCTCGTTTTTGTCCACACATCGCAGTAAGGTTGAATCATGGTTACGCTTATAGAGAACCCCATTGCTGATGAAGAACTTCGCAGCGAACCTTCTCAAGAACTTCTTGTCATTAACATATGCACCCTCGGGGTATTCTTGAGCCGCAAGATACCTCTTTACCTTGTGAAACCAGGGTTTATCTGCTACCTCTTCAGTCTCAATGTCACAGCAATGTGCGGGTTCGTCCAACCTCTCGATGGTAATCTGAGGAGCTTCATTATCCCACCTGACTTTGAACATAGAAGTCATGGTAGCCAGCACGTTCGCTAACTGATTCTCCTCTCTCAGGAAATTTTCAAAGGTTATCTCCTCAAAGTGCGGAAGCAACGCCAGTACATACTCTTTGTAAGGAATAAGATTTGGGTGCTTCATATCCCACTCGCCTTTGATCTGACTGATCACTAGAGCAGAATCTCCGAATACACTCAAGAACTTAATCCTCAGGTCAATAGCAGCTCGAATCCCCAAGATACATGCTTCATACTCCGCCATATTATTGGTGCAGTTAAAACATAATCGGGTGGTGAACAGAGTATGACAGCCCTCAAGAGATATAATCACAACACCAATGCCATTACCCAACGCATTAGAGGCTCCATCAAAGTTCATAGACCATCGGGATCCTTCCTCAGGTCCTTCATCCGGTCCAGGTTCTTCACAGTCGGTCACCAACACAATGTTCTCATCTGGGAACTCGAAATTCATGGATTGGTAGTCATCCACGGCCTGGTGCGCCAAATGATCCGCCAACACACACCCCTTGATTGCTTTTTGGGTTGTGTGTTGGATGTCATACTCGGTTAGGATCATCTTCCATCTTGCTATTCTTCCTGACAAGGCAGGCTTTTTGAAGACATACTTGATTGCATCCATCTTTGATATCAATAAGGTAGTGTGAGTCAGCATATACTGTCTCAGCCGGCGAGCAGACCATGCCAAAACGCAACATGTTTTATCGAGCAGTGAGTATCGGGTCTCACAGTCGGTAAAATTTTTGCTAAGGTAGTAAATAGCATGCTCTTTTCGGCCAGACTCGTCATGCTATCCCAACACACACCCCATTTAATTATCCAGTACTGTCAAGTATAAGATCAAAGGTCTTCCTTCATCTGGAGGCATCAGAATTGGTGGCTCTTGTAGGTATTCCTTGATCCTTTCGAAGGCGATCTGACACTCATCATTCCATTTTACCACTTGATCTTTCTTCGGCAGCTTGAAGGTTGGCTTACAAGTAGCAATCAGATGTGAAATGAATCGAGCGATGTAGTTCAGACGTCCCAAAAAACCTCTAACTTCCTTTTCTATGCGGGGAGCCGGCATCTCCTGTATGGCTTTCACCTTGGAAGGATCCACCTGAATACCCTTATCACGGACGATGAAACGTAACAACTTACCAGACCTTACCCTGAAGGTGTACTTGTTCGGGTTTAACCTCAGCTTGTACGTCTTCAACCTGTCAAACAGTTTCTGGAGATGGTCAAGGTGTTCTTCCTCAGTTTGGGACCTTGGGATCATGTCATCAACATAAACCTCAATCTCATGGTGAATCATGTCGTGGAACAAAGCGACCATGGCGCGCTGATAAGTTGCCCCAACATTCTTCAACCCGAAAGGCATGACCTTGTAGAAAAAGGTGCTCCAATGTGTAACGAAGGTCTTCTTCTCCATGTCTTCGGGAGCCATCTTAATCTGATTGTAACCAGAAAAACCATTCATGAAGGAGAAGATCTTATGCTGCGCGGTGTTGTCGACCAGAACACCGATGTGAGGAAGTGGGAAATCATCTTTGGGGCTTGCCCTGCTCATATCTCTATATTCCACACACATTCGTACCTTACGATCCTTCTTAGGCACCGGAACAACATTGGCAACCCACTGCGGGTAAGAAGGAACAACTAAAAATCCAGTGTCAAACTGTTTCATGACTTCAGATTTGATTTTCTCAGACATCTCAGGGCACATACGGCGAACCTTCTGTTTTATCGGAGGACAATCTTCTTTAGTTGGAAAGCGGTGAACCACAATATCGGTGTCCAAACCAGGCATATCTTCGTAGGACCAAGCGAAGATCTCAACATAGTCATGTAGCATTTGTATCAACTGTTGCTTGACGCTAGGCTCCAGATTCGAACCTATCTTAACCTCTTTCCTGCCTTCCCCTGTACCCAAATTCATTGACTCCACTGGCTCTTCATGAGGCTGTATGGCTCTTTCTTCTTGTAGTAACAGTCTAGCAAGTTCTCCAGGCACCTCGCAGTCATCCTCGCCTTCGTCCTCAACTTGGTTGATCGGATTTTTGATGTCATAACTGGCAGTAGCATAGTTGTTATCAATGGGATCCAGAGTGGATGTGGATCTGCATTATGATATGTGAGTATGTGTAAGAGAATAGTTGTTTTGATAAAGTGAGAGACAAAAAAGAAAAACAAGGAGCGCAAAATTTGTAATGCAAGAAACGTCCAATGTTTTATTGATGATATATGAAATGATAAGTAATAAGCCATCACAAGCAAAGCCAAGGTACCTCGAGCAAGGAATCGGGCCATAAAGTTTCAAACTGTTTATTACAACTCTTAAAACAAAAGTCAATTACTGTGAAATAAAGGAAACAGGTATGAAGTCTTTCGCCGTCCACTTGTTCAATCCTCCGTTGGTTGTAGGGTAGATCCAGCTGTCAATGTCCGAATCTTCTTCACCACCTTCAATCGCATTAACTCCCGGATTACTTATATGTAGAGGAGGTCTTCCAATCGGTGCGTGCCTAACAGCCCTTTGAGCCCCTGTAGTGAAGCCCAAACCAAATTTGTCAGTTTTGTGCATGAAATCAGGGAGCTGACCCCAATTTTCACACCCACCTTTTTCAATTACAGCCCTGGCATCCTTGAGGGAATCCATCTTCATCGGAGGTTTGTCAGTAGCAACTTCAGTTGACGCCAAGGTCTGAGGGACCTCTTCAAAGTTCTGACAGGGGGTTTCGATGAATTCCCCATCCATCTCCATGTAGCGGAAGGAGTTGAGATGAATCACCATGTACTCCTCTTCACCTTGTACCGTGACAATCTTTCCTTTTACCGAATATTTCAACATTTGATGGAGCGTGGAAGTCACTTCCCCAGCCTTATGAATACAAGGACGACCCAGCAAGCAAGAATATGATGGTCTGAAATCCATCACATAAAAGGTGGATGCAAAAGTCTGAGAGCCAACTTTAACAGGGACGTCCACCTCCCCGTGCACCATCCTTTTTGACCCGTCGAAAGCCCTGACCAAAATATTGTTCGGCTTTAGAATCAAACCTTCACAGTCCAGACGGTCTAATGCTTTCTTTGGCAAAACATTCAATGAGGACCCAGTATCCACCAGTACATGGGCCATAGTAGTGCCTCTGCACTCGATCGAGATGTGCAGAGCATCATTGTGATTTCTTCCTTTAGCGTTTAGATCTGCATCTGAGAAACCCAACCCATTGTCGGCAGTAAAACTAGCTACGCAGTCTTTGAATTGATCGACTGAAGTTTCTTGTGGTACGTGCGCAGTCTTGAGGAAAGTGATTAAACCCTTTGCATGGGCTTCTGAACATAATAACAAAGACAACATGGAGATTTTCGACGGGGTCTGCCCCAGCTGCTCGACTACGTTGTAGTCGCTCTTCTTGATAATCTTCAGAATTTCCTCTATCTCCTGCTTAGAGGTTTCTACAATGATCTTCTTAGGTGCCTCCGTCCGAGTAGGCTCACCTGTAATTTCTTTGCCCCGAGTCCCAGATGGCTCAGCGACAGGGGTGATAACTAGAACAGGAACTGAGATAGTAGCTGATGTACTAGCAGATGGAATAACGACAGGTTTGTGAACAGTCGGAGGGGAAATCTCGGGAGAAAAGAGTCTTCCACTTCTGGTGACCTTGCTAGCCCCGACAATATTGCTGACACTAGCATCAGCTTCCTCACTTTTTAGGTCTTGTTTAACTCCATGGTAATACACATCATCCCCATAGTGCCAAGGGACAACCTTATCCGAAGTGTATGGGATAGGACCAGGGACAGTAATTATTAACGGAGCAATTCTTGGAACGGGTGTAATCCTAACAGGCTCTCTTGAGGAAACCTGGGAAGGGTTGGCGGAAATGGTTATGATGGAAACATCTTGAATTGGAACAAACGGAATCATAGTCTTTTCGAACAAGATCTCTTTGTTATCCATCAGGCATTGAACACCTGATTTCAATAAGTGGCAACCAACAGGCAGGATTGAGCACATGTGGCAACCTTCGCCACAGCCTGGAAATAAACCGGCCAACAATAGATTCTTCTTAATTGTCATCAAAGGAGTAGAAATTTCTTCCACGGAGGTCACAAATAAATCATCGTCCACAACATTCACTCCATGACCATGTTTGGGCATAGGAGCAGTTATGACGTTGGGCTTATCCGGAGCGTCAAACTCAATCTCTTTGGCTTCGATCAGGTCCTGGAATTTGTTTTTCAAGGCCCAACAGTTGTTTGTATCATGACCTGGACTTTTGGAGTGATAGGCGTAGCGGGCATTCAGGTTATATTGAGGATATATGGTGTTGGGGTTCTTCGGAGCTTCCCTCAGAGTTACTAGATTGGTCTTCAATAGTTGTGGTAGAATTTGAGACAAGGTCATATTGAGCCGAGTGTACTGCCTCTGTGGTCTCTCCATCCTTTTTTGATTATTGCATTGTGGAGCAACTGTGGGTCTTGATATCACTACCGCATTTACTGCTTGACAGTGTTCAGGCTTGTTTTGGCCCCTCGGGCCGTAGACTACACTAGCTTCTTTCTTACCAGTGAAAGGCTTCTTTACTGCACTTGATGAAGTATCCTTCTGTATCTTACAACTTCGGATACCAGCTTCTACTCTCTCCTCAGTCAAGATCATCTCGGTAAACCCAGATGATGAACTGCCGATCAGATGATTGAAAAATGGACCAGATAGCGTCACCAGAAACATGTCAACCAACTCCCTATCAGACAAAGGGGGTTGGACTCTTCCATCCAAATCTCTCCACTTATGAGCATAATCCTTAAAACCTTGACTTGCACCCATTGACATACCTTAAAGCTGAATACGAGTGGGAGCAAGGACGGCGTTATACTGATACTGCCTGTAAAAAGCAGCAGCAAGGTCTTCCCAATTTCGGACATTGACTCCTTCCAACTGATAGAACCACTCAAGCTGAGTCCCTGACAGACTATCTTGAAATAAATGCACCCACAAGTTTCTATCAGAAGTGTGAGGTTGGATTTTCCTGACATACAAGCAAAAATGGAGTTTTGAATAGGATACTCCATCGTACTTGGCAAAAACAGGAGCTTTGAACTTATAAGGAATCACCACTCCTGATACCAGTCCCAGTTCTCCAAAATCCAAACCAGGGATCTTCTGAATCTCCATAGCACTCAGATGGTCTTCAAGTTGCTTGTACCTATCCTCGGCAGGAGGATATTTCTCCTCATCATAATCTGTATCATTATCAGAGTTGTCAGGACTGGGGCCCTTTTCTTCTTCTTGGTTCTCCCCTTTCTTGGATGAAGAGGTCAAGTCAGCTTGCTGTTTCAACCTATCCCCAAACCTTTTGCCCATATTCAGAAGAACAACCTTCTTCTTCTTCTTCTTCTTCTTCTTCTTCTTCTTCTTCTTCTTCTCTTTTTCTTTCAGAATCAGGGTCTTCAAATCCTCCTGCCCTTTAGCCAAACTTAAGAACATCTGTTGGAATTGGGCGTTTTGTGCCTGAAGATCTTTGATAGCTTGATTGAAAGACATTTCTGCTGAAATAAACAGCGAAGAAGATGAGAAACCTGTAATGGTACCTGTAATGGTGTGCATGATAATGGGATGCGTATGTAATGATTTCAAAGACTTTGGGAGATTTTAATTTGCAAACCAAAAATAAACAAACTTTATTAGATTAACTGGTAACAAGGTTCAACAATGCCTTTGAGGCGTTACAAAGAAATAAATGGAAAACAAAATTAAACTAGAAAATAAAAAATCAGAAATCCCATGGACGCTTCCCCTTTATGCTGACATAGTCATTGATCGTTCTTTCATTCTCGAGTTGCCTGGTGAGCTTCAAGATCTTCCTTTCTTGCTCATGGTACTTTTCCCGGTAAGTATCCATCTCCTCTTTCAGCTGAATCCAGGATCTCTGCAATGCCCCAAGATCCGTGGGCACGTAAGGATAAAGGACTGTATAAGGAATGCCCTCTTCATTGGCGGGCTCCACAATCACTGGAAACACAGCTTCATAAGTCATCCCAAGCTTCTGGGCTCGAGCTCGAACCCACTGGAGATAAGGCTGCATAGGGAGAGAAGTCCTTGGTCCTAGCTCTTGGGGGTCAGGTATGTTCACCATGCCCTAAGCTCGTATGAACCTTCGACGGTGCTCGTCAACGTCCTCCTTGTAGTCAAAGGCAATATCTGTAAGAAGTAGCTCATGAGAACCATCTCTCCGAGCACGGCCAAACTGTCGTAAAGCTAGGCAGGGATTGTAGGTTATCCCTCCTATGATTCCAAGAAACAGGACATTAGGATATCCCCCACAGCGATCAATGACTGCAATTTTTTCCATAGCCTTGGAACTCTAAAGAATGTCTGTATGGGCAAGTGACATTAACCTGTAAGACCATCCCAAACCTTCTTCATTCTTCAACACAGACTTAGGGAGGTGCGAAATAAACCACATCGCCAGTAACGGCATGCAACACATGAGAGTCCCTCTTCTTTGCACAGTACGAGCGTAGAGGGTGTGACACCCCAAATTAATTCAAGTGTTAAATAATTAGGAATTTAATTATTAAATTAATTAAAGGCTTAATTAATAATATTTTGGATTAAATGGATGAATTAATTATGGAATTAAAAAGGAAGATCGGGGGGTGTAAGGTTGAATTAGAGGTGTGTGAAGTAAAAAGCTCTACTAAATAATAACTAATATATTGCTATTATTCGGAAAATAATAAAAGGAATATAAAAAGAAGGATAAAAAGGAAAAGAAAAAGAAGGTTATTTGGAAAAGTTATTATACGTGAAATTGGAGAAGAGAAGAGAAGAGAGGAAAAAGCCAAACGCCGTGAATTCGAAGGATCATCGCGAGGTAAGGGGTGATTTCATTTAATTAATATGCCTTATGGGTTTTGGGATACAATTGAATGATTGGGTATGTTAGGAAACTTGAATTAGATAATTCTAGGTTTGTAGGATTATCCCTAATTGTGTCGGATTATAGGAATTGGAATCATTAATGTGATAAATAATTAATAGGAATGATGGAAACATGATTTATGATGTTGTATTGATGTGTATTGGTTGCATTTTGGTATTCCTAATGTTATAATTTGTATGGGAATGAAAAGGAATGGATTGAGATACATAATGCTGTCAAAAATAGCAGTTTTGGGTTCTGCAAGTCGTGGGAACCGGTTACTCCTGGGGAGGAACCGGGTTCCCAGTTCAAATTTTCAAAAATTGGGCATTTTTCAACGTAGGAACCGGTTCCTGTATAGGTAGGAACCGGGTTCCCATACATTTTCCAGAAACGTGATTTTTGAACTTCGCAGGAACCGGTTCCTGCATATGTAGGAACCGGGTTCTGCTGTAACTTTTTGAAAAAATATTAAACTTTGAAAATTCATAACTTTCAAACCGTAAGTCCGTTTTGAGTGCCGTTTTGGACGTTATTCCTTAAATTTAATGCTCTATTTTATAAAATGAAAATATTTCCTAAAGCCTGAAATTATTTTAAAGATGATTCAAATCCCGGAATAAGTGATTATTGGCTAACGCACATGGGTGTGTATGTAGCAGTGAACCTGTGATGGATGGATGTATTAGTATTGTGTGAATGAAAGGCATGTTTATGTTGCTAATGATGGTGTGCATGATCGTTGAGATATCATGTTTTTGGTTTTGGTTCAGTTATGATAAATTGATGTATTTCATAGACTGATTTGATGTTGCATGCTAGTGATGTGCGTGCATATGCATTGTTTTGGTGAAGTTAATTCCCATTGTGTGGAATTTGACTTGTATTGCCGTTAACTGATACCCGGGCGATGATGGGTGGTTAGGCTGGATTCGTGTCCGGGTGTTTATGGACGAATCGATGGTTGCTGTATCTGGTTGATGATGGATCAGTGTTGGGTGACTTGGTCACGTGTTGATACCACATGCATTGTGTCTGCATTTGTGTTTGCATGGAATTGTAACATGTTAGGATGTTTTCCAGTGTTACAATTCTTTGGTTGATTATTGATTTGTGCATAATGACTTTTATGATTGGAACTGCGTGTTGAATATGAATTTATGCTAAAATGGGTGAAATAATATGCTTGTGATATAATGTTGATTGAGAAGCTTATAATGCATGTTAATTATGAGAAATCTCACCCTTACTTTAACAATTTCAGATTAAAGTTAGCAGCTCAGAAGTTGGTGAGGATGGCTCTAGAGCTATGTTACTTTAAGTCCGCGTGTCAGTGTCGTGCTCTGATAGGTTGTAACACTGGGGGAAACGTTTGAATGATGAGTTTTATTTTATACTCTATTGTTTAATTTATGTTGGGAATACTTATGAAGTGAAGTTATTCCGGTTTTGAGACATTTACGCTGTGTAGAACATGATATTGATTTGAATATTTATCTTAATAATTCCTTCAGTAAAGCATGATAACTGTAGATTTGAGGTTTTTATATTTATCTTGGATTGTGACATCCCTGTTTTCCATGTTACTCGGATTTAATTAATATATTCGCGGGTTATTTAGAAGGGGTGTTACAATAGTGGTATCAGAGCATAGTCGGTCTTGTCTTGTGTCGTTATCCCTTTTGTATGCGACTAGTGTAAGATGACACTGTTGATACTTGTGTGCTGATGAGGTTGTTTTGTAATGTTACAGAACAATCGCCGAAAGAGGTAACGGAAGAAGCGACGATGCTATTCCTGAAGCATTGGGAATGTTGGTTGGAGTACTCAGAGGGAACCAGCAGGGAGTTGTGATTGGTGCTGACCGAAAATTGGGGAATTTTCAGAGGAATAATCCTCCGTTGTTCAAGGGTGCACATGATCCCGAAGGTGCTCAGAAGTGGTTGAAGGAGATCGAGAGGATCTTCAGAGTAATTGACTGCGCTGAAGGGCTGAAGGTGAGATACGAAACTCACATGTTAGCAGAGGAAGCTGATGACTGGTGGGTTGCTACCAGAACTAAAATGGAGGAAGATGGTATTGCATTGACTTGGGCTGTGTTCAGGAGGGCTTTTCTGAGGAGGTACTTTCCTGAGGACATCAGAGGCAAGAAGGAGATTGAGTTTCTGGAACTAAAGTAGGGTAACAAGACTGTCAGTGAGTATACTTCGAAGTTTACTGAGTTAGCGAAGTATTATGCTCATTATACTAACGATGCAGATGGAGAATTTTCCAAATGTATCAAGTTTGAGAATGGTCTTCGTGATGAGATTAAGCAGGGTATTCAGTATCAGCGTATCCGAAGATTTCCTGATCTGATTGACTGTAGTAGGATTTTAGAGGAGGATCTTGCTAGCACTAAGTCGAATGCTCGAGGGTATGTTGATAGGAAGGGTAAGCAACAGATGGATCATGGTAAGCCTTATGATAGAAGTAATCAGAGACCCGGTGGTTGGAAGAAGTTTGGTGGAGGAGATTCTAGTTCTTCCATTAAGTGCTACAAGTGTGGTGAGACAGGACATCGTATGGTGGATTGCAAAAGTAATGATAAGAAGTGTTTCAAGTGTGGGAAACTTGGCCATGTGGCCAATGATTGCAGAGTAAGAGTGGTGACTTCTTACAACTGTAGTGAAGAAGGTCATACTCGTCCTCAGTGTACAAAACCCAAGAAGGAGCAAGCTGGTGGTAAAGTGTTTGCATTGTCTGGGTCAGAGACTAAGCCAGATGATCAGCTGATTAAAGGTACATGTTTTATTAATGACATACCTTTGATTGCGATTATTGATACTGGAGCTACGCATTATTTTATTGCTTTGGATTGTGCCAAAAGATTGAATTTGGAAATTTCTAATATGGATGGAAGTATGGTTATTGATACTCCTCCGTCGGGTTCAGTGACTACTTCGTATGTTTGTAAGAATTATCCTATTGTGATTTTTGGTAGGGGTTTCGGTATGGATTTGGTGTGCCTACCGTTAGAACAACTTGATATCATCCTTGGAATGAACTGGTTGGAATTCAACTAGGTTCATATCAACTGTTTTGCGAAGACGGTTATTTTTCCTGAAGAGGTTGGTGTCGAAGATGTGACTATGTCGGTTAAACAAATGAACCTAGCTGTGAAAGATGGTGCTGTGGTATTTATGTTGTATTCTGTAATAGAAGCGGAGGGAAAAGCAAAGAGTGATGGATTGCCAGTGGTGAATGAATTTCCAGAGGTGTTTCCGGAAGACGTTAGTGAATTGCCACCCGAGAGGGAGGTAGAATTTACTATAGATTTGATTCCTGGAACTAGTCCGGTGTCGATGGCGCCTTACCGTATGTCGGCATCTGAATTAGCGGAGTTAAAGAAAAAGTTGGAGGAGTTACTTGAGAAGAAGTTTATTCGTCCGAGTGTTTCGCTGTGGGGTGCTCCGGTGTTGTTGGTTAAGAAGAAAGAAGGTTCAATGAGATTATGTGTTGATTACAAACAACTGAATAAAGTTACAATCAAGAATCGGTATCCTTTGCCGAGGATCAATGATTTGATGGATCAACTAGTTGGAGCTTGTGTATTTAGTAAGATTGATCTGAGATCTGGATATCATCAGATTTGTGTGAAGTCGAAAGATATTCAGAAAACTGCATTTAGAACGAGGTATGGACATTTCGAGTATTCTGTTATGCCGTTTGGAGTTACTAATGCACCTGGTGTTTTCATGGAGTATATGAACAGGATATTTCATCCGTATCTTGGTAAGTTTGTGGTGGTGTTCATTGATGATATTCTAATTTATTCGAAGAGCGATGAAAAGCATGCAGAACATCTCAGAGTTGTGTTGGAATTGTTGAAAGAGAAGAATCTTTATGCGAAGTTGTCCAAGTGTGAATTCTGGTTAACTGAAGTAAGTTTTCTTGGCCATGTAATTTCCAAGAATGGGATTGTTGTGGATCCTACGAAGGTAGAAGCAGTATCTCAGTGGGAAGCGCCGAAGAATGCTTCTGAGATCCGTAGTTTTCTGGGTCTTGCGGGTTATTACAGGAAGTTTATAGAAGGATTTTCCAAATTAGCGTTACCGTTGACTAAGTTGACCAGGAAGGGTCAGATGTTTGTTTGGGATGTTGAATGTGAGAAAGGATTTCAAGAGCTGAACAGGAGGTTGACAAGTGCTCTGATCTTGATTTTGCCAAATCCGACTAAGTCTTTTGTTGTGTATTGTGAGGCATCATTAATGGGATTAGGTGGTGTGTTGATGCAAGATAAGCAGGTGGTGGCTTATGCTTCGAGACGATTGAAAGTACATGAAAGGAATTATCCGACTCATGATTTGGAGTTGGCAGCTGTTGTGTTTGTTTTGAAGTTGTGGAGGCATTATTTATATGGTTCTCGGTTTTAGGTGTTCAGTGATCACAAAATTCTGAGGTATCTCTTTGATCAGAAAGAGTTGAATATGAGGCAGAGGAGATGGTTAGAATTTCTAAAGGATTATGATTTCGGTTTAAATTACCATCCTGGTAAGGCAAACGTTGTTGTGGATGCCTTGAGTAGGAAGTCCTTGCATATGTCGATGTTAATGGTCCGTGAGTTAGATTTGGTTGAGAAGTTCAGAGATTTAAGTTTGGTATGTGAAACTACTCCGAATAGTGTGAAATTGGGTATGTTGAAACTGACTAGTGGTATTCTGGAAGAAATTCGGAATGGACAGAAGTCCGGTGTTGGATTAGTTGATAAATTGACATTGATCAACCAAGGTCAAGGAGGCGAGTTCCGGATTGATGAGAATGGTGTTATGAGATTTGGTAATAGGGTGTGTGTTTCGGATGTTGCAGAGATTAGGAAGAGTATTTTGAAAGAAGGACATCATAGTGGACTAAGTATTCATCCTGGTGCTACTAAAATTTACCATGATTTGAAGAAGTTGTTTTGGTGGCCGGGAATGAAAAAGGAAATTGCTGAGTTTGTGTATGCTTGTTTGGTTTGTCAGAAGTCGAAGATTGAGCATCAGAAACCGTCAGGATTGATGGAACCGTTGTTTGTTCCGGAATGGAAATGGGATGGAATCTCTATGGATTTTGTGTCTGGTTTGCCAAGGACATCGAAGAATTGTGATTCTATCTGGGTTATTGTTGATCAGTTGACGAAATCTGCTCACTTTATTCCGATAAGAATGGATTATCCGATGGAAAGGTTGGCAGAATTTTATGTTGAGAAGATTGTGAGTTTGCATGGTATTCCTTCTAGTATTGTTTCGGATCGAGATCTGAGGTTTACATCTAAATTCTGGACGGGATTGCAAGAAGCTTTAGGTACTAAGTTACGTTTGAGTTCCACTTATCATCCACAGACAGATGGTCAGACGGAGAGAACGATTCAGTCGTTGGAAGATTTGTTAAGAGCTTGTGTGTTGGAGAAAGGTGGAGCTTGGGATAGTTATCTACCATTGATTGAGTTTACCTACAACAATAGTTTTCATTCGAGCATTGGTATGGCTCCATTTGAGGCATTGTATGGTAGGAGGTGTCGGACACTGTTGTGTTGGTATGAATCTGGAGAGAGTGCTGTGATTGGATCGGAAATTGTCCAACAGACTTCGGAAAAGATTAAGATAATTCAGGAGAAGATGAGGACTTCTCAGAGTCGTTAGAAAAGTTATCACGATAAGAGGAGGAAAGATCTCGAGTTTAGCGAAGGATAACATGTTTTTATGCGAGTTACTCCGATGACTGGTATTGGTCGAGCTTTGAAGTCAAAGAAGTTGACTCCACGTTTTATTGGTCCATTTCAGATTACCAAGAGAGTTGGGAAAGTTGCTTATCAGATTGCTTTGCCACCGTCACTTGCAAATTTGCATGATGTTTTTCATGTATCTCAGCTAAGGAAGTACATTGCTGATCCGTCTCATGAGATTCGGGTAGACGATATACAGGTACGAGAGAATTTGACTGTGGAAGCGGTACCTGCGAGAATTGAGGATCGAAAGTTGAAACAGTTGCGAGGCAAGGAGATCGCGTTGGTAAGAGTGGCTTGGGGAGGACCAACAGATGGAAATGTCACTTGGGAGTTGGAGAGCCAGATGAAGGACTTGTATCCCGAACTGTTCGTCTAAGGTATGTTTTTGAGGACAAAAACTCTTTTAGTAGGGGGAGAGTTGTGACACCCCAAATTAATTCAAGTGTTAAATAATTAGGAATTTAATTATTAAATTAATTAAAGGCTTAATTAATAATATTTTGGATTAAATGGATGAATTAATTATGGAATTAAAAAGGAAGACCAGGGGGTGTAAGGTTGAATTAGAGGTGTGTGAAGTAAAAAGCTCTACTAAATAATAACTAATTTATTACTATTATTTGGAAAATAATAAAAGGAATATAAAAAGAAGGATAAAAAGGAAAAGAAAAAGAAGGTTATTTGGAAAAGTCATTATACGTGAAATTGGAGAAGAGAAGAGAAGAGAGGAAAAAGCCAAACGCCATGAATTCGAAGGATCATCGCGAGGTAAGGGGTGATTTCATTTAGTTAATATGCCTTATGGGTTTTGGGATACAATTGAATGATTGGGTATGTTAGGAAACTTGAATTAGATAATTCTAGGTTTGTAGGATTATCCCTAATTGTGTCAGATTATAGGAATTGGAATTATTAATGTGATAAATAATTAATAGGAATGATGGAAACATGATTTATGATGTTGTATTGATATGTATTGGTTGCATTTTGATATTCCTAATGTTATAATTCATATGGGAATGAAAAGGAATGGATTGAAATACATAATGCTGTCAAAAATAACAGTTTTGGGTTCTGCAAGTCGTGGGAACCGGTTACTCCTGGGGAGGAACCGGGTTCCCAGTTCAAATTTTCAAAAATTGGGCATTTTTCAATGTAGGAACCGGTTCCTGTATAGGTAGGAACCGGGTTCCCATACATTTTCCAGAAACGTGATTTTTGAACTTCGCAGGAACCGGTTCCTGCATATGTAGGAACCGGGTTCTGCTGTAACTTTTTGAAAAAATATTAAACTTTGAAAATTCATAACTTTCAAACCGTAAGTCCGTTTTGAGTGCCGTTTTGGACGTTATTCCTTAAATTTAATGCTCTATTTTATAAAATGAAAAGATTTCCTAAAGCCTGAAATTATTTTAAAGATGATTCAAATCCCGGAATAAGTGATTATTGGCTAACGCACATGGGTGTGTATGTAGCAGTGAACCTGTGATGGATGGATGTATTAGTATTGTGTGAATGAAAGGCATGTTTATGTTGCTAATGATGGTGTGCATGATCGTTGAGATATCATGTTTTTGGTTTTGGTTCAGTTATGATAAATTGATGTATTTCATAGACTGATTTGATGTTGCATGCTAGTGATGTGCGTGCATATGCATTGTTTTGGTGAAGTTAATTCCCATTGTGTGGAATTTGACTTGTATTGCCGTTAACTGATACCCGGGCGATGATGGGTGGTTAGGCTGGATTCGTGTCCGGGTGTTTATGGACGAATCGATGGTTGCTGTATCTGGTTGATGATGGATCAGTGTTGGGTGACTTGGTCACGTGTTGATACCACATGCATTGTGTCTGCATTTGTGTTTGCATGGAATTGTAACATGTTAGGATGTTTTCCAGTGTTACAATTCTTTGGTTGATTATTGATTTGTGCATAATGACTTTTATGATTGGAACTGCGTGTTGAATATGAATTTATGCTAAAATGGGTGAAATAATATGCTTGTGATATAATGTTGATTGAGAAGCTTATAATGCATGTTAATTATGAGAAATCTCACCCTTACTTTAACAATTTCAGATTAAAGTTAGCAGCTCAGAAGTTGGTGAGGATGGCTCTAGAGCTATGTTACTTTAAGTCCGCGTGTCAGTGTCGTGCTCTGATAGGTTGTAACACTGGGGGAAACGTTTGAATGATGAGTTTTATTTTATACTCTATTGTTTAATTTATGTTGGGAATACTTATGAAGTGAAGTTATTCCGATTTTGAGACATTTTCGCTGTATAGAACATGATATTGATTTGAATATTTATCTTAATAATTCCTTCAGTAAAGCATGATAACTGTAGATTTGAGGTTTTTATATTTATCTTGGATGGTGACATCCCTGTTTCCATGTTACTCTGATTTAATTAATATATTTGCGGGTTATTTAGAAGGGGGTGTTACAGAGGGCATGTAAAATATCACCCAGTAGAGTAGGCACATGATTGCGGGAAAGGAATATCTTAACCATATTCACATCCACGAAGGAATCCAGATTCGGGAAGAGAACCAAACCGTAGATAAGGAGAGCTAAGACGTCTTCGAAAGCCTGAAAATCCAAATTATCCCAGAACAGCTGAGCCTGATCCATCAGAAATTTGGCTAAGAAACCTTCGACCCCGCTTCGTATCTCCTAATTGGATACTACATTAGCCCGTTTCAGATGTAGAGCTGAGGCAATGTCTTCTGGTCTAGGAGTCTCTTCCATACCTATGAAAGGCACCTGCTCTAGGATGGATATACCCAATAAGTGAGAGAACTCTTCCAAAGTGGGAACCAACTGGTAATCTGGAAAAGTGAAACAATGATGCATAGGATCAAAGAACTGGAAAAGCACACTCATCATCTGCTCATCAAACTTTGAGGTAACCAGGCTAAGAAGCTAACCATGTCTCTTAATGAATGAAGAAGTCTCAGAAACTCTTGAGGCTAACTCTTTGAGTTGAGCAGGTGTTTTCACAAAGTTAACTCGGATGGTGTTTCTCCGCACGGAAGCCATAATCTTCAAAACAGAACAAAGATAAATCCCCTCGGTCTTTGAAATGGTTAGTATAATGAAGTATGCATGCTATGTTATGATGCATGATGTCATGATGAAAACAAACAACAGGTATAGCAGATAACAGGCATCACAAAGGCAAACAAGTCATACAAAAGCCCTTAAGTTTAAGGCTTGCATGGGGTCAAAGGTATTACCCTCTTGAAGTTTAGTTGGTTTCAACCTGTCTTAGAAAAAGTAACCGGATTCTAGAGATTCTCAATATCATTGACCATCCTCCATCGGTCATGGTTTCAGCTCACGCAATCTTTTCTTGTGGCCGAAACTATATCGAGAGTATGATCTCAATAAGTGTAGCATCGAGTGTCAACCAGTTCCCAGCTTTGCACCGAGACCGGCTATCTCACTACTTTCTAATGGCCAAGTTGGTCTATTAAGGATTCTAAGGTCAGTTGATTCTTAACGACACACATAGCAACCCCGTATTCTCCTCGTTTCTCCACAAGGGATACCGGTACCAACCAATGTGCCACATCAATGTAGCTACTGCTTCAACTGTATCGGTCTACACCATACAGTTCCCTCACAGTTTATTGCTACTTACCTAAAAGGTGTCCCCAAATCCAGGTTAGGATCTATAGTAACTCCCAATACAAGACCCTTAAAAGTAAAGCAACCAAAACAAACAAGAGAAGCAAATATGATGAACTAATCCTAAGGTATACCCCACTTATTAACGTCCCCAGCAGAGTCACCAGTTCTGTGATACGGTGGCAGAACCAACTGTTTTGAAAATGCTGGTTTGCGTTTTGCGTTTTTGTTTGCAAAATGTTGCGGTAAGCAAGAGTCGCCACCGACTTTTATTTTATCCAACTGGAAAGGAAAAAAAAGCACAGAAAAATTCCTTTTTTGAGATTTTGAGTACGGGGGTAGATTATAGAAAGGGAAGGTATTAGCACCCTTTCTATCCGTGGTTTTCCACGGGCTCTTAGGTGCTTGCTCATCTTTTAAAATTGCTTGTGTGTGTTTGTTTTGAAAAGTTTTGTTTTACTTCGTTTTAACCCTTGTATCAGTCCTCAAGAGTGTTACGACGTGTTTTTGAAAACTTTGTTTGTAAAAAGTGTAAGTGTGAAAAGTTTGATTTTTGAGCAAGTACCTAACAGTATCTACCTACTCGGAAAAGGATTGTTTCTGTTCTCGTTTCCTATATACAATGCTATCCTACTATTGAGAAATAGGTAGCACCGTCGTTGGATTTGTAAGGGTCAATTCGTAAGGGACGTACGATCACTAAAGCAATGTTAGGACGTCTTAGTAATAACCCTAATGTCTTAAGATCATATTCGAGGCAACATTTCCGAGGCAATCTTTCTGAGGCAACATTTCCGAACGGGACATTTGATCTTTGTTTAGACTGGAGGGTAACCACTAAAAACACCCTATGCTTAATGATCGTTTACCGAAGGCAACCGAAGTGAGAGTATACCCTAGGAGTGCACATGTGCGAGTGATTTGATTTCAAGTTATTTTCTTTGCACATTAGGGTTTGCTAGCCATTTTAAATTAACATGCAGTCTTATCATACAATCCTATTATCATACATCTAACAATTAATATTTGAGAGAATTAAAATGCGAGAAACAAAACCTACACTATTACAAGGCTTCGGGGTGGGGGATTAATTACATAGCCCAAAACCCATAAAACGATAAATAAAAAGGAAATCCTAATTAAACTATTACACACTGTGAGCAGTTACATTAATATCGCAAAAATAATAATAAACGCGCGCGATGGATCGAAGACGAGAGAATTAGGGTTTTGACCCCAACTACCTAATTATTATTTAAAGAAAAATCATTTTTTAGTTGTTTTTGATTATTTTGAGAAAATAAAGTTTAATAAAATTATAAAAAAAAACCTAATTTCTAATTAATTTAAATTTAAGAAAAATAATTAAATCGACCTATTTTTTGTGTTTTGGTTTTATTGAGAAAAGAAATAAAAGTTAAATCAAGTTAACCCTAATTTTCAAATTTGATTTTACTTATTTACAAAAAGTTAAAATTACCCTAAATTAAATTTAAACTAATATTAAATTAAATTTGACAAAATAAAAAAAAAACCTATTCTAAATTTTGTGAAAATTGATTTTATGACTTTTTTGGAAATAAAGAAATTAATTTTGGTTAGAAAATAATTTAAACAAATTAAATAAATTAAAACCAAAAAATAAAAAGGAAGAAAAATGGGTCTGGTTTTGTAGAAAGAAGGGGGTGTGAATTGCAATTTCAAGCCCAACAAGCCCTGGCCCTGTTTGAGTTTTTCTAATCCCATGCTGCTTGCTTGATTGGGCGTATGGTGGACCCTCACGGATAAGGCGTTGGATCTGCAACTTTGATAATCTGATGGTGGGCTATTGATGGTGTATGGTAGGCTCATTGTATGCACATGTGCCTGATTATGTAAGAAAAAATATCATGAAACAATATGGGGACCTGGGGATCGAACCCAGGTCCTTCAGCATTCATCCATTGCACGCTTGCCAGCTGATCTGGTTGTATTAGTTGTATAACTAATGAAAAAAATAATATTATATGATAAAACAATAAAGCTAAACTCTAAAACGCGCGCAGATTTGAATGGGCCATTCACCACCTACCACGCCATCATCGTCCTCGCGCCTCCGTCGTTTTTGATCAAGAACTTTTACCTACGGACAAATGGGCGTAGGTACAACCCTGTGCTTCTCCAAAACTTCATACAGGCATGATAAATCACAACCAGTGATACCAATTAACTCGTTGCAACCTCACGAGCATCATGGTACCACTATCCATGGCCAATTGTCCCTGTACACAAAAACCCTAAAAACGAAACAAGAACCCTAACTATCGCATCTTGATGTACGATTAATGAGAATGAAATTAAGTACCACCATTAGCTTGCAAATAACTCATGGATTAAGGATATGTCAATAAAACATGCTAACAATGCCAGAATTATGATATACGAATTCAAAAAAGCATGGATATCATGGGACTCTTACAGTGCATTTATGGATGTTAGGAAGCTTGCTAGTGATTGGAATAGGATCCTAGAACGTCCAAGAAACGATTGGGATGACTAGAATGCTTTGAATTGATCTGAATCCTGAAAATCAGTTTACACTTTTCTTGAGTTTTTTGCAACTTTTCTTTCTGTCTTGCACGCCTCCAATCTCCTTGTTTTTTATTTGAATATGTTCCTTATGTACCTTGGAATGAATTAGGGTTGCAAACTTGTTTCAAATCTTTTCCAATTAAGATCATTGATTCATGATTTGATCCTTGTGAAAATCTTTCTAAATCAAGCCAAATGCAATTTTTTTGTGTCTAAATGAACCTTGCACGATTTGATTCCATCTCCAACTGTATAATAGACCTAAACATGCACAAAATATCAAGCTTTGATTAGTTTTTTATATTTTCATGATTTTATTTTGATTTTATTTGATTTAATTGAAATAAAATCAAAATAAATGATAAAAATAAAATAATGACAAATGGAATGGATCATGGGTCGTGGGTCACATTACAAACTCAGTTCAAGCATAAAAAGTTGGGCCCATTTAGCAAAAAATGCAATTTTGGCCACTTTTGACTTTTGGCAATTTTGCAAAAAGGGTCAACTTTGCCAATACATAAATACATCAATTTTGACCCTAGAGAGGTGTTATTGGACGTTTTAGAAAGTTTAAGATGTCCTCTAATCAACCCTTTTGGTCTCATCTCAATTGAGTCTTCCATGTTCATGTATGAAACTTTTACCCAAAAGGTGTTTTTGTTGACTTTTCAAAATGACCTATAATGTCCAAATTCATATCTTCTTGTGAGTGCATATTTTGAACTTGGAAGCTGAAGATGGATTGTAGGGAATTACATCCTCTACAAAATTAGTTTTGGATGTGTCGTTTTTGATAAAGTATTAGAAAGTTATGCTTGGTCAAAGTTGAGTTGACTTTTCCTGCAAAACCCTAATTTAGCAACTTTTGGGTTTTGATGAATTGTGAGCAATCCTTGAGGAATCATGATCAACCCTTGATGAAATGATGAATAATAATTAAAAATGAGGATTATGACCAAAAATCTTGAAGTTTGACTGTATGTAGGCCACCGTTGACTTTTGCCCTAACATAGTCGATTTTCAGGCCTTTGAGCAATTGACTGAGCAAACTTCCTCTGCAAGGCTTGAAACTTGACATGGATGATCTTGTGAACATATTAGGACCTTTATGCAAAGTGAAACCCTAATTTTTGGCATACTTCCTTAGGAGAGAGTTTGTCTGGTCAACCCTTGGACTTCTTAGAGCAATTTGAGGACCTCACTTGACATGTATTGAGAAATATGGGAGGGCAAATTTTGGGGTACAACAGACCTATAATGTTTTCACCAAGTACATAAATTTACACACCCTTTTAGATCTTCATCTTTGAATCAAATTTATAGTAGACATTCTCAATTTTATTATGAAAAAAAATGAGTTCAAGGATATTAAAATTGATCAAGTTTTGATCCTTTAAAGTCAAGTTATAGAATTCAAGAGCTTTTTGAAAGGACTTGTAATCTTCTTCCAACTATAATGATCCTTTATTCAAAATTGACCTTAGATCCTTGAAGAGAATTTTTTAAGGACTATTTAAATAGAATTATCACTTTGGAATCAACTGAAAATCTCAAAAGTTTAGCAACATATGGTCTTTGAATGCCAACCAACCCTTACGCAGAAAGTACAAAAGTGACATGTAACCCCTTTCAATGTTTTAAGATTTTCCTTGCACAATTGGATCTTGTTGTGTGAAGAAAAGTTATTGTATATGGTGATATGAATCCATAGCAAAAAGAACCACTTAAAAATATTGAAAATTTAGAGAGTTATGCACATGTGATCATAGAATCAAGGACTTGTTCAAATTAGGTCAAACTACTTGAATCAACTTTACATCTTTTGAACTTTCCTTTCAAACTAAGGCATGATGAATCATATTAGACCATGAAAAGATGTTATTTTTAAGCACACTTAATTATGGAGCTTATATCCCAATGAAACTTGTTTAAGAATGTATGGAAATAAACACATGAACCTATGAATCTTCTTGATGAATCCAACCACTCTCTTTGAGAGAAGTTTGATCAATGAAGTTGAGATTACTATTTAGACCAAATAATTTTAATGCCATGACCATAGCCTTGAAATTTAAGCTTTTGAAATCCATTGAATAAACATTTGGATGAAGATCATCCTTCAAAACCCTAGGTTAGGTGGTGAAGTGGATGTAATTGTGTTAACACCTAAAATATAAACATCCAAGGAAACATATATACATACTTTTGATGTTAGTTAAGAGTTAGTAACTATAATATACATGTATACAAGATACACAATTCAAGGTGTTTGGTGATCCCTCAAAGGAAAACTTACGGATTAGAGAGAGTAGAAGAGAGAACCAACTCTAATGTGTGATTTTGGTTTATTGTGATGAAATAGAATAATGTAGAATCTTAGAGGAAAAAATTGGAGTATAACAGGTCCTTGTAAGGTTCCAACATATTTTTATAAAGAGTGTATATATCTTTTATTGAACTCTACACCTAGTATACAATATAGTTAGTTAAAAAACTTAGATGCCTCATAAAAATCCAATTCCTTTCAGAAGAAAAGAATGCTAGCCTAATATGTTGTTACTTTATTGATCATATTTTAAACATTACATATTGTTTAGACTTCAAATATTTATTCACCTATAATAGTTTCATAAGTATATAGTTTTCCATGTTTGAGGAACTTTTTTACCTTCTTAGCTTTCTAGTTTATATGTTCCCTAGCAGGAACAGAGCTAAACGAAAGGTTGTGTGGGGCTCCTGCTTCCACTTTGTTTTGAAGTTAAAAATGTATACCATATACGCATACCAGAGAATAAAAGATTCAAAAGAAAATATTATTACGTCTGATTGAAAATTCTATATTAGAGTTTGGATTTTTTTTTTGCAAAATATAATAAATATAATTTTAATTTTGGTATATACACTTAATAATGTATATATATATATATATATATATATATATATATATATATATATATATATATATATATATATATATATATATATATATATATATATATATATATATATATATATATATATATATATATATATATATATATATATATATATATATATATATATATATATATATATATATATATATATATCCCCATCTTGTACAAAACTCTAGCTCCTTTCATACTCCCTCGGACAACTTCCAGTGTAATTGTAAATGCCATTCCTTGTTGGGGGAATAACTTGCCAATCTTGGTTGGTTCCTGTTCATACATAGATTCATTGTCCGGATTAGGAAGGATAAGAAGGACCAGGTAAAAGTAGACGAATCGGGCATTGCATATTAGGCCGAGTAGGACATAGGATCAAAGAGCTTCATGACTGATCCGAGTAGTGAGGCCAGGCACGGTTATGGTCGGTCATATGATAAGATGAAGAGGCATTTGACGAGATCATACATCAGATATTGTCACTGGGCCTAGACGTTATAAATAGCCTGCATTAATGAGATTGTTACGCAGTGGCCGACTATTTAATAGAGAAATCACTCATCAATATATGATGGAACGTGTTATAAAGGCTACCCTCATTAGTGACAGAACATATTATAACGACTATAATCATTATTTACGGAAAAAGTTTCTAGCTTTGATGGAAGCCCAGTTATGATTAATGAAGGGTCACAACGATTATGAACATCAATCAATAAGGTTTACGCACCTCCATATAAATAGGGCTTTCGATTGAGGGGTAAGCAAGACGTGTCGCTTGGAGATCACACACACTTGTGTAAGCCTCCGAATCCCTTAACATAATATATAAAGCAATTCCATTGATTAGAAACATTTTCTGAAGCCCTTGGGTTCGTAGAAAAGTCGTCCTTTGTGTTCAGCAAGAGCATTTGGCGCCCACCATGGGGCCCGGTAAAACTTTCCTGAGTCACACTATCCAAGCATTCTGCAAATAATGTCCTCTGAAATATATCCACCCCGAGACATGGGTCAATTACTGGCTATGATCGACAACCTTCGCCATCAAAATGACACACTCTATAACATCGTCCACATTCACCAGAAAAAGATCCAAGACGAAAATGATTAGCGAATGCAGCTTCTGGAACCTCGGCCATTATCCTAGAAAACCTCAAGCCCCCGACGTGCTCGTAATCTGACGGGAAATCCGATCCCCATGAACATATCATTGCTATCAACAACATGATGGAAATCGTCAGGGATAAAGATTCGCTGAAGTGGAAGCTCAGGGCTGACACTTTCAAGGGATCAACTTTAAGGTGGAATATATGCCTTCTGAGACACTCTGTCACCAATTACCAATATTTCACCAAAAATATGGTCCAACAGTTTTCTGCAAGCCGATAAAGGAAGGTGTCCACAACAACATTATTCAATGTCTGCCAACTCCAATCGAAACCTGTTATACGGTGGGAGAACTGACTTTTTGGTTTTATCCAAATGTGCGGATAGCTAGAGTCACCACCGACTTTTCTTTTATCCAGTATTTAGGAAAGGTGAAAAGAACTGGAAAGACCTTTGATAGATTTTGAGTTCGGGGGGTAGGTTATGAAAAGGGAAGGTGTTAGCACCCTTTTCATCCGTAGCTATCTACGGGCTCTTAATTGCTTAGCTCACTTTTGGAAAGAAAAAACTTGCTTTGTGTGTGTGTGTGATTTGTTTTAAAATATTTTGAAATGCCAATGTAAGGCTAACTTTGTAATGAGTCTTGTATCAGTCCTCAAGAATGTATACAGAGTCTTTTTTGAAAATATTTGTTTGTGAGCAAGCATTCAAGAGTCCTACCCACTAATAAGGTCTTTCTTGTTATTTTCCTTCTCCTTTGAAGATAATATTATCCATACCATTGGTTGGTAGGTAATCCTATCTATTGGATGTGAAGGGATAGGCTTAGGGTCATTGTATGGTCAATGAAGGCAACATGTAAGGATACTTTAGCAATTGTATCGAAGGGATGTCATCATTTATCTTGTAGGGTCATCGAAGGGACTAGATCATTTTGTAGGCAACTTGGAGGGTCATCGAGGGACTATGATATTTATTCGAAAGGGACCATGATGTTATTTTTGAATCAAGGGTCTTTTGCTAAAGTATCCCCACTTTCGAGGGACGTGACCAATATTCGAAAGGCAACAAGAGAGGTTACCCTAGAGGTGCAAGTGTGAAGAGTGTGTTAATTCAATTATTTAATCTTGGGAATTTTGGTTTTCTAGATTCACTTTTAATCTTGCCATGCAAACCCTAATTACTAACAGTTAAATATGTACAGAAAAATAAAGTGGGGAATATGAAGTCCTACACTATTACATGGCTTTGTGACAGACACATACGTATAGAAATTTGCGGGAAAGCGAACCTGCGCTATTACATCCTCAGAGCAGATACATAATAGGAAAAAAATGCGGGAATGTAAATCTATGTTATTACATTGACAATGCAACCTATACATTTGTTCTTTGAATTTAAATAGCAAGAGATGAGGAAAAAAATGTTAAAAAATGTTAAAATGTTGTGTTTTTTCTGGGTTTTTTTTGTAAAAAATAATTTAAGTTATACTAGTAATTAAACCTAAATTCTAATTGATTTTAATATTAGGAATATATAATTAATTAATTAATTAGTAAATAAAAATATATCAAAAAAATTAATTACTAAATAAAAACCCTAATCCTAATTTGTTAAAGTGTTGAAAAAATTAGGTTTGTTAATGGTTAATTAAAAACGGAATTAATTGAGAAAAAGAAAGAAAATTAGGGTTGGTAGAAAATAAGAAAAAAAAAACCAATTGCATGGCATGGGTGTTGAAAACACGTCCTTCCCTTCAAAGGATGTGTTGCCTTCCACTAGGCCAATGTGTTGATTGTGTTATGGAAATAGTAATCAGTCAACATATTGTAAACATGTGCATTAGTTTGGAAAAAACAAAATAATTTTGTCAAAAGCTGGGATTGAATCCATGCTCTCACGCAATACCAGTGCATTACTCACCACTACACCATCTGTGTTTTTATGTTATGGAACACAAACAATCAATATATAATAAAACGTTAGATCAAAGAAGCGTTAGAGCCCTAGCTTCGGTCATCTTCTCCGGTGAGTCAAAAATTCAACCTGTAAAAACAATAAGAGTTAGATAATAACAATGACCCTTCCCCCCTAATTTAACCCTTGAAAATCCAATGGAAGCATTAGTTTGTCTTGAAAACGCATGTGGAGTGAGTTTCAAATAAAATACTCCAAACTGCCTTAACAATGGCATTTTGTTATTCTTGCGTCAAAGCTTGCAAGCGATGCGTCAAAATAATTACAAACATCAATATGGACATGGATGTATGCATCAAATCATTCATTAATGCATATATTAAAAGTTTGAAAATTAAGAAGTTTACCAAATCGGTGATGCTTGGTTGCGATGATTTGGGATGCTTCAAGCTTGAGTGATGGGTGGGATGAACTCCTGGGATCTTCAGAAGAATGATATAATGCTTGGAATGGATTGATAGAGGCTGCACAGAAGGGTTTGAGTTTTCCCTAGTCCTTGACAAATTTGAGATTTTTAGGTTGGGTTCTTGAGAAAATTTTCCGTGTCCTTTGATGTCTTAATGTGTTGTCTATTTATAGTGCTTGGATTAGGTCAACAAAAGTGAGATAAATCTTTTATATTTCATGATCAAATCTTTGATTGGAATTTTGCATGAAAACTTTATTTTTTGAGATCAATCATGTGCCAATCATCTCTGCACATATTTTCTAGCTGGTCATGAGCTTTTTGGGCCCCCAATTTGATCAAAACAAAAGCCTACACGCCTTGACCCATTATCTTTATATTTTATTTGATTTATTTTGAATTTAATTGAATAAAATTAAAATAAAAAGAAATAAAAATCACAAAAATTCATTAATGGATTTAGAGGTCTAATATGAGGTCATGAACACGTTTGAACCTAAAAACTTAGGCCATTAGCCCAAAAATTCAAGTTTGCTCAATTTGAACTTCATGCATTTTCTCAAAATTGCTCAACTTGCACAACTCATAACTCTTCTAATTTTTGCCATATGAAGGTGATCTAGGACTTCTTGGAGAGATCCAGATGTCTCCTACAACTTTCATGTTGGTCATGTTTTCATTTGAAGAATTTAACTTGATGTAAATTGCTTTGACAAAAAATGTCTTTTTGTTGACTTTTAAAATGACATGTAATGTTTTGGCTCATATCTCTCAAATGAAGCATTGTTGGCCTTGAGCTTAGAGAGAGAAAGTTGTAGAGAATTGAATTTCCTTCAAGATGGGCTTTGGTTGAGGAATTTCTGATGAATTATTTGAAAGTTGTGCTTGGTCAAAGTTCAGTTGACTTCTCTTAAAGAAAACCCTAATTTAGTAACTTTTGACTTTTGATGAATCTTGAGTTTTCTTGATGAATCATGATCAAACCTTGATCAAATGATTAATGTGACTTCAAAATGTTGATGTTGACCAAAAATCTTGAAGTATGACTGTAAATTGATCAGAGTTGACTTTTTGTCCAATATAGTTTCTTTTCAATCATTTGACTAATTAACAAAGAAAATTTGTATTGCAAGGCTTGAAATTTGGTACGAGGATACTTTGAGACATATGAGAAACCATGAAGTCCATTTTAGGCATTAGAAACTCAATTTACATTGAGAAAAGCAAAACCCTAGTTGTAGGTCAATTGCTTAGGAGGCGATTTTGTCTGGTCAACCCTTGAGTAGGCTTGAGTGTTTGAGACCTTCATGTGCATGAGGAGGTATCTTGAATTAATTTGTCTTGAAAATTGGAGGGCAAAATTTTGGGGTACAATAGCTACCCCTGTTAAATCTTCTTAAACCTGAAGAGTTAGATTGACATGTCCTCCATTTGTGATTTAAAGGTGGAAGAGGATTGGACACTTAAGTACCCAGAAATTTGCACTCACATGTGCACGAAGTAACATTGTTGTTTGACTGTACTGCTTGAACGGGATTAAGGATTCCATTCAGAGAGGTGACGGCATGTCGTCGGAGATAGGCTTATAGATGCCATCCAAAGTAAATGTTGATGGGAGTATCAGAATCAGTATACGCCTTACTGTATTTGAAAAGTATACTAGAAGGATTTTGTGTCCGACTATATCTAGTAGACATCTGGGGAGTTTCAGAATGAATCTTATGTCTCGATTGTATTTGAATGATGTTCTATAATGAGTTTATGTCTTGATTGTATCTAGAAGAGGATCAGAATGAGTCTTCGCTCGACTATATATGAATAATGTATTGGAAAGAGTCTACGCCCGACTGTATCTAGAAGTGGATCAGAATAAGTCTTCTCCAAATTGTACCTAACAGATGTATTATAATGAGTCTACGCTCGAATATATCTAAAATATGTATTGGAATAAGTCTACGCTCGACTGTATCCAAAGAGTGCCAGAATAAACTTTTGTCTGACTTAATCTGACTGATGCTTTTCAAAATGAATATATCCAATTTTACCTGAGTGAAATGCCTTTCAGAATGAATCTCTGAAGGAAATGCTCGTAAGAATTAGTCTCTTAGGGAAGTCATCTGGTAATGTAGATATCCTCCATGTTCTGTTTCGGGAATTGATCTACAACTTGTTTATAGATTGTTGCTAATATTCGTCTGTTTGGAAGCTTAACCTGAAAAGACAAAGTTAGTTTTATGCAATCTCATGATGCATTAAATGTATTTTATAGTGATGCTCTCAAAATAAATGAGAATAGTATATGAGTTGCATATGTTATGATAGTTCGTGAATGATGTATGGATGCAACATGTTGTTGGAGCGTATCGGTAGCTTCTATAACAACTCTGGATGGGGAAAATTAATCCCTGACTGTTGCTGAGGATGAAGACAGTAGTTCTTCAATTTTGTTTAGAATAACTTTACTGGGGATTTCTGCTTTCTGTTTGAGGACACTCCACTGGGGATCTTCGATTTATGCTTGAGGATAGAAGCATTCAAGGAGAGTCAGTCGTTCGTTGTTTTTTTAATCGAAGGATTGGATTCTTATGTACCCTGACTGGGGATAAAATAGAAGAATATCCATTTAATGTGCTATCTGACTAGGTTCCAAATACGAGTATCAGCTCTTCTGGGGAGGACGACGTTGAATGACATTTAGATAAAGAAGAGAATTCTGTCGGGGAATTTGCAGCGTTGGAGAAATAAACTCCATTGGGGAATAAAAATCATGTAGACTGCGTTGAGGAAATAATCTCTAACGGGGATTGATAATTCATAGGCTGCACTGAGGTAGTTTCCACTGTATGTCGGGGAAATGATCCAAATTTCTTATCCCTAGGGGACCTATTAGGGAAGATGATTATGTCAAGCTATCCACCAGGGATATGGAGGTTGAAATTATGATATTAGATATGTGATGTCAAAAGAGATGTCACGACATAAATATCTGAGGACAATATAAAATGCAATAATATAAAAGTAGTAAAAACACAAGGGATTGTTAACCCAGTTTGGTGTACAATAACACCTACTCTGGGGGCTACCAAGCCAGGGATAAGTCCACTAAATAGTATCAATTCATAGATCCTCAGTAAATAACCAGCTTACGATCTAATCACTTGATCACTATATGTTCTATACTTCTATCTAAGACACACCTACGTATGAGATCCTCCTCAAATCCATTCAATCACTAACAGTGAAAAACAACAGAATTATTAAGTTTGAAAAACTCCAATCATTCAATACTTAAAAGCTTATGAATGATCCATAATTTATAACTCAACTAACAAATTACAACTCACGTATTGAAACAATACTAGAGTGTATTACAATTAACAGATTTAGAATTTTAAACACAAAGAATATATTTTTCTTCAATTGTTGCTTTTGTACGAATAAGGTTGCAAGTCCTTATAAAGGCGCAACAACTTATTTATAGGCTTGGGTAGAAAACAAATATTGCAATATATTGAATCCCTTGAATATCTCCATGAAAGTAGGCCAAGATATAATCCATAAAGATAAGACAGATTGAAAAATATTTCTCCATATTTTTCGCAAGTTATAAACCACAAAACTTGAATAAGGCGCCCTTAAAAACAAGAAACAGAAAATTTGAAAAACACGTTCAGATCAGAAGGCAGATGTTTAGACATCTGCTTTGACGTCATTCAAAATCAGTTGAGATGATTTACTTAAAATGTCAAGACATTAAGCAAAACATTACCAACGCAGTGTTTTACCAAAATTGCTGCCAACAAAAACTTACAAACTCCCCCTTAGGAAAATTTTGGATAAAAAATTATTTGAGCACATTATCAGAGCAGCAACATAAGAAAAAGAAACTTAGTTAGTAGTTAGCAGTGGAAGATGTCAGGACATCTTCTGAGACATGAAGCTCCCCCTCAAACTTACCAGTTAGTAGATAATCAGTTAGTCAATTTCTCTCCCCATTTTTAGACATAATATGCCAAATAAACATGCATTCAAGAGAGAATTAGAAAATAAGAGTACAAACCAGTATATCCAAGTATTAAGCACATACAAGTGCTAAAGAAAAAGAACATAGGAATCAAAACCCAAAAGAAGAGAACAAAAAGAAGGCATCAGCACAAAGTCTAATTGTCTTCAGGAACAGTAGACTTGGCAACTTCAGAACTTCCTTCATTATAAGAATCTCATCCTTCAATACCCACTCTAACATCAAGATTGTTATCCTTCTGCAGCTCCTTGATCAGCTTTTCAAATTTTAGCTTTTTTGCTAAGCTAAGTCTGATTACCTCATCAATTTATTTGCATGCTTCCATTAACTCAGTAATCATATGATCCTTGGTTGAGGTCTTCTTTTTAGAGGATACAGATGTCAAAACAATGTCTGGGACATGTTTACCGGAAAATAACTTGAAGTGAAGGGACATGGCAGACTCCCTTTTGCAAACTACATCAGTGTCGCACAAAATTCCAGGATGTTGATTTAGAATAATTCCTTAAATAAGATATGTAAAGGCAATAGGCATCTTGATAGCATAGGGTCCTGCATGCTTTAAAGTCTGTTCAAAAATGTAAGCACCATAATGAAATAACTTCTTATTTCTAACATCATAGATAAATTTTCCTAAACCAACTGTAATGGTTGAGGTATGATTGGTAGGGACCCAGTTAGCAGCTCCAATTCTATGCAGGATAGCATATTTCACACTTAACTTACTAACATGAAGCTTATTCTTCCTAGGCCAATCACTCAATTGGTTTGCAGTTATGGCTTTGCACACTTGATTATCAGTCACTTCCAACTCCTAATAATCATCTTCAGACCTGCCCAGATTTCTATTAATGACAGCAGGGGAAAATTCAACACATCTACCTCTAACAAACACCTTTCTATATTCCTTACTTCTATGATCAGCACAATCTATAGGAATATTAACAATAATCTCCCTTATAATAGTTTCATAACAATTTACGAACCTGGTTACATACTTCATCAAGCCAGTAAAAAAAATCAGCTCCATAATCTCTTTGCACTCTAGTGCACCTACTCCCGACTCTCTTTCAAGATAAATCCTTCTTTGGAAGACATATTTCCAATTTTCAGCATTGCCAACAGAATGGAAAGAAATGTTGTCAAGAGGAGCATCAGGCACCCTGACAAAAGGCTTCTTGCTTGCAGACTTCTTCAAAGGAGATATGTCCTGGACATCACCTTCATCATCATCTGAGGAGCTATCAGGTCTAACTTTTCTTTTGTTGGAGGGAGGAACCACTTTACTCCAGGGCTTTTGGGGACCATATATAGTCTTCTTCTTGATACTCTTGGCAAAGGGTGTGACATCCACAACCTTCACTTTTCTAGACTTGAGCCTTTTAGAGATTCTAGTCACCACATTGGAAATAAGGTCATTGTCAGACAGCTCATCAATATTCACCACATTCTCAGCATTTGGATTCTTTGCAGTTTTGGAGCCAGCAACATCTTCCTTAGTAGAAGAGTCCTTCTCAGCAGATGATGTCTTAACATCTTGTTCAACATCAACTTCCACTTTTTCTAGAACAGATGTAGCAAACTTTCCAAGTTCACTTTCAGCAACATATTTCTTTAAGATAAATGATTCAGCAGCATTTTGAGGATCAGTACCTTTGTAAGCCTGAGCAGGCATTCAGGAAAGAGGAACAGAAATCCCAGGCACAACAAAATCTTCATTTAACACCCTATCTACCAGCCTTCTAATACTCCTGTCAACATTAACAGTGTCTTCTTCTGACCTATCATCAGTAGTATTAGGAGCATTACCTTCAGAAGTGTCTAACTCGTCTTTGGATTTCTTTGCATGGGACGATCTGGGTTTCTTGAAATTCTTCTCAAGAGGTGGAATAGTTGTCGGAGGAGCGACGGAAAGAACTTTATCAAGGGAGAGATCCTCAGGATGGTTGATATACTTTGACCTAGAAGCCTTGGCTTCATCAGAAGAGTACTTTGAGGGAGATGAAGCATGGTGTTGAGACATATTTGAATATTTTTGAACAGTGAGATGAAAAATAACAAGGGTTCTTTTTTTGTAAAGGAAAACAAAGAGGTTGTTAAAATAGAAAGAATTAATGTCGTAGAGTGTGTAAGAGTATTTCAGATAATATTGAAATGATTTCTTAAGATACGTAATTTTTTGGAAACATGATAAATGATATAATATCACTTTAATGATATTACCACATGCCCTTAATTTCTATAAACCCTCATATATGTAGATCCCTAGTTTTCCTCTTAAGTTCTCAAACTGGTTTACATCCAAAGCCTTAGTGAAAATGTCATCCAGTTGTAATTCAGTAGCTACATGTTCTAAGGAAACAATATTTTCTTCAACAAGCTCTCTTATGAAGTGATGATGTATATCAATGTGTTTGGTCCTTGCTATGTTGAATAGGATTTTTTGATATATTTATGGCACTCAGATTGTCACAAAATAATTTCATGACATCCTGTTTGACATTATATCTTTCAACATTTGTTTCATCCAAATCAACTGAGAACAACTACTTCCTGCAGCAATATACTCAGTCTCAATAGTGGACATCGACACGCAATTTTTCTTCTTACTGAACCAAGATATGAGATTATTCCCCAGAAAGAAGCATCCTCTTGATGTACTTTTCTATCATCAACACTTCATGCCCAATCAGCATCACAATAACCACTTAAAGCAGAGCTAGATCCATGAGAATATAGCATACCATAGTCATTTGTCCCATTCACATATTTAAGAATTCTCTTCACATGGTTGGCATGGTTAACTTTAGGATCAACTTGATATCTAGCACACACCCCTATAGCAAAGGAAATGTCAGGTCTTCTAACTGTGAGATATAGAAGACTTCATATCATACTTCTGTAAAGACTTTGATCCACACTTACTCCTTTTTCATCTTTAGACAACTTCAGATGTGTGGGATCATATGTTCTCTTGTGACTGGCATTTTCCATCCCAAATTTATTTACTATATTCTTCGAATATTTTCTTTAAGATAAGAATATGGAATCTTCCATTTGATTAGATTGCATACCAAGAAAATAGGTTAACTCACCAACAAGGCTCATTTCAAATTCTGACTGCATTTGCTTGACAAAATGTTGAACCATCACATTTTACATCCCACCAAACACAATATCATCAACATATATTTGTGCAATCATGATCTTCCCTTCTTCTTCCTTGACAAAAAGAGTTTTTTCTATGCCGCCTTTCCTATATCCATTCTCACCAAGAAATTATGTCAATCTCTCATACCAAGCTCTTGGAGCCTGCTTTTATCCATACAAAGCTTTCTTCAGTTTGTACACATGGTTAGGAAAGCTTTGATCAACAAATCCCTTAGTTTGTCCCACATAAACTTTCACATTCAGATAGCCATTTAAGAAGGCACTATTTACATCCATTTGAAAAAACTTAAATCTCAGAATGTAAGCAACTCCTAAGAGTAGTCTAATTGATTCAAGTCTGGCCACAGGAGCAAAGGTTTCATCAAAATCAACTCCTTCAATTTGAGTGTATCCTTATGCAACTGATCTTGCCTTATTTCTAATAACTACCCCTTTTTCATCGGATTTATTCTTGTACACCCATTTAGTATCAATCACATTTGTATCTTCAATTCTTGGAACCAGATCCCAAACTTCATTTCTTCTAAATTGTTCTAGCTCTTCTTGCATAATATTAATCCATAACTTATCAATTAAGGCTTCTTTGACATTCTTAGGCTCGATTTTTGAAATAAAGCAAGAGTTTGACATCCCTTCTCTTGATCTAGTAGTAACTCCTTTATTTATATATCCAATAATAAGTTCCTTAGGATAATCTCTGAGTTCTGATTGAAGGCCCTTTATTGAGTTGACTGGGCTCAAGATCTTCTTGAGCTTGATTAGGATCAATACTTCTGTCATTAGATTCTGTTGGAATGTCTGACAAATATGTTCCAACATCTTCTAAGACATCTTCTTCATCGTTCCATCCTCTATCATCAATAATAATATTTATGGATTCAATTATAAAATTATTTCTGGAGTTAAAGACTCTCTAAGCTCTACTATTTATAGATTAAGCCGAGAATATTCCCTCATCACTCTTGGGATCCATCTTTCTTCCTTGTTCACGATCATCTAAGATGTAACATTTACTTCCAAAAATATGAAAGTATTTGAGAGTAGGTTTTCTTCCCTTCCATATTCCATACAAGGTGGTCGAGGTTCCTTTTCTTAGAGTGACTCTGTTATGGATATAGAACGCAATATTCATAGCTTCAATCCAAAAGTGGTAGGGTAACTTCTTAGCATGAATCATAGCTCTGGAAGATTCCTGAAGAGTTCTGTTTTTACGTTCCACAATCTCATTTTGTTGAGGAGTAATGGGAAAGGAAAATTCATGACTGATTCCTTCATAAGAACAAAAATCAGCAAATTTACTATTCTCAAATTCCTTTCCATGATCACTTCTGATTCTGATGATATGACTATCCTTTTCTCTTTGAAGTTTTTGATAGAGATCTTTAAAGACGTCAAAAGTTTCTGATTTTTCTCTAATAAAACTTATCCATGTGTACCTAGAGAAGTCATCTAAAACAACATAGGCATACTTCTTTCCACCAATACTTTCAACCTGCATAGGTCCCATCAAGTCCATGTGAAGAAGTTCCAAAACTTTTGATGTGGTGAGATATTGGATCTTCTGATGTGACATCTTAGTTTGCTTTCCAATCTGGCATTCACCATATACTCTCCCTTATTCTATCTTGAGCTTAGGAATCCCTCTCACGGCTTCTATATATATGATTATTTTCATTCCTTTTAGATGCAAGTTTCCCAGTTTTTGATGCCACAATTTAACTTCATTTTCTTTGGCTAAAGAACATGTCGACGAGAAGTTCAACTCTTGGGGAACCCATAAATAACAGTTATCTTTAGATCTGATTCCTTTCATAATAACTTCA
Source organism: Vicia faba (assembly GCA_948472305.1). NCBI lineage: Eukaryota > Viridiplantae > Streptophyta > Magnoliopsida > Fabales > Fabaceae > Vicia > Vicia faba. The sequence continues at coordinate 977,342,565 of OX451739.1, forward strand.
TTCTTCTCATTACAAACGAGACATTATGTCTTGGTGAAGTTTACTTTGAACCCTTGATCACACAGTTGACTTATACTTATTAGGTTAGTTGTTAACCCTTTAACAAGTAACACATTATCATGTTTTGGGACTCCTGAAGATTCCAACTTTCCAACTCCTTTGATTTTACCTTTGGCTCCATCACCAAAAGTCACATAACTGGTGGAGTGAGATTTGGCATCTACCAACAGATTCTTAACACCTATCATGTGTCTAGATAAACCACTGTCAAAGTACCAGTCATCTTTTGTTGAGACTCTGAGAGAGGTATGAGCTATGAGACTAGCAACAATAGTCTTGGGAACCCACTATTTCTATTTTGAGACATCTGATCAGTCTTGGGAAGAGGAGCAGTTTTAGGGTACCCATACAACTTGAAACATAATGGTCTTATGTGACCAAACCTTCCTTAGTGGTGACACCTCTAGGGCTGGAATTTCTCTTTGGTGTGATTAAATTTTTTCTTGCCATGATGTTGAGACATTTGATTCGACATCTTTGGTTTAGACTTGGTATGGGTGGAATCTGATGAAGGTTCTTCTTAATAAGGTTCTTTTTTTTCATTAAACCCTAGACCATTCTTGTCTCATGTCACTCTTCCCACTTGAAGAATTTCATCTAATGTGTCAGACCCATTATTCAACATCTTGAGTGATTTTACCATTCTGTCAAGATTTGAATTCAGAGAAGTAATTCACTTTCCAGACTAGAGATAGTTTTCAGATGCTCTTTTCTTTCTGCCTTCAACAGAGTTAAAAGAGCTTTTTGTTTTTCCCCTTCTTGGAAAACTTATGCACTTCTGAGACACAGTTCTTTGGTTGATTCCTCTTCAATATCACTCTCAGAGTCCTCTTCAGACCAAGTAACAAATATGTTCTTCTTATGTTTCTTAAGATACGTAGGACATTAAGCTCTAATTTGACCAAAACCTTCACATCCATGACATTGTATTACCTTCCCTTGAGTGAATTTTTCTTCAACCCTTTTTCTTCCAAACTCATTTGACTTATGGATGTCAGATGAGATGTTCTTGACATTTGATCTTGGGTTCCTATCCATCTTCTTTATCACTTTGTTAAATTGTCTTTGAAGCAGGACTAAAGAATTAGATATTCCTTCATCTGTATCCAAATCACAATCCTCCTCTTCATCTTCATTATTGGTTACAAAAGCTATGCTTTTGTTCTTCTTTTCAGATCTTTCATTGATGCTTAATTCAAACGTCTGAAGGGATCCAACAAGTTCATCCACTCTTATCTTGTCAATGTTTTGTGCTTCTTCTATGGTAGTCACTTTCATATCCAATTTCTTGGGGAGAGACCTAAGCATCTTTCTCACCAATTTGTCTTCGAGCATCTTTTCTCCTAAAGCACTGGATGCATTAACAATCTCAAGAATGTCCATATGGAAGTCATTAATACTTTCATCATCCTTCATTCTCAGATTTTCAAATCTGGTGGTGAGCAAATAAAGTCTTGACATCTTAACTTTGGATGTGCCTTCATGGGTAGATTGAAGAATCCCCCAGGCATCCTTAGCTACTTCACATGTGTTCACTAATCTGAAAATGTTCTTGTCAATTCCATTGAATATAGCATTCAAGGCTTTAGAATTTCCAAGTGCAATTTCATCCTCTTCTTTAGACCAATCTTCTTCTGGCTTTAACTCAGAAGTAGGTTCCATATCTTCTTCCAATTTGACAGGGTGTTTCCATCCTTTTAAGACAGCTTTTAAAGCCCTACTGTCCAGAGATTTTAGAAAGGCCACCATACGTGGTTTCCAATAGTCATAATTGCTTCCATCCATAATGGTTGGTCTGTTCATAAATCCTCCTTCCTTTTCCTTAGTACCAGAAAGCATCTTCCCTATATCTCACCCAGATATAGAGCAGGATGCCTGCTCTGATACCAATTGAAATTCTGGTATCAGATATGTGATTTCGAAGGAGATGTCACAACACAAATATCTGAGGACAATATAAAATGCAACAATATAAAAGCAGTAAAAACACAAGGGATTGTTAATCCAGTTCGATGTACAACAACACCTACTCTGGTGGCTACCAAGCCAGGGATAAGTCCACTAAATAGTATCATCTCATAGACCCTCAATAAACAACCAGTTTACAATCTAATCACTTAATAACTACCCGTGCTATACTTCCACCTAAGACACACCTAGGTATGAGATCCTCATTAAATCCCTTCAATCACTAACAGTGAAAAACAACATAATTATTAAGTTTGAAAAACTTCAATCATTCAATACTTAAAAGCTTATGAATGATCCACAATTTACAACTCAACTAATAAATTACAAATCAAGTATTAAAACAATACTAGAGTCTATTACAATTAATAGAGTCATACTTTTAAACACAAAGAATATATTTTTCTTCAATTGTTGCTTTTGTACGAATAAGGTTGCAAGTCCTTATAAAGGCGCAACAACTTCTTTATAGGTTTAGGTTGAAAAACAAATATTGCAATATATTTAATCCCTTGAATATATCCATGAAAGTAGGCCAAGATATAATCCATAAAGATAAGACAGATCAAAAAATATTCATCTATATTTTTCGCAAGTTATAAACCATAAAACCTCAATAAGGCGCGCTTAAAAACAGGAAACAGAAAATCTGAAAAACACGTTCAGATCAGAAGGCAGATGTTTAGACATCTGCTTTGACGTAATTCAAAATCACTTGAGATGATTTACTTTAAATGTCAAGACATTAAGCAAAAAATTACCAAAATAGTGTTTTACCAAAATTGTTGCCAACAAAAACTTACAGAGGTGAACTGCTGGAAGATGGCCAAATTTCAGTCTGAGGGCATATTAGATTTTCTAGGGAATATATCTCTGTTGGGGATGAGCTTGTAAAGATAGCTCTGTAGAGATAGTTCCATGGAGCTTGTTCTATAGGAATTTGTGGATAGCTTGAACATTATCCCAACTCCAAGAGTTTTTAGTAAATGTTAATCCTATTTTCATGTATATATTTTGTAAGTAGTAATCATATTCAAATGTGTATGTTCATTCGACGTAATCATTGGATGTTTTTACAAACAAAACAGAGAAAGTAAAAGCCATTTTGAATTTTGAAATATATTTAATTGCATTGATTCTGAAAGTTTGCCTATAAGCGGGAAGTTTTATACAAGGATACAGAAATCCTAATAATAGGAAATCATCGTAAAAATTGAAAAAAAGGGTACAAAGAAAAACAAAGAATAAACAGCTATGTGGAAACGATCCCATCGAGTTTCAACTCTGCTATTGTCCCTATGTCTTTAAGTATCTCATCACTTACTATTTAAAGAAGATGCTTAAATTGATTTATATCGTTTGAACTTGACGCTAGTAATAAATATGATTGTAAGTAGATGGGTGATACAACAGGACATAGTCATACGCTTTAATCCCTAAATTTTGTTTGGACCTGCCTTTTGGGTTTTCAATCTATCGGGATATCCTTTTTTTCCCAATTTTCCTTTTCAGGTTTTCGACTTGTCGGATGTACAATTTTTATATATATCCCTGATTTTTGCCCAAACATTTTTAGTTCGTCGGGATGCCCTTATATTTTCCTAGGGCTATCAACCTAGCGGGTCTCTTTTATGCGTAGTATTTTTTACTATGTTTGCATTCACAGGGTGCGGAAAATATTTTATCGTCCATGGTGGTAAGTATCATAGCACCGCTATAAAATATCTTTTTGATCACAAATGGCTCTTCGTATGTGGGAGTCCATTTTACCCTTGGAAAACCTTATGGTAAAATGATGCATTTTATTACCAAATCACCAGCCTAGTACACCTGATGTTTGACTTTCTTGTTAAAGGCCTTGGTCATGCATTTTAGATACATTTGACCATGACAAACAACTGCAATCATTTTTCATCAATCAAATTTATCTGTTCAAGTCGAGTCTGAATCCATTTGTCTTCATCTAAACCTGCGTCTTTCATAATCCTTAGGGAAGGAATCTGGACTTCAATAGGTAAAACAACCTCAATACCGTAGACTAGAGATAACGGGGTTGCCTCAGTTGATGTACATATTGAAGTGCGATAACCATGAAGAGAAAATGGTAACATCTCATGCCAATATTTATATGTTATTGTTATTTTCTGCAAGGTCTTTTTGATATTCTTGTTGGCGGCTTCCACTACGCCATTCATCTTTGGTCGGTATGGAGAAGAATTGTGGTGCTTAATCTTGAACTGCATGTAGATTTTTGTGATCATAGTATTGTTAAGATTGGTACCGTTATCAGTGATGATCTTTTCAGGGATTCCATACCGACAGATAAGGTTATACTTAATGAATTGAGTCACAACATTCTTGGTAACATATGCAAATGAGGCTACCTCTACCCATTTTGTGATGTAATCAATAGATACAAGGATGAAATGATGCCCATTGGAAGCAGTAGGCTTAATCTCCCCAATCATGTCAATTCCCCCTTGTTTTACCCCAAAATTTGCCCTCTCATTTCTCAAGGCATTTCTCACAAGGATTCTCAAAATTTAAGCTTGCACAAGTACAATTGGATTTTTCAGCATCAAATTAAAAAGGAATCTGTTAAAAAAGGGGAAAATAGATAAAAATAATATTTTTGACAAAATTGGAGAAAAACAAGTCTTTTTCGATTCACCTCCTTCGATTGGCCTTTTGGCCTCTTTCGACACAAGCTTGGCTTGCATCCTTCGATTGGGTGTTGGCTTCTTACACGCTGGCTTTGATTCACAAGGTAGGAATTTCCTGCATGCCACCTTCGATTTCATCTTTGGCCTCACAGGATTCACAGTGCAATGGTTGCCTACATGCCTTTTTCATTTGAACATTTGATCTCTCCATGCTTGTTTTGATCCACAAAGTAATGGTTGGCTGCATGGAGCCTTCTTTTGAGCCATAACTCCTTTTTTTGCATGCAAGAGGCACCCACAAGTCCAGAAGGATCAAGGAAAGAGCCTCATGTAGCCTCCTTCTATTCCAAGGCAAAAATCCTCCTTTTGGCATCCTTCAATTTCACAATTTGCCTCTTGCACGCCTCTTTTAAATCTGGGAATTTTTGCCTCCTGTATGCTTCTTTCGTCTGGGAATTTTTGCTTCCTGCATGCCTCTTTCATTTGGGCATGTGGCCCTCCTTTGATGCCATCCTAGCATGCCTCTTTCGTTTGTGCATGTGGCTCCCTTCATGCAAGTCTTCGTTTGAGCATTGGCCTCTTGTATGCTTGCTTAGAGTCACAAAGTTTAGACCTCCTGCATGCAGGCTTCGACAGGGCATTGGCTATGTTTACACTAGCTTCGACTAGGCACATTTCCCTTCAGTATGCTTCAATTCCATCCTTGACAATCTTCAGCACACATGGTTGGTGGATTTGAAGGGCATACATAGGAGTCCCTGTCAAAGGATATACCTTATTAGCCCATTCGAAGAATTTCATAGTCCATTCGAAGGACACATTTGGCCCTTTCAAAGATACATACATGACCCCTTTAAAGGACATGTCTGGGTGTGCCATTCAAAGGACATGTTTGATGGCCCATTCGAAGGACTTACAAGACCCACCTTAAGGCATACTTTAGTGACCCATCCAAGGGTCACACTTTTGGCTCCATCAAAGGATGCACAAAAGTGACCCATTTGGAGGACGCTTGTTGGAGGAAAATCAAATAACATTGTTGGAAGAAGAATCTGGTCGAAGGGGGGTCAAAATGAAAGGATGAAATATTCAAAAGATGCTTGCTACCAAGTTCAGGCCTGGTACACTGTCCATAACGCTCCAAAACTGCTGCACACCAGTCCTGAAACACTGCCCCATTCTTGCACCAAAATGCCATACGAACACTACCCCTCGAAAGCTACAAAAAGCAGTTTACTCAAATTGCTCAAATTGTTTTGTTTTCCCTCCAAAACTTTAGCCAGCTTTTACTATAAATAAGAAGCTCCATAACACGTATAAGGGGCTGGAGACACATCCAAAGACTCTATGGCATGGAGAAAAATCATCAAACTCTCAAACACTTAAACACATTTTCAAACACAAACTCAGAATCTAAACATTTTCCTCTTTCGAATCTGAAACATTCCCACTGTTTGTTTTCCTTCGAATCCATTAGAAAGAACATCACACTTGTTCTTCTCCTTCGAATCCAACAATAGAAATATCATCCTTGTTCCTTTCCATCAAATTCAGGGACATCCAAGGCAGCCACTCAAGATCTAGCACACGTTCCAGCTCCAAACAAGGTAAGTCACTCTTAACTTTGAACCTTTTATTTCTAACATAACATGTGAATAATCTTTCCTTTTGTTTCAAACATGTACATCACATTTATTTCCTTTTCGTTTCCACCCTTTTAATTTTTGTTCATTGTTAACCCTTTTAGTTTTGCTTCTTGATTTATTAAATATGCTTTAAGAACTAACCTAGCCATAAGACAATGCTAGCATTGCCTCATGCCATGTTGCTATTTAAAATCTCAAACGAAAGAAACAGGAGGAAGGAAGTATGAAATGAAGCCTTAGGCTTCCACACTAACTTCCAGGTCCAAACGAAAGAGGAAGCCAGAAGGATGGCCACACTGACTTCCAGGCCCAGTCGAAAGGCACACCCACACTGACTTCTAGGCCCCAGTCAAAGGAAGCAGAAAGGCAGACTACATCTCATGCTGATTCCAGGCCCAATCGAAAGGCACACCTTCACTACTTCCAGGCCAAATCAAAGGGAGACAGAGAAGTAAAATCGAAGGGTTCTGCTTCCCAAATCAAAAAGCCCATTTCCTTTCGTTATTTTATTTTATCTTTATACTTTCTTGCTATTCAATATGGTTGTAATAATGTAGGATTTATTTTCTTCATTTTTATTTCTTTTGTACAAATGTTAGTAATTAGGATGTACGGAAAGATAAAAATAACAAGTTAGACAACCTAAAAGTCAAAGACTAAATGCATGCAAATCAAACACACTATTCACACATGCACCCTCAGGGTAATACCACTTGTTGCCTCGGAAAAATAGTCATGTCCCTCGAATATGGGCGTTTTAGCAAAGACCCTTGATAAAAGATCGTAGTCCCTTAATGACCCTCAATGTTGCCTTCGGTAAATGATCTAGTCCCTAAACGACATTTCTAAAATGTTCCATAGGTTTCCTTTTATGACTATATAAACGTCCCACGTCCGTCCCTTCACATCCAATGATGGAGCTTCTTACCAAATCAATGGTAAGATAGCAACATCTAAAGAAGGAGGAAAATAACATTAAGACCTTTTGAGTAGGTAGGATGCTCCTAGTTGCTCGCTTGCTCACAACAAAAAAAAACATTTTATACACCAACACTTTCATTTGAAACATTTTCAGAAGACAAAGCTTTTGTACACGTTCTTATAAAAACGAGAACCATTACAAAAGACACTTTTCAAAATCACTTTCAAAAACACATTCCACAAACACCTCTTTGAACTATTTTCAAAACTAACACTTTGTACGTATTCTTATAGAAACGAGAATCATTACAAAGACGTTTTCAAAATACTTTTAAACCCACACCACAAAGCACATTTTCAAACAAAAGCAAGTTATCTAACAAGCAACTAAGAGCCCGTAGATAACTACGGATGAAAAGGGTGCTAATACCTTCCTTTTTTATAATCTACCCCCCGAACTCAAGAAAATAATCTGAAAGGTCTTTCCTGTTCTTTTCAACCTTTCCTTATTGGATAAAAGAAAAGTCGGTGGCGACTCTTGCTATCCGCAACAATTGCAATCAAATGCAAAACACCCAAGTCAGTTCTCCCACCATGTTACAGAACCGGCGACTCTATTGGGGATCTTTAAAAGTGGGGTTACCTTAAGGCTATATCACCTTTACTTGCTTTTCATTGTTTGACTTGCTTGCTTTACATTATGGTTCTTTGTTTGGGCTTGTTTTGATCCTCTACCTAGATTTGGGGCACCTTTTAGGTAAGTAACAATAGATTGTGGAAACTGTACGACATAGACCGATACAGTTGAAGCAATGGCTACATTAGTGTGACACATTTGTTGGTACCGGTATCCCTTGTATTGAATCGAGGAGAATACGGGGCCACTGAGCGGCGTCATGAAGCACTAACTGACCTTAGAACCTTAATTGAACAACTTGGCCATTAGGAAGTAGTGAGTTAGTCGGCTTTGGTTCCGATCGAAGATTAGTTGATACTCGATGCTATGCTCATTGAGATTAGACTTTTTGGATATCTCGGCCGCAAGAAAAGATTGATTGAGCTTAGACAATGCCTAAAAGAAAGGTCAGTGATATTGATATCCCTTAGAACCCGGTTACTATTACTAGGACAGGTTGAGCCAACTAAACTTCAAGAGGGTACTTACATACAAACTCCATGCAAGCCTAAACCTAAGGACTTATCTGCTTTGTGTGTATATGAATATTTGTACATAACGACTTGCTTGCTTTGCATACTTGTAAATAACATCATAAACATCATAAACATCATAAACATCATAAGCATCCTCACTAACCATTTCAAGGATTTAGGAATTTATCTTTGTTGTGTAGGCCATGAATCCCATCCAAAGGAATACCATCCAAATCAGCTTCGTGAAAACACACCCTTAACTCCAAGAATTAGCATCAAGGATGCATGGATATTCTCCCTTCACCGAGAAATATGGTCGAGTTCTCAGCTTGGCTACCTCCAATTTCCAAGAAGAAATGATCTTTGTACTCTTCCAATTCTTTGATCCCATGCATCATTTCTTCACATTTCCTGACTATCAGTTGGTGCCTACACTAGAAGAGTTCTCTCAATAGTTAGGAGCGCCCGTGCTTGATAAAATATTGTTCACTGGTTTGGAGGTGACTCCAAAGCATGAAGTCATTGTCAAAGCCCTGCATCTGAAGAGAGCCGGCATTATAGAAAATTGGGAGACAAGAAGTGGAGTTAAGGGTTTCCTATCTAAGTTTCTGTTGGAGAAGGCTCGTTCTTTCTTGGAAGATATGGATTTTCAAGCCTTTGAAGATGTCTTGGCCCTTCTAATATATGGTTTGGTTCTATTTCCCAATCCGGACCAATTCATAGATGTGAAAGCCATCAAGGTTGTCCTCTCTCGTAATCCTATACCTACCTTGCTTGGAGACATTTTACATTGTCTCCATACTTGCACCATGAAGAAAAAAGGTACTCTCTTATGTTGCATTCCCCTACTCGCCAAGTGATGTCCCTCACACACTCTGACATTTATTGGTGTTATCTATCCTTGGAGGATACTACTATCATTGACTATTGTGGGGAATTCCCTAATGTCCCACTCTTAGGCATTAGGGGGGGTATCACCTATAACCCTTCTCTCGTATTACGACAATTTGGGTATGCACGAAGAGATGGTCCTCATGATGCACTCATCCATGGTTTGGTATTCGACTATGATAGAGACAACCAAGGCTACCGTAAAAGGTTCATATGAGCTTGGAGAATGGTAAACAAAGTGGATAGCAAGACATTGGGGCATAAGAACTCCATTCCTTTGGAGCCTTATCTTAACTGGGTACGAACTCGTGCTCAAAGACTCAATATGCCATACCCTGCCATTTTTCCTATCATCATGGAGCCATCAGTTGAAGGAGATGTTCCGTATGCTATCCTTCATTCTACCATGCATACTTCTCTTAAAGACTTACAAAGAGATTGGATCCAGCTGAACGAAGAGCGAGACACCTTAGAAGCCAGTTCTACGCGAGTGAAAAGAAGGTTCTGGAGCTTACAAGACAACTTCATGAGGAGCGAAATCTGAATGGCTACATTGCGCCAAAGAGGATGTGTTTGACCTTTTTGTCTTAGGAGTTTATTTTGCTTTACTTCCTCCATTGTAAGCCCAAGGGGCATGGTTGTAATCAATTTAAACTTGTTGATGTTTTCTCCTTTCTTGTTTAAAATAAATTTAAATCTTCGAAGTCCTTGAAAACATTGCATCCACATACCATGCATCATATCATGATAGGCTTTTCCCATACAGGTCTCTCATCTGCTTAATGTTTATTTCAGTAGAGATGGCTCTAGAACAGACTATCGAGGACATTCAGACTCAAAATGCTCAACTTCAAGAGATGTTCTTGAACCTATCCAAGGGGAAATAAGAAGTGAAAACAATCCTCACTAGGAGCATAATCATGGGGAATCTTGAGGATAACAAGGATGACCAGTTGAAGCGGCTACAAACTGAGATAGCTACAATGAAGATCTAGATGATGGGACAAATGGTAGGACAGATGACTCTTATCTAAAACATAGCTCAGGGACAAGAACAACTAAGGGCCCTCATCAACAAACTCCATCAAGACGGATGCAACCACATGGGGAAAACAGCTAGAATTGGGGATCAAGTCTTTAATCAGCCTCCCATGAGACAAGAAGCCAGTTTGGTGGAGAGAAGACCGTTCTAAATTTCTGCCAGGTCACGATCCCAACAACAACCTCGCCAAGAACAACAGGATAATTGGTGTGATACGGTGGTAGAACCGACTATTTTTACTGGTTTGCGTTTTGCATTTTTTATTCGCAAAATGTCGCGGTAAGCAAGAGTCGTCACCGACTTTTATTTCATCCAACAAAGGAAAAGGAAAAAGAACATAAAAAACCTTTTTCGAGATGTTTCTAAGTACGGGGAGTAGATTATAGAAAGGGAAGGTGTTAGCACCCTTTCTATCCATGGTTTTCCATGGGCTCAGGTACTTGCTCATCTTTTAAAATTGCTTGTGTGTGTTTGTTTTGAAAAGTTTTGTTTTACTTCGTTTTAACCCTTGTTTCTGTCCTCAAGAGTGTTACAAAGTGTTTTGAAAACTTTAGTTTGAAAAGTGTTGGTGTGAAAAAGTTTGTTTGTTTTGAGCAAGTATCTAACAGTTATCTACCCACTCGAAAAAATGCGTTATTTTCCTCCTATCCATTATATTGTGTTATCCTACTATTAGTGAGTAGGTAACCCTAGTCGTTGGATGTTTGAGGGACTATCGAAAGGGACATAATGGTCATTGAAGGAAACATGTAAGGATACCTTAGCATTTCGAAGGGGCTGTCATCATATATTCGTAGGCAATATCGAGGGACAAGATCATTTTTCGTAGGCAACTCGAGGGACGTTAAGGAACTATGATCTTTTTTGATAACTTTTATACTGAGGGTCTTTGCTAAGATATCCCTACGTTTGAGGGACATGACCATTGTTTTCCGAGGCAACCAAGTGAGGAGTACACTAGGAGTGAATATGTGCATATGATTTGTTTCAGTTATTTAATCTTTGCATATTAGGTGATCTATCGTTTTAATTTTCCAGACATTATTGTCATACAAACCTATTAGCCATACATCTAGACAGTTAAAGATTGCGGAAATTAAAAGCGGAAAAGTAAATCTAATTATTACAAGGCTTTGGGGAATGGGGATTACATAACCAAAACTTGGGGGGGAATTAAACAGTAAATGAAACCCTAGTTTAAAAGGCTATTACAACCTCAGAGCAATTGCATAATTAGAAAAAAAATGCGAGAAAAGATAAATCTACGCTATTACATAGATAATGTGACCTATACAAATTTCCTAGAACTTAAAATATGAAAGAATAAATAAAAAGAAATTAAGGAAAAATTAAAACCTAAAATTCTAAATTAATGTTTTTGGTGTTTTTTTGAGAAAAATAATTTATGATAATTAATTAAATAAACCTAAAAAAGAAACTAATTAATTTTAATTAATAAAAAAAGTTAATTTTGAAAAAAGTTAATTAAAATACCTAAATCCTAATTAGTTTGAATTAAAAAAGATGTTAGTTTTGAAGAAAAAAAAGGTTAATTAAAAAAACCAAAAACTTAATTAATTTTAATTAATAAAAAAAAGGTTAATTTTGAAAAAAAAGGTTTTAAAAAAAAGTTTATGTCTAATGATTAATAAAAAAGATTAAGTTTTCCAAAAAATAGATAGGGGAAGAAACATCAATGAAAAATAGGGTTAGAAAATAAAAATAACGCAAATGTCATGGGTGGTTGTTGAACCAAAAATTAATTTAAAACCTAAAATTAATTATTCGAGTTTAGGAGGAAAAATCAAAGGTTTGTGAAAAATGTTAAATTTTATGGAAAAAAAAGTTTTAAACAGAAAGAATGAAAATAGATAAAAAGATAAATAGAAAGGAAGAAAACCAAAACCAATAGGGGTGGTTGTTGAACCCACGCCCTTAACCTTCTTAGGATGTCTGCCTCGCCATGCAATGGTGGTTGTTCTATTTTGGCCATTAGTGTTTTGGCCTCAACGCTTTGTAATGAACCTGCATGGGACCCTGTCTAAATCTGCAGTGTTGAATCTCATGAACACATTAAATAAATAACTATATCATGAAATTCAAAGAAAATAAATATATAAACATTTTTTAATGTTAAAACCGATATGGGTTGTATGAATGCTTCTATGCCCTTTTGATCATGGAGAACAAACCAGCCTTACCCTTACTGGAGAAATAGTGAGATGAATGTTTCTATGCCCTTTTTATTATGGAGATCAAACCAGCCTTACCCTTACTGGAGAAATAATGAGATGTGGGTTTGTAATAAGGATGGCTTGTTTGTAGTGACATGGGGGTTTGTAATAAGGATTTAAAATTTTTAGGATTCTTGAAATAATTTGATATTTTGACAGTGTTGTGGCAAAGGTTTTTTTCGTCTCCCTTGTTTGTGTGAAAAGAATGAGATTATATAATAGAAATTAGAGAGAAAAAAATGGGCTTTGAATGTGCAATTGGGCCTCCAATGTTCACTTGAATCCGTCATATTCCAGGCTAAATCGCAGGGGCTTAAGTGCAATTTTTGAAGTTGAAATTTAAAAACAAAATATATCCGACATCGAGAACTAACTACTGTCCGAAAATAGGCTCAATCAGATAAACGGTGAATTAGTTATGAATTTTAGAAATTTCAGCTTAGACAAACTTATTTTGGGCTCTAGTGTCAACTCTGACACATTCTTCAATAAAAAACTTGTATTGATCGGAGCATAATCTGGTCTCGACATTGGAAGCAAAGTTGTAGATATCTGAGTCAGTAACCTTGTGTAAAAAGATGGGCCCAATTCAAAAAAATTGACCGAGTTAGGAATTTTCTAAGTTTCGACTCAGATGAAATAATATTCAGCATTCAGGATTTTCGGCGCATCATACGCACTCTGAGCAAAAAACGAAGGCCTTTTAGATACCGTTCAAACTCGATACCTCCTGTGAAAACATAGTCAACTAAATTTTTGGAATTTTGGCACTGGAACCAGCTCGATACGATGAAAATCGATCAAGTTATGATTTTCTGAACATGGCGCAAATAAACTTTTGTCACAAATTTTCTGTACGAAAGTAATTGATAAATACGCATTTTTGAAGACCTTATGATCGAATTTGGCTTCCATCCGTGAGAGATGAAAACGTAGATGACGTCAAGACGGAATTTTGGCCACTGAAACAGGTTCAAAACAAGCCACGATCTTCAAGTTATGAATTTTTTTGTGCGTAAAAACTTCACTTTCAGCACACTTTTTCACCACATTTCTTCGAGAAAACTCACACATTCGGAGACCTTCTTTAAAGAATTGACTCATGAGCCAAACCTAAATTTGAGAATACATTATTAGAGGTATCTTGGAAAAAGAACACCTAAATATGACGCGCTGGGTTGGACTTGTGAATCTTTGAACCCCGAATCGTTGCAAAAAGGCGAACCGATATTCAACACGGAAAATACTTTGAGAATATCCATTGACGAAATAAACGTCACTTGTAACCTGAAGAAACTTGATAAGTATACCTTTATTCCATAACCATAAAACCAATAATATGCGTGTATGAAAAGAGGGCAAATTTTTGGGTACAACAGCTTCCCCTGTTCAATCTTTTTAAACCTGAAGATTTAGATTGGCTCGTTTGCCTTTCATGATCTGAAGGTGGAAGATGATTAAACACTAGAGTGCCCAGAAATTTGCACTCGTCTGTAATGATGCTTGACTATGTAGGTAGTATCGGGAATAGGCTTACAGATGCCATTTGAAGGAGATGATGGAAGGTCACCGGAGATGGGCTTAAAGATGCCATCTGGAAGATATGACGGAGAATCTTCAGAGATGGGCTTAAAGATGCCATCTAGAAGATGTTGATTTCCCGAGATATTCCTTTGATTATAATTCTTGTTCCTATCTTTGAGGAGGAATCTGCTGAGGAATGTTGGTCTCTGTCTTAGGAGAAATAGAATTTTAGGAGCTTCCAATTGTCCGTTAATCTACTGGGGAATTAAATCTTAGTTCAGGAGGTGAAAATGAACTGATATCTGGTCGTGCTCCAGGCTTTTCAATTTCTCAATTCTTATATGGTCGTGTTCCAGGCTTCAGAAGAACCAAGTGGTTATTCGGTCGCATCCGGGTTTCAACTTAATTTTAAGGCATAGTAATATCCAGTCGATTTCCGGGCTTCATAGTAATTGGCCGAGTAAACTACTATTTGGTCGAACTCCAAGCTTCGCAGTAACTTATACTATTATCTGGTCGTGTCCTAGGTTTCAGTGTCCTTTGCCGCTATCTGGTCGTGCTCCAGTCTTCACAGCGTCTTATACCGTTATTTGGTCATGCGCCAGGCTTCACGGTGTCTTTTACCACTGTCTGGTCGATTTCAGGCTTCATGGTGTCTTGTACTGCTATCTGGTCGATTTCCAGGCTTCACAATAACTTGTTAAGGGTTAAGCTGTTTTCCAGTCGATTTTCGGGCTTCAAAGCTTGAACTTAAGATGTACCACTATCTGGTCGATTCTAGGCTTCATAGTATTTTGGAGAAATCAAGATATTATCCGGTCGATTTCCGGGCTTCATAGCTTGAACTGGAATAAAAATCTTAGTATCGATTTGACTGAACCAGAGAAAACTTGCGAGAACTTGATTGTATCTTGCCTTGAAAGGTAAAGAGTTAGTCGTATGTCATGATGTATGTAATGTATTGAGTAATGATGTTCTCAAAATAAATGAGATTATGCTGTATGATACATATGCGCATGCTACAATGTATGGATATACAAAGTTCTTATGATATTCTTTGGCAGAGGAGAATAAATCCTGGACTACTGTTGGAGAGTATAAGGAGTTGAGTTCTTCTTTCTCGCTGGGGATAGTGACCGAAGATGATTAGCTGGGGATTCACATCCACTCTGCTTGAGAATATTCTGCCGGAGGAGACTCTGTCTGAGAATAATCCTGTGAGGGAATGACTCTGTCGGGAAGAGAGATACTCTGTTGGAAGATCTGCTGATTTGGAGAAATAAACTCAGCTGGGGATGAACTTCCATTGCTGGAGAGAAGAGCTCTGTTGCAGATTAAGGTTCCGCTGTCAGAGAAAAAACTCTGCTCGGGAGATGGCTTTATAAACTTCTCATGGTTATAAAACTCGGTTGGGGAATGCAGATATCAGCTTTCTGAAGGAACCTGCTGGGGAAGGAATTCCTGCTTGGGGATACGGAGGTTGAACCTTGGTTGTCCTTACTCTGTGGGGAATATAAATATCACAGGCGTGTATGTGATAGTGTCTTTGCTTCCAACTGACTCTGCCCCTTTTACCATGCTGGAAAAAGTACATGCGGAGATTTTATGGATGGATCTATGTCGTGATTGTACTTGAACATGTATTTAATGAGTGTCAGAATGACATCCATCTCTGGATCGTATCTGAACTGTACTTGAAACATGTGTTAAATGAGTGTCAGAATGACATCCGTCTTTGGATTGTATCTGAATTGTATCTGAAAGTGGAATCTGGATGAGTATCAGAATGGCATCAGTATCTGGAGCGTATCTGAACTGTATCTGAAACATGTGTAGAATGACTGTCAGAATGACATCCGTCTCTGGATCGTATATGAATTATATCTGAAATTTGAATCTGGATAAGTATCGGAATGGCATCCGTATCTGGAGCGTATCTGAACTGTATCTGAAAGCTGAATCTGAATGAGTATCAAAATGGAATTTGTATCTGGAGCGTATCTGAACTGTATCGAAAAGTTGAACCTGAATGAGTATCAGAATGGCATTCGTATTATGAGCGTATATGAATTGTATCTGAAAGCTGGATCTGAATGAGTATCAGAATGGCATCCGTATCTGGATCGTATCTGAACTGTATCTAAAAATTGAATCTGAATGAGTATCAGAATGACATCCATATCTGGATCGTATCTGAACTGTATCTGAAAGCTGAATCTGAATGAGTATCAGAATGGCATTTGTATCTGGAGCGTATCTGAACTGTATCTGAAAGCTGAATCTGAATGAGTATCAGAATGGCATCCATATTTGGAGCGTATCTGAATTATATCTGAAAGCTGAGTCTGAATGATTATCAGAATGGCATCAGTATCTAGAGCGTATCTGAACTGTATCTGAAAGCTGAATCTGAATGAGTATCAGAATGGCATCCGTATCTGGATCGTATCTGAACTTTATCTGAAAGCTGAATCTAAATGAGTATCAGAATGGCATCCGTATCTGGAGCATATCTGAATTGTATCTGAAAGTTGAATCTGAATGAGTATCAGAATGGCATTCGTATCTGGAGTCTATCTAAACTCTATCTTAAAGCTGAGTCTTAATGAGTATCAGAATGGCATCCGTATCTAGAGCGTATTTGAACTGTATCTGAATTCTGGTGCTCTTGATCAATGTTGATCAAGGTATAAGTCTTCCACTGATAGATAGGTGACGGGACATAGTCGTACGTTTTAAATCCCTAACTTTTTCCTAGACCTCCCTTTTGGGTTTTCAGTCCACCGGGATACCATTTTTTTCCCAAGCCGCCTTTTCAGTTTTTCGACTTGCTGGGTGTACACATTTTTTTTTATGTAAATCCCTAACTTTTGCCCGAACCCTTTTGGTTCGCCGGGATTCCCTTATTTTTTCCTAGGTGTTAACCTAGAGGGTCTTTTTTCATGCACAGTATTTTCTGACTATGTCCACGCTCTCAGGGTGTAGGGAGTTGTCACTGTCCATAGTAGTAAGTGTTTCCACACTGCCAAAATATGTTTGTTTTATCGTACATGATTCGTTGTCGGAATTCATGTTTAATGCCCCAAGTGATTCAGATGGAGATCTGCCCCTGGCTATTTGGCATCTTTGAGAGATTCCTTCAATCTTGACTTGACTTCCCCAGATGATGGACAATGATCATGCCGTGCCCCTTTGTTGGAAATGTTTTTCCACTTGAGGTGATCCTTTTTATTGAGAAGGTTATTTGTTCACTAGATATTCGTCATGCGAATCTCTATGCTGTTGAACAAATAGTCATATGCAAACAATGTTATTTTAAGAATTCAAAGCTTACGTTTGTCTTGAAGTTTGAAAATTCATTTTTTAGTAAAACAAGTTTTTTTTTGTAAAAGTGTGATGTCAACTCAGGATTTACAGCAAGTCCTACAGGAGTCAGGATACCTTTTGTAACAGTATACTTTCGAACTAACCCATGCTTCAGCTAGGACTCTTAAGGGTTATAACGTGGCCTGGTTCACGGTTTAAGAAACAAAGGATAAAGGCTCAAAATTTATTTGTACCCGCCCGCTCTTCGTGATGTTCTTTGATCCTATACTCAGTTAATTGTGCATTTAGATCCCGTTTGAGTCTTTGCTCTGATATTCCAGTGATGGTTCGGATACTGACAGTTTATTTTGAATAGGCAGTCATTTCTTTTTGTTAAGGGTTTGTAGGACCTCTTTTTATTTTATTTTATTATCCCTGTCTTTTGCCTGAACTGTTTCTTTTTGTGATTACAGTCAGCGGGATGCCCCGATTTTTTTTCTTAAGTCTCCTTCATAGGTTTTGACTTAATTGGAATTTATTTCGAGAGATAATGACTGCCTGTCTTGACAATTATAGGGAACCATCACCGTCTCTTGTTTTGGAAGGACGTCTTTAAAGCCATTCATTGTGCACCTGGATTAACTGAGAAAACTACCCTGCCCCAGGTTGTGATTAAGGGTTTTAATTTGTGTGAAAAGAAAAACTCCTACTTCTTTGGCTCAAATGGGTTGACTAGGGATTATCTTCCTTATAACTCCACTGTTTAGGATTTGAAACAACACCAGTACATCGTCAGCGGGGTCTGTTCAAAAGCATACTGTAGAGATTATGATATCATTTTCGTCATCCTCCCTCTAAGGCTTTGAGTTTTTAATCGAGAGTTGAATATCACAAAAGGAAATAAGAACGCATTTTTGAAATAGTGAATACGAATGAATTGATACAAGATAAACATGTGCAATCCATTGATTAACTAACGAGGTTTGATATGAATAAATATTCAAATCAAAATAAAATTACACATTGAAAGTTATAATGAACGAAAAGTCTTCTTGTGATAACTTGTCACTTCAGATGGTATACCTTGGAGGGATGGCAGAAGAACTCATCCTGACCGTCTTCTGCGAATTCTAGCATTCCTTCATCAATCAGGTCTTGAATTTTATTTTTCAATGCCCAAACAGTCATCAGTATCATGCCCCGGGCTGTTGGAATGGTATACACACCTTGCATCAGGATTGTAGTTAGTAGAATAAGTCTTGGGATT
This sequence comes from Vicia faba, assembly GCA_948472305.1. NCBI lineage: Eukaryota > Viridiplantae > Streptophyta > Magnoliopsida > Fabales > Fabaceae > Vicia > Vicia faba. The sequence continues at coordinate 977,361,239 of OX451739.1, forward strand.
CGAATGAGGTCCTATCAACGTAATCAGATTCATCCTTAACAGGTGTTGCAAAGCTTGAGACAGTAACATGTTGTTTGGTAAACTGCCTTTTGGGCATATCTGGCTTACTTTGATTAACCCTTTGTTTTTGGCGAGGTTATTGTTGGACCCGTGATGTAGTAGTAACTTGGAAAGGTCCACTCTTCACCAAACCAAACTTTTGTCTTCTTGGAGGTTGATCAATGACTTGTTCCCCGACCTCGACTGTTTGCTTCATACTGTTGTATCCGTCTTGATGAAGTTGGTTGATGATGACTTTCATCTCTTCTTGTATTCGGGCTAGGCCTTGGATAAGAGCCATCTTCCCCAGCATCTGGGTTCTCATTACACCTACCTCAGCTTGCAGTTGTTCCAGCCGTTCGTCCTTATTGTCTTCAGGACTTTTCTTGACCAAGTTCCCAAGAGGAGTGTTTTCAACTCTTCCTGCCCCTTGGATAGGTTTAGGAATATGTCCCTGAACTGAGCTTCTTGAGTTTGAAGATCTCTGTTGTCTTGTTTGAGAGCCATTGTTGAAATAAACAACGAGAACATGAGAGACCTATAGTGGAAGACCTGTTATGCAATGATATGTATGATATATGTATGCAATGTTTTCAAGGATCTCTCGGGGTAAACAATTAACTGTTAGAATTTGATTGCAGCTTGATTGAAGAAACTTTGTGTCGTTAAGAGTCCTTCTTCAAGAGTCAAGCTCACCATATCGAGTGGGTCATAGCCACTGACTCAAGTTATCATGTTTTGATCTCTAGACGGTATTGGCTAGAGGAAAATAAATCCCCTTGCCCCTTGCTAGACGTTTGATTTACCGTAACCTGCATCATAAACCCTTGAGATCCTTGAAATGGTTAAGGAAATGTTAAGGCATGATGTTATGATGTGTATGCTATGCATTTAAGCAAAAGTTCAAGGTGATGTAAGCAAGTAAACTCGGCAAGAAATCCAAGTTATTGGATAAGGACTGTAAACAAAACCTGCAAGGAACTCATGTTGTCAGATAATAAAAATGTGCAAGTAGTTCAAGTTGAAAGCACACAAGTCACACAAACAGCCTTAGGTTTAGGCTTGCATGGGCTTTAAGGTAGTACCCTCTTGAAGTTTAGTTGGTTCAAACCTGTCCTAGAAAATTAACCGGGTTCTAGAGGATCTCAATATCACTGACCATCCTCCATCGGTCATGGTTTCAGCTCACGCAATCTTTTCTTGCGGCCGAAACTATCTCGAGAGTATGGTCTCAATAAGTGTAGCATCGAGTATCAACAAGTTCTCAGCTCTACACCGAGGCCGGCTACCTCACTAATTTCTAAGGGCCAAGTTAGGCGATTAAAGGTTCTAAGGTCAGTTGATTCTTAACGACACCACGCGGAGGCCCCGTATTCTCCTCGTTTCTCCATAAGGGATACCAGTACCAACCAAAGTGCCACACCAACGTAGCTACTGCTTCAACCGTATCGGTCTATGCTGTACAGTTCCCTCACAGTCTATTGCTACTTACCTAAAAAGTATTCCCCAGATCCGGGTGTAGGATCTATAGTAACCCCAAACAAAACCCTTAAAAGTAAAGCAAACAAAGCAATCAATAGAAGCAATTATGATGACCTAGATCCTAAGGTATACCCCACTTATAACTCCCCGGCAAAGTCGCTAGTTCTGTGATACGGTGGAAGAACCGACTATTTTTACTGGTTTGTGTTTTGCATTTTTTATTCATAAAATATCGCGGTAAGCAAGAGTCGCCACCGAGTTTTATTTCATCCAACAAAGGAAAAGGAAAAAGAACAGAAAAAACCTTTTTCGAGATGTTTCTGAGTACGGGGAGTAGATTATAGAAAGGGAAGGTGTTAGCACCCTTTCTATCCATGGTTTTCCATGGGCTCTTAGGTACTTGCTCATCTTTTAAAATTGCTTGTGTGTGTTATTTTTGAAAAGTTTTGTTTTACTTCGTTTTAACCCTTGTTTCTGTCCTCAAGAGTGTTACGAAGTGTTTTGAAAACTTTAGTTTGAAAAGTGTTGGTGTGAAAAAATTTGTTTGTTTTGAGCAAGTACCTAACTGTTATCTACCTACTTGAAAAAGGCGTTCTTTTCCTCCTATCCTTTAGACAGTGTTATCCTACTATTAATGAGTAGGTAACCCTAGTCGTTGGATGTTTGAGAGACTATCGAAAGGGACGTAATGGTCATTGAAGGCAACATGTAAGGATACATTTGCATTTCAAAGGGACTGTCATCATATATTCGTAGGCAACATCGATGGACAAGATCATTTTTCATAGGAAACTCGAGGGACGTTAAGGGACTATGATCTTTTTTGATGACTTTTATATCGAGGGTCTTTGTTAAGATATCCCTACGTTCGAGGGATATGACCATTGTTTTCCGAGGTAACCAAGTGAGGAGTACCCTAGGAGTGAATATGTGCATATGATTTGTTTCAGTTATTTAATCTTTGCACATTAGGTGATCTACCATTTTAATTTTCCAGACATTCTTGCCATACAATCCTATTAGTCGTACATCTAGACAGTTAAAGATTGCGGAAATTAAAAGCGGAAAAGTAAATCTTATTATTACAAGGCTTCGGGGAATGGGGATTACATAACCAAAATTTTGGAGGAAATTAAACAGTAAATAAAACCCTAGTTTAAAAGACTATTACAACCTCGGAGCAATTACATAATTAGAAAAAAATGCGAGAAAAGATAAATCTACGCTATTACATTGATAATGTGACCTATACAATTTTCCTAGAACTTAAAATGTAAAAGAATAAATAAAAAGAAATTAAGGAAAAATTAAAACCTAAAATTCTAAATTAATGTTTTTGGTGTTTTTTTGAAAAAAAATGATTTATGATAATTAATTAAATAAACCTAAAAAAGAAACTAATTAATTTTAATTAATAAAAAAAGATAATTTTGAAAAAAATTAATTAAAATACCTAAATCCTAATTAGTTTGAATTAAAAAAGAGGTTAGTTTTGAAAAAAAAGTTTAATTAAAAAAACCTAAAACCTTATTAATTTTAATTAATAAAAAAAGGTTAATTTTGAAAAAAAGGTTAATTAATTAAAAAAGGTTTTAAAAAAAAGTTTATGTCTAATGATTAATAAATAAGATTAAGTTTGCCAAAAAAATAGATATGGGAAGAAACATCAATGAAAAATAGGGTTAGAAAATAAAAATAATGCAAATATCATGGGTGGTTGTTGAACCAAAAATTAATTTAAAACATAAAATAAAATTAAAAAAACCTAAAATTAATTATTCGAGTTTAGAAGGAAAAATCAAAGGTTTGTGAAAAATGTTAAGTTTTATGAAGAAAAAAAAGTTTTAAACAGAAAGAATGAAAATAGATAAAAAGATAAATAGAAAGGAAGAAAACCAAAACCAATAGGGGTGGTTGTTGAACCCACGCCTTTAACCTTCTTAGGATGTCTGTCTCGCCATACATTGGTGGTTGTTCTAGTTTGTCCATTAGTGTTTTGGCCTCAACGTTCTGTAATGAACCTGCATGGGACCATGTCTAAATCTGCAGTGTTGAATCTCATGAACACATTAAATAAATAACTATATCATGAAATTCAAAGAAAATAAATATATAAACATTTTTTAATGTTAAAATCGATATGGGCTGTATGAATGCTTCTATGCCCTTTTGATCATGGAGATCAAACCAGCCTTACCCTTACTGGAGAAGCAGTAAGATGAATGCTTCTATGCCTATTTGATCATGGAGATCAAACCAGCCTTACCCTTACTGGAGAAGTAGTGAGATGTGAGTTTGTAATAAGGATGACTTATTTGTAGTGAGATTAGGGTTTGTAATAAGGATTTAAAGGTTTTAGGATTCTTGAAAGAATTTGATATTCTGACAGCGTTGTGGCAAAGGTTTTTTTTCCGTCTCCCTTGTTTGTGTGAAAATAATGAGATTATATAATAGAAATTAGAGAGAAAAAAATGGGCTTTGAATGTGCAATTGGGTCTCCAATATTCACTTGAGTCCGTCACGTTCCAGGCTAAATCGCTGGGGCTTAAGTGCAATTTTTGAAGTTGAAATATGAAACAAAATGTAGCCTACATCGAGAACTAACTCCTGTCCGAAAATGGGCTCAATCCGATAAACAGTGAATTAGTTATGAATTATTTAAATTTCAGCTCAAACAAACTTATTTTGGGCTCCAGTGTCGACTCTGACACGTTCTTCAATAAAAAAACTGGTATTGATCGGAGCCTAATCGGGTCTCAACTTTGGAAGTAAAGTTGTAGATCTCTGACTCAGTGACCATGTGTAAAAAGATGAGCCCAATCCGATGAAAATTGACCGAGTTATAAATTTTCGAAGTTTCGACGCAGATGAAATAATATTCAGCATTCAGGACTTCCGACGCGTCACACACACTCTGAAAAAAAAACAAAGGCCTTTTGGATACCATTCAAAATCGATACCTCCTGTGAAAACGTAGTTAACTCAATTTTTGAAATTTTGGCGCTGGAACCAGCTCGATACGATGAAAATTGACCAAGTTATGATTTTCTGAACATGTCGCAAATAAACTTCTGTCACAAATTTTGTGTACGAAAATACTTGATAAATCCGCATTTTTGAAGATCTTATGATCGAAATTGGCTTCCATCCGTGAGAGATGAAAACATAGATGACGTCAAGACAGAATTTTGGTCACTAGAACGGGTTCAAAACAAGCCACGATCTTCAAGTTATGATTTTTTTTGTGCGTAAAAACTGCACTTTCAGCACACTTTTTCACCACATTTCTTCGAGAAAACTCCCACATTCGGAGACCTTCTTTAAATAATTGACTCTTGAGCCGAACCTAAATTTGAGAATACATTATCAGAGATATCTTTGTAAAAGAACACCTGAATATGAGGCGCCAGGTTGGACTTGTGAATCTTTGAACCCCGTATCGTTGCAAAAAGGCGAACCATTCTTCAGCACGGAAAATACTCTGAGAATATCCATTGACGAAATAAACGTCACTTGTAACTTGAAGAAGCTTGATAAATATACCTTTTTTTCCATAACCATAAAACCAATAATATGCGTGTATGAAAAGAGGGAAAATTTTGGGGTACAACAATCAGCGTAAAAGAAATGCATCCAACACACAATATGCCAAACTCAACATGCCAATGTCGCAAGTCTTGCTCCACATGTTGAATCTGAATTTGGTCACACTGAAGGATCCTCCTCAGAATCCTAACACTGCTGCTCCTAGTTACCATCCCAATGAAAGGTATGCATATCACACCAACAATCTGGGGCACAATACTGATAGTTGTTGGACGTTGAAAAACAAGATTCAAGACATAATCGACGAAGGAGCATTGGAGTTCATAGAACACGGTTAACTGAAGCTTTTCTATCACCCCTCAAGGGCATCCATGTGAAGTGATGATTTGGGCGAGGAAATTTTCTGTTTATTTGAAATTTTAGTTGTAATTTCTTTGTTTTCTTAAACACTTATCTTTATGTCAGACTTTGGTTATTCTCATTAATGCATCACATATGTTTGTCTTGAATTCATCCATTTGGTTTCACCATATTTAAGCTATGCTTTACTCTCTTTATGAAATTCAACTCTTGCTAAAAGTTACAAGCCTTTAGAGGGAGGATGACGAAAACAATGCCATAATCTCATACAGTATGCTTTTGGACAGACCTTGCTGACGATGTACAGGCGTTTGTTTCAATTTCTAAACACTGGAGTTATAAGGAAGATAATCCCTAGTCAACCCTTTTGAGCCTAAGAAGTGGGAGTTTTCTTTTCCATACAAATTGAAACCTTTAAACAAAAAACTGGGGCAGGGTAGTCTCTCAGTTAATTCAAATCCGCATTCAGTCACAAACTTTCCATTCACAATGAATGATACAAAAAACATCCTTATGAATCAAAATACGGTGATGGTTCATCCCTTAAGCTAGGAAGTCATTATATCCTAAGAGAAAATGCCCACTAAGTCAAAACCTACGAAGGATACTTAAGAAAAACTCGGGCGTCCCGCTGACTGTAATCTCAAAACAAGAGCAGTCAAGCAAAAAATAATCATTGGTAATAAATCGAAAAGAGGACACTACAAATCCTCAACAACATGGAAAATATGGCAAAAATGACTTCCTTCCAACAAACTTAACTTGTCTGAACCATCACCAAAACGTCATTTCCAGACTCAATAGGAGTTCAAACGCACAATTATTTGAGTGTAGGACTGAAGAACATCATGAAGAATGGGAGGATACAAATACACTTTGAGCCTTATCCTTTGTTTCTTAAATCGTGAACCAAGCCACGTTACAACGCTTTCAAAGTCCTAATTAAAGCATGAGTTAGTTTGAAAGCATACTGTTACAAAAGGTATCCTGACTCCTGTAAGGCTTACTCTAAATCCTGAGTTGAATTTTCTTACAAAAAAAATCTTTTATCTTGCTAAAACGCATTTTCAAATCTTCAAGACAAGCATAAACGTTGCATTATTTAAATATCATTTTTTTCATATGGCTAATTGTTTGACAACGGAGAAATCCACACGACGAATATCCAACAAACGAAAGCTCTCTCAGTATACAAAATCACTTCAAATTGGAACACACTTCCAACGACAAATCTCCTATTAAGCAAGGGGGCATGACACGTAAATGTCCAATACATCTAGGGTTGTCAAGTCAAGATTCCAAGAAATCTCTCAAGAAATGTTGAGTAACCAGGGGAAGGGCTGTATTGGAATCACTTGGGGCATTGAATATGAACCCCGATAAAGGGTTGTATATGGTCAAGCAAACATTTCCTGGAAGTGCCACAAACACTTGCTACTAGGGGAAATGACAAATCCCCCACAAAGTCCTTTTCATAGGGTGATCCCCAGGCAGAGTTTCAATCTTTGAAAACTTCTCCCCTGCTGAGTTGATCTCAAGAACCATCGAGGAGTTCTGCCAAAAGAAAACGCCTCTCCAGCAGATTAGCAACATGGTTTATTTCCCTAACAAACAGAAAGATTCTCCAGCTTGAATTTGCCTCTCTAACTACTACAAATAAAGGGACCACAATTCCTCTTCCTAAGCAGGCTGTCCTATAATCCCCAGTAAGTTGCTGCAAAACTTGGAAGATAACCAGATAACAATCAACTTCTTTGTCCCTAAAAAATTGTTAACTCCCTTTCTCTGCCATCAAGAGATATCTCCCCAGTAGAGCAACGAACAACTGAAACTCCTGAACTCTTTTCCCCGAGCGGAAATCAACACTTTCCACAGAGTTTTCTTCTCAAGCAAAATTAACATTCCCCAGCGGAGTTCTCCTCAAACAACAAAACAGGAATCCCCAGCGGAAACGTTCTAAAAAAAGGTCTAGAAAGGGATGCATACTGTAGCAGTAGAAATGTTTAAGACTAATCCATTGGATTGACTAGACTTTATACAAATCAAAATAAAAATCGCCACCGCGCTTTATTGTTTCCAAAGGAATGTGAAAAGAGTGAATAACCCAAAAGAGGGGGAAAGATTCTAGGTAAGGGGGTTGGTTATGCAAAGGGAAGGTATTAGCACCCTAAAAATCTACGGTAGTCCGCAGAAGCCTCTTTGTAAAATATGTATACTTTGGCTATAAAAACTGTTGTATATAAATGGATGGTGGAGGTGAAAAAAGAAATATTTTTATTTTATAATTTTTGCACCCGTCGCGGTTGCGAACCTTTAGTGCCTACGTACCACATTTCGTGCAATAGGGGATCAGGGTACATGTAGCTACTCTTTTAAAAATTTGAAACACAAATGTGTTGGTTAATTTTATAAGATAAAACATCATCATCATTGTCCGTGTGGAAAACACACCTACTACCCACAATCATGAGAAAGGAGAATTTGCATAATCTTAAAGTGGAGGATATGACTTGGATTTCAAAATCAACAATGCCTCACTCAACACCCAAGTGGAAAATATCTCTCTTCACTACATATTCTAGAAGTATAGTTGTTTGCATCACTATAAGGATTGACAAGAGTTTAATCTTTTAAGAAAAGTTTTAAAGGTACAAAGCCAAAGTGGCAAAATGGTTTGAACTGAGATTGATTGACTTTTAGTCTCCTCACAAAAAGATGTAAAGGTATTATTAATTTGGTTGGAGTTTATTTATGAAAACGTTTTTAAAATACATGGACCTAAGTCCAAGTTTATTATGAAAATAGTTCAAGTTTCAAAACAAGAAGAGTTTTCAAAAGGAGGGAGAAGATTTTGAAATTAAAGAAGATGGAAGGAGAAGAAGAGACTATCCTAAAGCATAAGGTAAAAGCTAGGGATAAGAACCATATAACCAACAAAAAGCAAATACTTGACATTATGAGCCAAGATAGAATTCTCATTCTTTGGATTGAAACCAAGCAAGCAAATATACTAGACCTATTGAGAGAACCAAACTTCAAGTGTATTAAGTCTTCACAAAAATTGGGCAGAGTAACAGTTGTATACGGGTGAATTCCAGATTACAAACAAAAGGTGTAATCACAACAGCCCGCACACAAAAACAAACTAGCAACCCAATGTCTTAAGGTAAACCTCAAGAACTCCAGACAAAATAATCAGATAAGATCACAAGATCTCCAAGATAGGCAAAGGTTTCTAATCTTAAGTCCAAGAAAATAAAGTCCCATACTCCATAATGCCAAGGATAGTAACCAAATATTCCAAGTACCATTAAAGATTTTTTAGGGTTTATGTTGATTATTAAGTATCTTAAGAAAGGAAAAGAAAAGCTCAAGTGAGCAAAGTAAAAATGGCAAGAAAATAAATGCTCAAATGAGCAAAGATGAAAATGGCATGAAATGTAAATGCTAAAAGTAAATAGTACATAAAGCATAAAAAGAATAAAAGCATAAGGTAAAACAAGTCAATAATTAGTGGTTAGTTGGATGACCATCTTGAAACTTGCATTTGGAACTCATTAGAGGATTGGTAGAACCAAAGCCTCCACACAACAAGTTACATTTTCTTTTTGTCAAGTATATCATCCATTTGGAATTCTCATAAGTACCATTTAATGATCAACGATATTTAAGTGATCAGCGTTTACCAAAGGTATTGTAGATCCATTAGAGGATTGGTAGAACCAAAGCCTCCACACATTGAATCTCAAGGTTATTGGATCAAAGAGATCAAATTAACATACTTGGGCTTGCAATCATAAGTTTGGGCCATGAATGATCATTTTATTTGAATTGGGACAAAATTTAATGTTATGTTAAGCAATCGTAAGTGGAATTATATAGAAGTCACGCCTATTTTGAGGTCGGTCAATAGCAATCTATGCACCATTTGTTTTGAGATATGATATAGAGATCATGCTCCAACAACATCTAGTGCAATAAAAAGGGGATGAGATGAAGAGGGATGGGAAAAAAAATACACAAACCACATTTGAATTAAATTTTAATCAAACTATTATTAAATCATTTATCCATTTTTGTGGAGTTAAACTCAACACCACGGATCCAATGATGTTAATAAAGTTCATGATCCAAAATCTAACCCAAGATCAGCTAGAAAATAGTCACAAAATAATATCACAATTAATATACACAAAAAAGGGTTTTAAAAATAGAAAATAATGAGAAAAATATCAACTATGTTCAAGTTAATTAAGAAATAAAAGTTAAGACCATAGAAAAATCAGAAAAATGCTCAAATAATTTTACAAATTTTTTTGGTAATTTTTTAAAGTCAGAAACTATTTTTAAAATTAAAATAAATGGGTAAAATAAACAAAAAAAGGTAAAAATAGTAAAGTCAGAAACAAAAATAAAATAAGGTCACCAATATTTGTCACAATATCATTGGATCATTCCATAATTTTTTTCAGAATTTTAAAATGTATAAAAATATTTTTAAAGATTTAAAACAAATCAAGTAAGTGTAAAATTTATAAAAAATACCAAAACATAAAATTAAATTGTGAAAAAATAAAATTCAGAAAGAGAATATTCAAATTTTTTCATAAATGTTTCAGATTTTTTGGACTAAAAATGAATTTTCTATGATTTTTTGAAATTTAAAACAATTAAAATATAAAAATCAGAAAAAGAAAATAAAAGTAAAATATGTGGACCATTGGATGAAAGTCAAAATGCATTAGTAATCAAATCCAAGAGATCTGGCGCGTTGTGTATATCATGGTCATTAGTTAATAATCTACAAAATCATTAATTAAATCAGATTTGAAAATACAGATGGCGCGCCTTCATTGGTTAGAAGATGACACGTTGGTCATCTTCAACCTCTAACCATCACTAATTGCAGGTCTCTTAAACTGTAAAATCAGAAGCTCGGACCTAAGCCATTCGCTTCGTCTCTTCAAGACAAAGACAACCACACCCTCGCGCCAAATTTATATAAATTATAGCTCAAGCAATTTGGAAGGAAAGTTTTGAAAAGGGATTTGAAATTTCATGGTCAAAACGTGTTTCCAGTAAAAGGTAAGTGTTGCCACTAGAACAGGGCAATGAGAGCAACACAATGATATCAGAGTTTTGAAGAATTCATGATGGAATCTACCTATTGAAGTTGAGTTGCAGAGCTCTGAAACTAGACTTCTATGGAGTAGTATAGGGCGTGATTTTTGAATGTAATTATATGGTTAGCTTTATGGAAGATCAAGAAAGGTGAATTTATGGAAAAATTGGATTGAAACAGGGTCGAGAATGGATTTTGAAGTTACAGAAAATTGAGTTATGAAGCAAGTTTGACAGGGTGATTTTGGCTATCCAAGCTTGGGAAATTGAATGGGATAGTTCATGTATTTATAGGAGAAGCGAATGGGATCAAAAGGAAGAGTGAATGATGCGTTTTAGAGGGAAATCGTGAACACCTGATGCACGAGTGAAGTGTGATACAAACTTCATCAAAACTCATCCAATTCTTGCGTTTTAATGTGCTAAACAAATCTGGAACTTCACTAAACATGTTTAGAGGCAAAAACGCGTGGAAAACTTGGGATTAGAGGCCACATTATGGATTCCAAAATTCTAACTTGGTGAGAAATTCAATTTCAAAGTTCCAACTTCTGAACAATGGCATTTTCAACTCAAGGGGTCTTAGGGCATGATTCTTGATGCTTTAGAAAGATGAGGTTACAAGCTTTGTAATGGAAAAATAATGGAGTTAAATGGATGCTTGATATGAAAGTTGCATTGATTCAAAGTTGAAGAAAAATGATTGACTTTCCATACTTAGAAATATTTCACATTCTTCTTCAAAAATGACCTATAATGTCTTGCATCAAAACATGGCCTTCAACTTGGAATTTGCTCTTGACCAAAAAATATGGAATGAAGTAGACCTCTTGAATGACACTTTAAAACTTGGATCATTCAAAATCTCCAAAATTTGAGCAAGTTATAACTTGTTGAAGTTGGCAAAAAATCATGAAATGACCTATAATCTTTTGCATCTTTAAGGCAACTTCCATCCATTTTTCCACTTTGCACATAAAAGAAGGCATAAAGTTCACATCTTCAAGATCATTATGGAAAAATAATGGACTCAAGGTGATAAAAATTGACCAAGTTAGGACCATTTGAAGTCACTCATGTAAAATTGTGGATTCATCTGGATGACTTGTAATATTTCTTCTTCACCAAGTTCATTCCACATGAAAACTCCTTGGAACTTTTGAAGTGATTTGTTGATAACCCTTTGAAGAGGAGGATATCTTTGGAATCACTTAAAAATACCAAAAGGTGAGCAAGATGTACTCCTTTGAAGTTCAAAACCCTAGCTCCTAGATCAAGAAAATTCTTTGAGGAACTTTGACAAGTTTGAACAAACTTCTTGTACCAATATTCTTGATTTGTGAATAAAAGTTGTTTAGGATGATAATGAAGACTCCTAGCCACCAAAACAACTTCCATGTCTTGAATTTTGAGAGAAATATGCTCTTGTGACCAATAGGAACAAGGCATTGTCCAATCATGACAACTTATCCAATCAACCCCTTGTACTTTTGAGTTAAATCTAATAACCTTGAAATGTGATGAACCAAAACAACCTTTCCATGCCAATTCTCCCAAAACCAATCCATTGGTGAGGTTTGAACTTCTCAATCTATATTGACTAGGGCATGGAAATAAACTCATGAACCCATGGAGTAGCTTGTTAAATCTCATTGCCTTTACCTACATGGATAACAAGCAAGACAAACCAACATTGCATTTTATTAGTTAAATGAAAAAAAAAACAATATTCATGATCACAAAAGGAACATAAGTCAAGGTGTTTGGTAATACCTCAAAAAGGGCAAAACTAAATGTAGGGAGGGGAACAAGAATCCTAGTGTGATCTTGTTGTGAGTGAATCAACATGGTATGATGATGGGATCTTAGGGGCAAAAATTGGGGTACAACAGCTGCCCTTATTTAAGTTTCTTCCATACAGAGATACGCAGGTTAAAAATCTTCGTGTCGACGTGATCGAAGATACTTAAATATAAAACAAATCCTATTTTTGGCCCTAAGATGCCATGCAAATGCTTATGCATATGAACAGGACCAAAAAGACATAAAGTATCACTGGGGATGTAACAATAATAAAGAAACAAAGGAACACCCAACACCAGGAAAATAAATCACTGGTGAACCCAGAGAACTGAATCAAAGAGGCTGGTAGGATGGTCAAAGGACACACCAACTTTTACTGAAGGCGAAGCTACCGACGTTTACTAAAGGCAGAGAGAAAGATAACAAACATCGAAGTTCACTGCCAATGTCCTACCAACTTTCACTGAAGGTAGAAAGAGAACATATCATATCACCGCCGTTAACTGACGATGAACTACCAACGTTCACTGAGGGTAGAAAAAAGATAAAAAACACCGATGTTCACTACCGATGGTCTACCAACTTTCACTGAAGGTAGAAAGAGAATATATCATATCACCGCCGTTCACTGATGATAAACTACCAACATTCACTGGAGATAGCAAAAAGATAATAAACATTGATGTTCACTGTCGATGGTCTACCAACTTTCATTAAAGGTAGAAAAAGAATATATCATATCATCGCTGTTCATTGACGATGAACTATCAACGTTCACTGGAGATAGCAAAAATATAATAAACATCGACATTCACTGCCGATGGTCTACCAACTTTCACTGAAGGTAGAAAGAGAAAATATCATAGCATCTCCGTTCACTGACCATGAACTATCAACATTCACTGAGGGTAGCAAAAAGATAACAAACACCGACGTTCACTTCCGATGGTCTACCAAATTTCATTGAAGGTAGAAAGAGAATATATCATATCACTGCCGTGAATTCACTGATGATGAACTATCAATGTTCACTGAGGGTAGCAAAAAGATAATAAACATCGATGTTCACTGCCGATGGTCTACCAACTTTCACTGAAGATAGAAAGAGAATATAAAACATCAACGTTCACTGTCGATGGTCTACCAACTTTCACTGAAGATAAAAATAGAATAACATATCACCGCCGTTCACTGATGATGAACTATCAACGTTCACTGAAGATAGCAAAAAGATAACAAGTTTACCCAAGATTCTGGTATTTCGCCTAGAACGGGTCTCAACTTCTTCTTTAACCAAGGCACCCCGCCTGGAAAGGATAATACATAAGCTATCTCAAATAAAGAGAACTTGCTATTTATGGTCACGGAGGATTGTAAAAGGAAATGAATTTTTTGGGGTAAGAGGTATGACTTCCTGGGGAGATTCCATGATGTTCTTGCTAAGGGGATAAAGTCTTCTTGTGCAAAATAAATGCACCAACCAAAGTTTGGAGTTTTTTAGGATTCCAGAGTAAATAACATTGTCGTGGAACCACAGATTCAAACCAGAAATAAACTGGAATGAAACAGTCAACCAGAATACATCCTTTGAGAAATAAACTCAAGAGGGAAAACCAAATCTAACCAAACAAGGAGTTGTACCAGAAAGTTTAAAGAAAAAATCTTCCATGAGGGACAACTCAGTGGGGACATTGAAAGAATATACGCTTTCTGCTTAGGACCAACGCTCTAATGAAAAGAGGGTAACTTATCTCTGCAAAACAGGGTAGTATGTAAACAAAAATATTAACAAATGTCAATGAACAATGACTTGCCAATTTTAGCTATGCATGATGCATGTATGAATGTATGAGTGTTATCGTGTGCATGTTGACAAAACAGATACACAACAATGGGGAACAATGGGGAACAACCAAGCAAAACTGCCTCGGGCACTAACATCACTCGGCTAAACTTCATCCAAGATGATCATTCCAAGAAAGGTAAAGGCCAGCTGCAGAAACCAAACCTACTGTCTGCTTTTAACTTTACTGAGGAGAAACATAATCCAGAGGTAGTCAAATCAAACAGATACAGAGGTAAAACATCCTTCTTCAGGCTTCATCAGGGAAACCAGTGTTTTTTCAAAAGTAACATGCCTACTAGAGATTGCAAGACTATTCTCAAATAAAGAATACTGACACCGAAATAAATAAACTTCGCTAGGGAATTCAAGCCTACTTCACTGGAGAAAAATGCGGATTGAAACTTCACATCATGAAAACTCAGAAAAAGTAGAAATGAATCCAAACTATATCGAGGATACCGGAACCATAAACCCAACACGGAAAAAACAATCGGAGTATACCTTCCCGAGGGGAACAAAAGCTTCTCAAAACAACTGGAGTTTGTCCATTCTTGGGATCACCATTTTTGTTGTCATTGTTTCATCACAAATCTCAAAGTAAAAGTAAATTGTAAAAATCTTCTTTTTTTTTTTGAAAAATCAATTTTGTTATTTAATCTCTTTTCTTTGAAAGTTATTATCAGTAATAAATGGAGTCTTTGCAAGCTAAATAACATAGTAAATACAAAGAATTGTGTAAAATCTCGAATTTCATTAATAAAACGGTAGTCTGCGAATGGCGAGACTCCATAGATGATTACAAAGTTTGGGAAATGGTAATACATAATGGAAAAGATACATTGAGATACAATGACCACTATCCCCCCTAACAACTTTTGAAATCCTGAGCAGCAGCCTTTGTTGAAGTATGGTGAGAATTCGAGAAGATTGTTGCTTCAACGATCAAGTCTTGTTTGACATAGTTACTTGCCAAGAAAATCCCTAACTTTTGCCTAAGCTGCCCTTGCGGGTTTTCAGCTTAGCGGGAAATTTATTCTATTTAGGTCTCTAATTTTTTCCTAGACGCCTGTTGTACCCCAAAATTTTCCCTCCCATATTTCTCAATACATGTCAAGTGAGGTCCTCAAATTGCTCAAGGAAGTCCAAGAGTTGACCAGACAAACTCTCTCCTAAGCCAGTCTACCTCAAATTAGAGTTTCATTTTGCATCAAGATGTTTGAGTCTAAAGGATTCCAAATTCTCACCATTGTCCTAATATGTTCTCAAGGTCATTCATGTCAAGTTTCAAGCTTTGCAAAAGAAGTTTGCTCAGTCAATTGCTCAAAGGCCTGAAAATCGACTATGCTAGGTCAAAAGTCAACTGGGGCCCACATACAGTCAAACTTCAAGATTTTTGGTCAACATCATTATTTGGAAGTATTATTCATCACTTGATCAAGGGTTGATCATGATTCCTCAAGGATTGCTCACAATTCATCAAAACCCAAATGTTACTAAATTAGGGTTTTACAGGAAAAGTCAACTCAACTTTGACCAATCATAACTTTCTCATACTTTATAATTAAATGACCCGTCCAAAGCTCATTTTTAAGAGTATGCAATTCCATACAATTCATCTTCATCTTCCAATTTCAAAATATGCACCCACGAGAAGATATGAATTTGGACATTATAGGTCATTTTGAAAAGTCAACAAAAACACCTTTTGGGTCAAGGCTTCATACATGAACATGGAAGACTCAATTGAGATGAAACCCAAAAGGTTTGGTTAGAGGACATCCTAATATTTCTAAAAAGTCCAAGAACACCCCTCTAGGGTAAAAACTGAGAGAGTTATGCATTGACCAAGTTGACCTTTTTTGCAAAATTGCCAAAAGTCAAATAGGCTCAAATTTGCATCTTTTGCTAAATGGGCCCAACATTTTATGCTTGCATCTCATTCCTAACATAGTCCACGACTTATGGGACCCTCCATGCTTTATTTATTAATTTATTTAATTTACTTTGATTTTTATTACTTTAAAATTCAAATAAAATCAAATAAATCCTAATAAATCATATATTGTATTTTAGGGATGATTTTTGCATTGAAAAAAGATCTTATATGCTTTCAATTGAAGATCAACTCGTGCAAAGTAAATTTGGTTTGAAAAAGATTGGATTTGAGCAAAATTAGAAAGGAATCATTTGCATTGAAAGATCAAATCAAATCTCCATGATTAGCAAGATTGAGGTCGTTTTTGTTGACCTAATAGCTTGTATTACATATACAGAAGGAGACCAAGGCATAGAGGGGTTAGAAGCAGTCGTGCAGAGGTGAAACAAAACTCAAAGAATTTCAAGAAAAGTGGTAATCCAATTTCCATATTAGAGAGTGGATCGTGCCCTTCTCACATTGCCAAGAGGTTGTTGGACGTTCCAGAAGCATATTCCAATCAAATTAAAGCCTTTTCACGCCTAGAATTGAAAGTTACATGTATCACAATTGGCTTCCAAAATCGTTTTTGTTTTCATCAATTTATACGCCATTTGCAAATTTTTCCTGCATATTCTTGTTCCTTAACATGTTTGCAAGCTAATCATCATATTCAATTGTATTTTTGGTGATCGTATGACGAACTTCCATGGTTAGGGTTTTGTGTTGAGTTTTAGGGCTTTGCAGGATAAGTGAAATTGGATGTTGATTCTGGTACCATGAGACTCGTGAGAATGAGACGAGTTGATTGGTACCAGCCATGTTCATTTATATTGCTTATCGAGAGTTTTTGAAAAACGCAGGTTTGTAGTTATAGTAGGTCAACCGTAGGTAAAGGTGTTTTTACCTAAAACGACGGTTGGGAGGAAGAAGACAATGCGTGGCACTCCTTGATTTTCCTGTTTGAATTTTGCGCGTTGGTTGGCCCCACATACTTGTTTTTTCATATTATATTCTATGTTTATATAACTTACAAGTTAACACCATGGCTCATATGGTTGGGGCGAAGGCCTTTGGTGCACACGCCCTGGGTTCGATCCCAGGCGTGTGCATTTTGTTATTTTCTTGATTATTCCAGGAAGATCTCATGCATTGCAGTAGCGCACGTCTACCAAATGCCCTGGTGCTCCACCATCAGATCCATCAGCCATGTGGATCCAACGTCACGTAGCGAAGAGCCTACCATACGCCTCAAGTTAACCCATGCATTGGATCAGGGAAAGTCAAAACAGACCACCAACCTTGGGCCTAGAAGTTCATATTTCAACCTTCCCAATTGCTATTGCAGGCCCATCTCATGCTTCTATATTTATTTATTTTTAATTCTTTCAATACTTTCTTTAATTATTTTTAATTCACTAATTAATCCTTTTTATAAAAAATCATAAAATAAATAACTCACAAAAATTAGAATTAGACTTTTTTTTGTCAAAATTAATTTTATTAATTTAATTTAATTTAGGGAAATTGTAATTTGTTTTTTTTTTCATAAATAAAATCAAAAAATAGAAATTAGGTTAAACTTTTGATTTAATTTTATTTTGCTCTTTTTCTCAAATAAATAAAAATACAAAAATAGGCTTTTAGAGGAATTAATTTATTTTTCTCAATTTAAAATCAATTAGACTTAGGATTTTCCTTTAATTTAACAATTCCATTATTTTCTTAAAACATAACAAAAAACATTTTCTTAATTAATCGCAATTAGGTTTAAGCAAGGATTAAAACCCTAGTTGCTCCGCATTCGATTCATCGCGCGCATATTATTATTTTTACCAATATTTCTGTAAATGCTCATGGTTTGTAATAGCTTAATCTAGTTTTTTATTTATCACTTTTTCTCGGATTTTTGGTTATGTAATTAACTCCCCTTCCTGAAACCTTGTAATAGTGTAGATTTACTTTCTCGCATCTTAATTTCTGCAAATATTTAACTGTCTAGATGTACGTTAATAGGATTGTATGACAAGATTGCATGATAATATTAATACAGTTAGAAAATCCTAATGTGCAAAGATAAATAACTGAAACAAATCACTCGCACATATCACTCTTAGGGTATGCCCTCACTTCGATTGCCTTCGGTAGATGATCATTAAGCATAGGGTGTCTTAGTGGTTTCCCTTCTGTCTAAAAAAGATCAAATGTTGCCTCGGAATGTTGCCTCGGAAATGTTGCCTCGAATATGATCTTAAGACTCTAGGATTATTACTAAGGTGTCCTAATATTGCTTTAGTGATTGTACGTCCCTTTCGAATTGACCCTTACAAACTCCAACGACTGTGCTACCTATTTCTCAATAGTAGGATAGCACTGTCTAAAGAAAACAAGAATAGAAACAATCTTTTTTCGAGTAGGTAGATGCTAGTAGGTACTTGCTCAAAACTAAACTTTTCACACTTACACTTTTCAAACAAATTTTCAAAACAACTTTGTCACACCTTTGAGGACTGATACAAGGGTTATCACGAAGTCAAACTGTTTCAAAACAAAGCACATGCACAAGCAATCTCAAAATGAGCAAGTACCTAAGAGCCCATGAAAAACCATGGATAGAAAGGGTGCTAACACCTTCCCTTTCTATAATCTACCCCCCGTACTCAGAAACATCTCGAAAAAGGATTTTTACTATACTTTTTCCTTTCCAATTGGATGAAATAGAAGTCGGTGGCGACTCTTACTTACCGCGACATTTTGCGAGCAAAAAATGCAAAATGCAAACCAACATTCAAACAGTCGGTTCTGCCACCGTATCACAGAACTGGCGACTCTGCTGGGGACACGATAAGTGGGGTATACCTTAGTATCTAGTTAATCATAATTGCTTCTCTTGATTGCTTTGTTTGCTTTACTTTTAAAGGTTTCTGTTTGGGAGTTACTATAGATCCTAACCCGGATCTGGGGATACCTTTTAGGTAATTAGCAATAGACTGTGAGGGAACTGTACGACGTAGACCAATACGGTTGAAGCAATAGCTACGTTGATGTGGGACATTGGTTGGTACCGGTATCCCTTGTGGAGAAACGAGGAGAATATGGGGCCGCTGCATGGTGTCGTTAAGCATCAACTAACCTTAGAACCTTTAATCGACCAACTTGGTCATTAGAAAGTAGTGAGATAGCTGGCCTCAGTGTAAAGCTGGGAACTTGTTGATACTCGATGCTACACTCATTGAGACCATACTCTCGAGATAGTTCCGACGACAAGAAAAGATTGCGTGAGCTGAAACCATGACCGATGGAGGATGGTCAGTGATATTGAGATCCTCTAGAACCCGCTTACTTTTCTAGGACATGTTTGAACCAACTTAACTTCAAGAGGGTATTACCTTTGACCTCATGCAAGCCTTAAACCTAAGGGTCTTGTGTGATTTGACTGTGTTTGCAATACTTGTTATTTGTTATACCTGTGGTTTATCATGAGATCATGCATCATAACATAGAATTTATGCTTCATTACACTAACCATTTCAAAGACCAAGAGAATTTATCTTTGTTCTGTTTTGCAGATTATGGCTTCCGTGCGCAAAAATACTATCCGAGTCAACATTGTGCAAGTACCTGCCCAACTTAAAGAGCTAGCCTCGAGAGCTTCCTAGAATTCTATGTTCCTTAAGAGACACGTTCAACTTCTCAGCCTGGTTACTTCGAACCTTGATGAACAGATGATGAGCATACTATTTTATTTCAGTTCTTCGATCCTGTGCATCATTGCTTCACCTTTCTAGATTACCAACTAGTACCCACCTTGGAAAAGTTCTCTCATCTATTGGGAATATCCATCCTTGAACAGGTACCCTTCACAGGTATGGAAGAAGTTCATAGACCAGAAGACATTGCCTCAGCTCTGCATTTGAAACGGGCTAATGTAGTATCCAATTGGGAAACACGAAGCGGGGTCGAAGGTTTTCTAGCCAAATTTCTGATAGACCAGGCTCAGCTATTCTGGGATAATATGGATTTTCAGGATTTTGAAGATATCTTGCCTCTCCTTATCTATGGTTTGGTTCTCTTCTCGAATCCAGATTCTTTTGTAGATGTGAATGCTGTCAAGATTTTCCTTTCTTGCAATCCTGTGCCTACCCTGTTGGGTGATATCTTGCATGCCCTCTATACTCGTACTGTGAGGAGAAGAGGGAATCTTATGTGTTGCATGTCGTTGCTATCGAGGTGGTTTATTTTGCACCTCCCTAAGTCTGTGCTGAAGAACGAAGAAGGTTTGGGTTGGTCGCACAGGATAATGTCACTTGCCCATACGGATATTCTTTGGTGTTCCCGGGCTATGGAAGACACTGCTGTTATTGACCGGTTTGGGGGATACCCTAATGTCCCATTACTTGGAATCAGAGGGGGTATAACTTACAATCCTTGTCTGGCTTTGCGACAATTTGGTCGTGCTCGAAGAGATGGTCCCCATGAGTTACTTCTCGAGGACATTTTATTTAACTACAAGGAGGATGTTAAGGAGCACCGCCAGAGATTCATACGAGCTTGGGGCATGGTGAACAGATCTGACCCCCAAGAGTTGGGACCAAAGACTTCCCTTCCTATGCAGCCTTATCTCTAGTGGATCCGAGCTCGTGCCCAGAAGCTTAGGATGTCCTATGAGGCCGTGTTACCAATAATTGTGGAGCCTACTAATGAAGAGGGAATTCCTTACACGGTTCTCTATCCTTACATGACCACTGACCCTGGGGAGTTGCAGAGGTCTTGGATTCAGCTGAGGAATGAGCGGGATGCTTACCGGGAAAAGTACCATGAACAAGAAAGGAAGACTTTGAAGCTCACTAGGAAGCTCGAAGAATAAAGAGTGATCAATGACTATATCAGCACAAAGAGGAAGCGACCATGGGACTTTTGATTTTGTTTTTTCTAGTTTTAGATCTTGTTTTATTTACTTCTTTGTAACGCCTTAAAGGCATTGTTAAACCTTTCAAAGTTAATCTAATAAAGTTTTGTTCATTTTTTGTTTACAAATTTAAATCTCCCAAAGTCTTTGAAATCATTACATGCGCATCCCATTATCATGCACATCATTATAGGTACCCTTACAGGTTTCTCATCTTCTTCGCTATTTATTTCAGTAGAAATGTCTTCCGATCAAGCCATCAAAGATCTTTTGGCACAGAACGCCCAATTCCAACAGATGTTCATAAGTATGGCTAAGGGACAAGAGGATCTGAAGACCCTTATTCTGAAAGAGAAAAAGAAGAATAAGGTCGGTATTCTGAACATGGGTAGAAGATTCGGAGAAAGATTGAGGCCACCAACTGACTTAACCTCCTCATCCAAGGACGGGGAGAACCAAGAAAGTACAAAGGACCCTAGTCCTGCAGTTTCTGATAATGATACGGATTACGATGATGAACAATATCCTCCTGCCGAGGATAGATACAAGCAGCTAGAAGACCGTATAAACGCTATGGAGATTCAGAAAATCCCTGGTTTGGATTTCGGAGAATTGGGATTGGTATCCGGGGTGGTGATCCCTCATAAGTTCAAAGCTCCAGTTTTTTCCAAGTACGATGGAATATCCTGTCCAAAACTCCATCTCCGCTCGTATGTCAGGAAAATTCAACCACACACTGCTGAAAGAAATTTGTGGGTGCATTTCTTTCAAGATAGTCTGTCAAGGACTCAGCTTGAATGGTTCTACCGGTTGGAAGAAGCCAGTGTCTGAAACTGGGAAGATCTTGATGTTGCTTTCTACAAGAAGTACCAGTACAACGCCGACCTGGCTCCCACTCGTACTCAGTTCCAGGGTATGTCTATGGGTGCAAGTGAAGGTTTTAAGGACTATTCTCAAAAGTGGAGAGACTTGGCTGGAAGAGTCCCACCCCCTTTGTCTGATAGGGAGTTGGCTGACATGTTTCTAGGGACGCTATCTAGTCCATTTTTCGATCACTTGATCGACAGTTCGTCATTTGGGTTTACTGAGTTGATTTTGACTGGAGAGAGGGTAGAATCTGGCATTCGAAGTGGTAAAATACATAAGGATGTTTCATCAAGCGCGACAAAGAAGCCTTTCACCGGTAAGAAGGAAGCTAGTGCAGTCTATGGCCCGAGGGGCCAAAGCAGACCTGAACACCGTCAAGCAGTAAATGTTGTAATGATACCAAGATCCACGGTTGCTCCACAATGCAACAATCAGCAAAGGGTGGAAAGACCACAATGGAAGTTTACCCGCATCAACATGACTCTGGCTGAAGTTATGCCTCATCTGTTAAAATCTAACTTGGCAACTTTGAAAGAGGCTCCCAAGAATCCAAACACTGCTTCTCCCAGATACAATTCCAACGCGCGGTGCGCCTACCATTCTGAGAGTCCGGGCCATGATACAAATGATTGCTGGGCTCTGAGGAATAAAGTGCAAGATTTGTTGGAAGCTAAAGAGATTGAGTTTGATGCTCCGGAAAAGCCCAACGTCATAACTGCTCCTATGCCTAAACATGGTCGTGGAGTCAACGCTGTGGACACCGATTCGTTTGTGACCTCTAGAAGAAATTTCTACTCCTTTGATGATGGTTAAGAAGAATTTGTTGTTGGCCAGTTTATTTCCGGGCTGTGGTGAAGGTTGCCACATGTGTTCATTTCTGCCTTCTGGTTGCTTTTTGTTGAAGTCAGGTGTTCAGCGCCTGATGGATAATAAAGAAATTTTGTTTGAGAAGACTATGATTCCGTTTGAAGATGTTGCCATCATAACCATTTCCGCCAATCCTTCCAAGGTTTCTTCGAGAAAACCTGTTAGGGTTACACCTGTTCCAAGAATTTCTCCATTGATAATCACCGCTCTGGGTCCAATCCCATATACCTCAGATAAGGCTATCCCATGGCACTACGGTTCTGATGTATATTACCATGGTGTTAAACAAGATCTGAGGGATGAAGAAGCTGATCCGGAAATCAGTAATATTGTTGGGGCTACCAAGTTCACTAGAAGTGGAAGGCTCTTTTCTCCTGAGATTTCCCCTCTGACTGTCCACGAACCTGTTGTCATTCCGTCTGCTAGTACATCAACTACTGTCCCAATTCCTATTCCAGTTATAATCCCTGTCGTCGAGCCATCTGGGACTCGGGGCAAAGAAATCATAGGTGAGCCTGCCCGGACGGAGGCATCTAAGAAGATCATTGTAGAAACCTCTAAACAAGAGATAGAGGAAATAATGAAGATTATCAAGAAGAGAGACTATAATATGGTCGAGCAACTGGGGCAGACCCCGTCAAAGATCTCCATGTTGTCCCTGTTATTGTGTTCTGAAGCCCATGCGAAGGATTTGATTGCATTTCTCAAGACTGCACATGTGCCGCAGGAAACTTCCGCAGGTCAGTTCAAATATTGCATGGCTAGCCTGACTGCTGACAATGGGCTGGGTTTTTCAGATGTGGATCTGAATTCTAAGGGGAGAAATCATAATGATGCTCTGCATGTCTCGATCGAGTGCAGGGGCACCACTATGGCCCATGTGCTAGTAGATACCGGGTCCTCACTGAATGTTCTACCAAAGAAGGCGCTA
Source organism: Vicia faba (assembly GCA_948472305.1). Classification (NCBI taxonomy): domain Eukaryota; kingdom Viridiplantae; phylum Streptophyta; class Magnoliopsida; order Fabales; family Fabaceae; genus Vicia; species Vicia faba. Next base: position 977,384,925 of record OX451739.1, read on the forward strand.
GACCGTCTGGATTGTGAAGGTTTGATTCTAAAGCCGAGTAATATTGTGGTAGGGGCTTTTAATGGATATCAAGCCATCGTATTCTTGCTTGTTGGGTCGCCCTTGGATTCATAAGGCTGGGGCAGTGACTTCCACGCTCCATCAAATGTTGAAATATCCGGTGAAGGGGAAGATTATCACAGTACGAGGTGAAGAGGAGTATATGGTGAGTCATCTTAATTCCTTCCGCTATGTAGAAATGGACGGAGAATTCATAGAAACTCCTTGTCAGAATTTCAAAGAGGTCCCTCAGATTTTAGCGTCAACTGAAATCACTACCAATAAACCTCCACTAAAGATGGCTTCTCTCAAGGATGCCAGGGCTGTAGTTGAAGAAGGTGGGTGTACCAATTGGGGTAGGCTCCCTGATTTTACTCACAAAACTGACAAATTTGGTTTGGGCTTTACTACAGGGGCTCAGAGGGTTGTTAGGTGTGCACGGATTGGAAGACCTCCTCTACACATCAGCAATCGGGGAATTAATGCAATTGAAGACATTGAAGAGGAATTAGACATCGACAGCTGGATCTACCCAACAACCAACGGGGGACTGAATAACTGGACGGCGAAGGACTTCATACCTGTTTCTTTTATTCTACATTAATTGACTTTTGTTTTTAAGATTTGTAATAAACAGTTTGAAACTTGGCGGCCCGGTGCCTTGCCCGAGGCACCTTGGCTTTGCTTGTGAGGGCTAGTATTTGTCATTTCATATATCATTAATAAAGAATTCAGCGTTTCTTGCATTATAAATTTTGCGCTCTTTGTTTTTCTTTTATGCCTCTCACTTTATCAAAACAGCTATTCTCTTACACACACTCACGTATCATACTGCAGATCTGTATCCACTCTGGATCCCATTGATAACAGTTTTGCTACTGCCAGTTATGACTTCGAAAATCCGATCAAACAAGCCGAGGAGGAAGGTGAGGATGATTGTGAGGTGCCTGGTGTAGCGATAAAAAATGTAGCGGGGTAAATCGGAGATCGAACTATTAATTAATTTGTCTCACAAAAGCAAGAGTCACCACCGCGCTTTATTATTTCCAAGGGAAAAGGGAAAAGAGCAAAATAAAACCCTAAAATATGCAATGTAAAATAATACTTTAAAAGTAATGAAAATACAAGGCGTTTTTGAAAAGAGGTCTTGAGTTCGGGGGTTAGTTATACAATGGGAAGGTATTAGCACCCAATGTATCTATAGTATTCTATAGGAACCTTTTGAAATATTTGTTTATTAAAATGTTTGTTTGATTAAAAATAAATTGTTTTGGCCAAAAATGGGTATGGACAAGTTTTTGAAGATACGACGACCTAACGTCGAAGTTTTTGAGTTAAAAGGTGTGAGTTTTGAAAAATTGAATATTTGGGAAAAATTGAATATTTAGAAAAATAATAAACGGAGGATGAATGAGGGTATTCACACAATGTTTTTTGATGACATGAAGTCGACAAAAAATTAACAATTCCCTTGGATTTTGCAAGCAACATGAAGATTAAAACTAAAAGTATAAACACTCCAAGATTTTAAAAGAAAACCAAAAGAGAAGCCATGGAATTAAATCGAAACTCAACCAACATGTATCATGGGTGGAACATCATAAGGGGCAATAAATTCAAAGAGATAACTTACAATCTTATCAATAAAAGACTAGTTAAAAAAATAACAAAACTAACTAAAATATTGACCAAACTAAAAACGAAATATTAAGATTTAAATAAATTATAAAACTAAACTAATTAATTGGGTTTTATCTAAAACTATGTGATTATTTAATTTTTTAAACCAAAAGAGCTAAGGAAATCAATAAACGAATAAGAGTGTAAATTAGAATATAGGGTAAGCATGAAGTACTGGGCGCTAAAGCCTAATTGAAGTGAGACCCAAGGTTTTGTTTTGGTTATAGCCAGCTCCAGATTTACAATTAACAAGATACTTGGGAAATGAGCTAAAAACGAAATAAAAAGGTCCAGCATGGGATTGGAATCGAAATCGAACAACGCTTCTTTCGAACTCTCTTTTTTTTCCTCTTTCGAACTCTTTCTCCCTCTAAATCGAAATCGAACACCCTGATCCCTCTTTCGAACTCTTACTCTTCTAAATCGAAATCGAACACCCTGCTTCCTCTTAACCGAAATCGAACAACAACATTGCTTCTCCCCTTAAATCAAAATCGAACAACAACACTGCTTGCCCCCTAAATCAAAATAGAACAACAACACTGCTTCCCCCCTAAATCAAAATCGAACAACAACACTGCTTCCCCCCTAAATCGAAATCGAACATTCACTGCTTCTGGCTTCGAACTCTTACTCCTAAATCAAAATCGAACAACAACACTGCTTCTGGTTTCGAACTCTCACTCCTAAATCGAACAACAACAACACTGCTTCTAGTTTTTTCATGCAGTTAAACATCAAATCAACAAGGCGACAAATATTCATGGTAAGAGAAACAACAATAACACTCTCAGGGGTTCTGGTTTATTGAAACATCAACAACAAAAAATGCAGCAACGACAACTAGTTCATAGCATACATCATTATAACAAGCATGGCAACATATTTTGAGGAAAAAAAGTAGGGAGACTTACAAGATCAGAGCAAGTCTGATGGTTTCGATTTTTTGACGTTGAAATAATAAAGAAATCCAGAGATGAGGTAATATACTCTTTTAATTCCTTCTGCTTCCAGAAACTGACTCGAAAATGTTGGTGTTGTTGAGGCGATGAGTTCTTGCGGATGGTTGTGCTTGGTTCAAAATGGTGCAGGTTAAAAGGTTTGGTTGATTGTGGATATGGTATATGATTGTTCAGTTGCAGTGAGTTTGTATGGTTCAGATTTGGTTCAACATGGCAGGTTGGAGGAGCTTCGCTTCTGTTTACAGTTTGTAAGGATAGCAGGCTTTGGCAAGTTGATAACTTGCAGTTTTGAAATAGGTTTGGATTTGTTGTTTGGAGGTTTCAATGCAGGTTACAAGTTTGCTTGTGTTTTTGGTAACTTGCAGTTTTCGCTTGTAGTTCAGTTTGTGGTTCTCTTTGTGAACTACCTTCTTTTTCGGGATCCACCTTTTCTGATTGATATCTGCCTGTTTTTATAGTGAAAGAATGAGGTTTTGGGAGGGAAGATTTGGTGAAGTTTGAACATATGGAATACCCTGTTTTGACACTTTTTGATGCAGTCTCTTGCCCTCCTATTTTGGTGTAGTGTTTGTCTTGACATAGTGCAGATTTTGGACTGGTGTGCTGGTTTTATAACAGGAAATTGGGAAGCAGTATCACAGCAGGATTATGTGACCGTTTCCTTGGCATGACTTGCGCAGGTTTGGCAGCATAAGGACAGATTTGGACATAGCATATGGACAAACTCATAGCATAACAATCATAATATTAATAATAATAGTAATGACAATAATAACAAACTGTTAGTAAAAACTAAACTGAAAAATACAAAAGTGAAATAAAAGAGATATTAAAATTGGTTTTAATTCTATTAATAATTCAACTTAAAAAATATTTCAAATAGAATTATAATCAAAATTTACACCAAAATTAATCATAAAAGAAATAAAAATAAATGAAAAATCAAACCATATATTTTCAAATTTTTGAATTGCAACTAAAGAAACACAAAGTAGACTTACATACTCAAAAAATGTAAAAAGCAAAAGAACTTATATGTATTTTGAGATTTTTTGAATTATCAATAAAAATATAAAATTAAATGAAACTAACAAAACTAAACACATTTTTTTATATATTTTGGATAAAGTAAAACTGATATGAACTAAATATATTTTGGAGATTTTCTTTTTTATGAAAAATAATAATAAAAGAAAGATGATAAAAAAAAAATGAAAAGAATCATGATTTAATAAAGTCAGACAAAAACCAGTTAAATTTCACTAAATTCACAACAATTTCTAACGTTTCTATTTTTTTGGTGGATTTTCAAAGCATAATCATCTCTTGACTTGTAAAGAAAAGTTGTAGTTGTTGCAGAGGAGAATCATATGTGAAAGAACAACTAAAAAATTGTCGAAACTTGAAGAAGTTATGAATTTTTGAAATCTGACTCGAGAATTGGCAAAAATAGGTCGAATCGCTTGTGAACGCTTGCTATGTAATAATGCAGATGGGAGGTGGTATCTTAGGTCAAAATTTGGGGTATGACAGCTGCCCCTATTTAAGTTTCTTCTATCCGGAGATATGAAGATTAAAATCTTCGTCTCGACGAGATTGAAGGTACTTAAATACATAATACGCAATTTTTGCCCTAAGATACCGCCATTATGTTTGTGATATGAATGTAGTATTTAAATTCACAGAGAATGATATTGCATGAGACAAGATAATGCTGGAGAAACCAAACATCAACAAAACACAAGAACATAGATTATATACTACTGGGGAAATGAGCCATCGACTTCAAATGATAGGCTCTTGATGGTGAATAAAAATTTGAGAGAATACGACCTCTGACCCTAACAAAGAAGGCATCTTGCATAGGCCACAAAAGCAGATTATTGACCCAAAATAACAGTGAGTTCACAACTCAAGGTCCAAGATAGACAAAAGATGTACCATGTTTGCTGATAATGGATTACTGACTTCTGAAGGTAAAGATTCATAACAAACTTCTCTGTGAGATTTTCGGAGAGATACCAATTAATGCTGAAATAATAATATGGTTGTAGATACACAAGTTGCTCAAATAAAGAAGCTGCCACTTGCTGTCTTCCAAAAATACTATGACATACAAGTTGCTCAAATAAAGAAGCTGCCACTTGTTGTCTTCCAAAAAATACTATGACATACAAGCTGCTCAAATAAAGAAGTTGCTACTTGTTGTCTTCCAAAAAACTATGACATACAAGCTGCTCAAATAAAGAAGCTGCCACTTGCTGTCTTCCAAAAATACTATGACATACAAGCTGCTCAAATAAAGAAGCTGTCACTTGCTGTCTTCCAAAAATACTAACGTACAAGCTGCTCATGAAGAGACCGCCACTTGCCGTTTTCCGAAGAATAATAACGTACAAGCTGCTCATGAAGAGACCGCCACTTGCCGCTTTCCGAAGAATAATAACGTACAAGCTTCTCATGAAGAGACCGCCACTTGTCGTTTTCCGAAGAATAATAACGCACAAGCTGCTCATGAAGAGACCGCCACTTGTCGTTTTCCGAAGAATAATAACGTACAAGCTGCTCATGAAGAGACCGCCACTTGCCGTTTTCCGAAGAATAACTCAGAAGAAAATTGCGATAACACTGCCAGAGAATAAAATCTTCGTCAAAGGGAACCATGAATAGATCCTTCCCGAGGAGATCAAATACTTAAATGTGCAAAATAAATGCACCATTCGTCTAGGTTGCCTAGCTTGGAGAAAACCACGAGATAGCCTATGCAAGAGACAACAACTCCCTCCAGGAATAAACCAGAGAGAAAACAGTCGAACAAGACTCCACCCAATGAGAAAATAACTTGATTGGGGATTCATCCTATCCAGAAATGGACAAGGAAGACTAAATCAAAAAATCATCCACGAGGATTAGCTCAGTTGGGGAATTTAGAAGGGAAGCACATTTTCTGCCTAAGCTAGCATTCTACTTGGAAAGAACATGTACATTGTCTTAATAAACATAAACAAGGTATACGACCCAAAATCAACGACAAATGTGAATATGCATGCATGATATAAGTGTAAATGAATGAATGAATGTTATGCTGACGAAACAGGCAGACGGAATATCTTGAAGATGATAAGATATCACAAAATAATAGATAATCGGCCAATCTTGAAGAGACGGAAAATAACTGGAACTGGAACCAACAAGCAACGTCAGAGCGTATCACGCTACAAGGCTCAAGACTTCTGGGAGAAAAGTATTCTAATCCAATCTTCTAATCTCCAATAGACCATTGGCATGAGACAAAGCGTACCACACTACAGAAATATGCTCAAAACAACACTTAACTGGAAAAGCTAGGGAGTCACCAAACTTAGTACCACTAGAAACAAAAGTTTACACAACCAAAACCTCATGACGATTTTGAAATAAAACATGTTCATCATGCAAGGATAAATTACTGTATTGTTTTGCATTTCATGGCTTGACCATCTTCGGAACAACTGTTAATATTCCTTTCATTATTCACGACACATTTTTAAAACAAGAATACTTTAAATAACTTTGTTTCAAATATTGCCGTAAAAATTAAAATTTTGCCCACAAAATGTAAATGCTCAAATGTCATTAATAAGATGGTAGTTCGCTAACAACGCGACTCCAACAGTTTACAAAAGTTTGGGAAATAGTACATGAAAGAAAGGGTTACACAAAAACAATGATCACTATTCTCCCTAAAAACTTCGAATTCCGAAATATGCTCAAATGCCACAGCCGGTCTGACCAAAAGCCTGCCTAAGCCGCCCCTTCGGGTTTTCAACTTAGCGAACTGTCAACTCAAAACTAGGAGAAATACTTCTTGATTGCGTTGACATTCACGGAGCGCGGGAGCTCTTCACCGTCAATCTTTGTGAGAATCATGGCACCTCCATAGGAAACTTTCTTAACGACATACGGTCCTTCATAATTCGGAGCCCACTTGCCCCTAGAACCAGGTTGGAAAGATAATATCTTTTTGAGCACAAGGTCACCTTCTTTGAACTCGCGTGGTCGAACCTTCTTATCAAAAGCCTTCTTCATTCTCTGCTGATATAATTGACCGTGACACAACACTGTCAATCTCTTTTCTTCAATTAAATTCAACTGATCATATCTACTTTGACACCATTCAGCCTCAGAAAGTTTAGCTTCCATCAACACTCTCATAGACGGAATCTCAACCTCCACGGGGAGTACTGCTTCCATACCATAAACTAGGGAAAATGGGGTTGCACCTGTTGAAGTTTGAACTGAAGTACGGTATCCATGTAAAGAAAATGGAAGCATTTCATGCCAATCTCTATAAGTTACCACCATCTTCTGGACAATATTTTTGATGTTCTTGTTAGCAGCTTCAACTGCCCCATTCATCTTTCGTCTGTAAGGAGAAGAATTATGATGTTCAATCTTGAACTCTTCACAAATCTCTTTCATCATCTTGTTATTAAAATTCGAGCCATTATCAGTGATGATCTTGCTCGGGATGCCGTATCGACAAATGATTTGATTCTTGATAAATCTGACTACCACCTGTCTGGTTACATTAGCATAAGATGCTGCTTCCACCCATTTAGTAAAATAATCGATCGCTACCAAGATGAAACGATGACCATTTGAAGCTTTGGGTTCAATCATTCCAATCATATCAATGCCCCACATAGAGAAAGGCCAAGGTGAAGAGATAACATTGAGGAGGGTCGGTGGCACATGTATCTTGTCCGCATAAATCTGGCATTTATGACATCTCTTCACATATTCACAGCAATCAGATTCCATTGTCATCCAATAGTAACCAGCTCTCAACATCTTCTTAGCCATTACATGTCCGTTGGCATGAGTGCCAAAGGATCCTTCATGTACTTCTTGTATCATCATATCTGCTTCAAGTCTGTCTACACATCTGAGTAAGACCATGTCGTAATTCCTCTTGTACAATACTTCTTCATTGAGGAAGAAACTACTTGCCAATCTCCTCAACATCTTCCTATCTTTATTGGATGCCCCAGGCGGGTACTCTTGAGTTTGAAGAACACGTTTAATGTCATAGAACCACGGTTTGTCGTCGGTGACCTCTTCTACTAAGAACACATGAGCAGGTCTGTCAAGGCGCATAACTCTGATTGTAGGCACGTCGTTCCAACCATTCACTTGAAACATTGAAGACAAAGTAGCTAAAGCATCAGCCATATTGGGACGAGTCCTTCTCAACTTCTTCTTAATCGGCGGACATTCAGGTCTCAACGGTAAACGATGCTCCACAATATTGTTATTCAAACCTGGCATGTCTTGGTAGGACCAAGCAAACACATCAACAACTTCTCTGAGAAGTTCCAACATTTTCTCTTTGACCTCCGGGATAAGCAATGCTCCGACCTTAACTTCCTTTTTATCTTCTTCATCACCCAAATTGATCATCTCTATAGGCTCTGCAAATGGCTGAGTAGTCTTTTCATCATGCTCAAGTAAACGGGAAATTTCATCAGGAATCTCTTCACTATCTTCTTCCTCGGCTCCGAAAACAGGGAATTCAAAGTTGGGAGGGGGCATAGGATCATTGTTTTCAATGGTTAAGTCATGAATTAATCTGCACATATGATTATGCTTTATTTTAGAAATCGATTAATATGAATGTTGTATAAATGAAACAAAAGATTATTATATTTTCCTATTACTACCAATTAAATTTCATTACTATTTCCCAGAAAAAGTGAAACAATAAAACAGTAGTGGACAAAATTACGTTTTTATTCATGATTGGCAATACTTGAAACAAAGAGCCCAAACATTTTCTCTTTTGCCTTGGGCAGAGCAAAAGGATTTATTTTCAACATAGCCCGACACAAATACTTTTCTCCTTGGGCAGAGCGAAAGTTTTTTTTCAAAAACAAAACATTACTCAGAAATGTGCATCACAACAGGAACATCAACAGCAATCCAGTTCTGGCAAACCACTCCATGCGTTACAAAGTCGGGTAAATCCTCTTCAGAATCGTCGCCTATTATAGCATAAACTTCAGGAGGTGTTGGATGGATAAAACATGCGCTTCGGAAAACCTCTTGTATCAGACGGATAATTGTTTCCTGCTTGATTCTTGTAGACACGTGACGAAAACCAAGACCTTCTCCAGACTTGTTCTCAGGCAAAGTCAACACCTGGACCCAACCTTCAGCCGAACCACTTTCAACCACTCGTCGCGCATCCTCAAAAGAAGAAATAGATGTCCCTTGCTTATTCACTTCATTATTAGAAACAGATAGAGCTTGGAATTGGGTTCCAACATCCTCATCATCATCAATAAAAGATAAAGATGACAAATGGCTTACCACCATAGCCTGCTCTCCACCAATCATTACCAGCTTTCCATGCCTTACAAACTTCAATCTCTGATGGAGCGTGGAAGTGATGCCCCTGCATCATGGATCCATGGACGACCCAATAGGAAACTGTAGGCGGCACGAATATCCATTATTTTAAAAGTGATCTGAAAAGTATGAGGACCAATTATGATAGGAAGATCCACCTGACCAATGATAGTCTTCCTAGAACCATCAAACGCTTTGACAATTACCCCACTAGGTCTCATGGGAGCACCTTGATATGAGAGTCGAGATAATGTAGTTTTGGGCATTACATTTAACGACGAACCTGTATCTACCAGCACACTTGTTAAAGTATCATTTCCACAACTTATTGAGATATGCAAAGCCATGTTATGGTTCCTTCCCTCCTCCGGAAGCTCTTCATCACTGAAACCAAGATTGTTACACGAAGTAATATTTCCCACAATTCCATCAAATTGGTCAACCATTACATCATGATCCACGAATGCCTGGTCCAAGACCTTCATCAAAGATTCTCTATGGGCACCAGAATCTCTCAGTAAAGCAAGCAAAGAAATCTTGGAAGGAGGTTGCAATAGTTGGTCCACAATCTTGTATTCACTTCTCTTGATGAGCTTCAGAATCTCATCATCATCGGGGTGTGGGATAGGTTCATTGGATCGGCCTACCTCAACCTTGGGTTCAACATTTCTCGCTGGAATTCCTGCCGGTATGGGCCTCCTGACTTGAACTTCTGGCCTCTTCAAAGGTACTGCTACAAAGACACGTCCGCTTCTCGTAACTCTGCTCACATCAGCGATGTTAACAAAAGATGGCAATGTTGGTATAGGGACTTCTACCCCATTCTCAATCATTGTGGCATTATACTTGTAGGGTATAGCTTGGTCTGAGTTGTAAGGCACAGGAACAGGTGGATAAATGATCAAAGGAGCAACAAGTGCAGTCTGACTATCGTAAACAATCTCTAATGGTTCAGGCAAGTTGAATTGTGGTATTATAACATTCACTTCATCCACCGGATCTCTGTCATGTGTAATAGTGATAACCCTTTGGTCTAACAATTTTTGAATATCCTCCTTCATAATAGGGCAATAAACTTCTCTTGAACAAAATTCACAAACCTCATAATCATGCTGATGCCTAAAAAAGGCAAGTCTTCTTAAGCTCTGATGTAACCTGATCAACGAATCTCTTATGTGTTCAACTTGAAAAACTCGAAACTTTCCCGGACAACCTTCCACCATATTCACTGATGCTGCCCCATGTCGAGGCAAAGGATTATCTCTAACATTCGGGTTAACATCCTTGAAAGACAAGATACCGTTCTCAATCAATCTCTGCACATCCGCCTTTAGAGCAAAGAAATTTTCAATGTTGTGCCCCGGAGACCCTTGATGATAATCACAAAACTGGTTCGCCTTGTACCACGGAGAAGTACTATTTGGTGCGACAGGAGGAGGCCTCGTCGTTATGAGGTTCTTTCTTATCAGAGCAGGGAACAATTCATTGTAAGTCATGGGAATGGCATCAAATCGCGGTTTCCTTGGTGAACGATTCTGGTTGTTAAATTGATAAGCCTGTTGTCGAGGCTGCTGTTGAATTGGTGGGGTTTGATGAGTTGGGGTCACCAATGTTGGGCGGACAGTCGGAGTGACTTCCGCAACATGTGAGTAGCCTCTCCTTGGTCTCCCAGGGAAAATTACACTGACATCTTGTTCTTTCCTTTTAGGGAAAACACTTCCAAACTTCTTGATACTGCTAGATGGACTTCCTTCCTTAACCAAACGTCCTTCACGAATTCCTTCTTCCAACCGCATGCCCATACTTACCATCTCGGTGAAGTCACTGGGTGCGCTGGTAATCATTCTTTCATAATAAAAGGAACCTAAAGTCTTCAGGAATATCTTTGTCATTTCTTTCTCCCCAAGAGGGGGATAAATCTGAGCAGCAATTTCGCGCCACCTCTGGGCGTATTCTTTAAAGGACTCCCTGTCTCTCTAGGACATCGCGCGAAGTTGATCTCTGTCCGGCTCTATGTCAACGTTGTACTTATACTGGTGAACAAAAGCTTCACTAAGATCGTTGAAATTACAGATCCGAGTGCTGTCCAAACCCATATACCACTTTAGAGCGGCACCAGTCAAACTGTCTTGAAAGTAGTGAATTAACAAGTTATGATCATCAGAATATGTAGACATCTTTCTCACATACATAGTTAAATGACTCTGCGGACACGAATCACCTTTATACCTTTCAAAGTCCGAAACTTTGAATTTGGATGGAATCTTTACATTTGGAACTAAACACAGGTCATGAGCATTCTTTCCAAACAAATCTTTCCCCTTTAATGCTCTGATCTCCCTCTGCATCTCTTGAAACTGGTCTTGAAATTCTTCCATCCTATTGAAAAGACCCAGACTTTCAGCAGGCTCGGTATGATAAACAGGTTCTTTTATGTATGGCATAGAATGAACCACAGGAGCGACAGTTTTCATCACTGGTTGAGGGAAAGGTGCCACAAACGGGATTACAGGCGGCATAGTAGTTATCTTCGGTTGAGGAAAAGACACAGTAGGTTGAACCAAAGGTTGTACGACAAGCTGATACCCTTCTGGCACAAAGTTATAAGGCATTCCCCACGGAAAACCTTTTGGCATCTGATGTTGAAGCGGAGAGTTGATTTGAGTCACAAATGTTGGAACGGTGACAATCTCAGAAACCACAGTAGTTGAAGTCTGAATCTCAGCAGCTGCAGTCGATGGCTGATTCTGAGCAGCCATCAAACTTTCCACCAGCGCAGTTAGTTTCTCCATACCGACACGAAGGGTAGCGACCTCCTCATGAAGCTCGTGGTTTTCCTGCTCTAGATCTTCCATCTTCCTCTGACGATTGGCTCGGGTATCATAACGATGAGACAGCTTGCCAATCTACCGGAGTGGAAAAAGAAACAAGGATAAGACTCTAGAAAACATGTGAAGTGGAATGTTGGATGATGCATGATATGCGATGCAAATGATCGTTTGTTTCGATAGTTTTTCAAGGAACTTCAATAATTTTGCACACATCAATGGTAAAGGAATTTGGAACAACAAAAACTCATTCATTAATCAAAAGCGGTAAATTATAACTTACAACTTTGGAAAAACAAAACAATAAATTACATCCTTGGGACAACAACCCAATAATAAAAAGCAGTAAATTACAACTTCGGAACATGAAGCCCATAATAAAAGCAGTAAATTACAACTTTGGAACATGAAGCCCTTTTACAGAGTTTTACAAAATGACAACAGTAAAAATAAAACTAAGAACTGAAGATCACTCAGAGTCAACTTCGAGTGTTTCTCCTTCCAAACTCCATAATACCTGAGATGCATGCAAAAATCATTCTTAAGTTCCTTGAAAAACAATTTTTTTTTTTTAAAATGTTGATGGATGCATGGATGAATGATAATGCAACAGTTACACACAAGTTCACAAACATGGGGTTCAAAGGTTCAACGTTTCGTGCATGGAGTCAAGGGTATAGCCCACCCCAAGGTATGTACTAATGGTTTAATCGCACCTGTAAGACAAGGTTCTAAGAGTTCCCGAAGTCTACATTCCTCCTTCGAATATTACCAACATCTTGATTACTCAATAATTAGCAATATTCTCAAGAGAAACTCGTCCGAGCCTAGCATCGCATAACAATTACTTCCGGATTACTCCGTTATAATCTTCGCGCTACACCTAAAAGGCCAAGATGGGTTAGGGTTCTACGGTTCTCAGCTTCTCTGGCTCCCAGGTCGAAAATAATAATGTCTTCCAGATTACTCGGTAAATAAATATTACGTTCAAAAGGGCCTTCCACGGAGTGGGGGATCTCATGCCTCCTTCTTCGGGATTACTCCCTCAAAGTTAACATGACTATACCGCCCGTCCTATTCTTAAGTGTAACTTAATCCGGGTATAGGATTCGTCCTTTGCAAAAAACCCAAAAACCCCAATATAAACACATAATCAAACAAATCAAATAATAATAAAACAGATAAACAAACTAGACTTAACCCACTTAGGGATGGACCAACAAGAGGTCAATCTTTCCCCAGCAGAGTCCCCAATTCTGTAGCGATAAAAAATGTAGCGGGGTAAATCGAAGATCGAACTATTAATTAATTTGTCTCACAAAAGCAAGAGTCTCCACCGCTCTTTATTATTTCCAAGGGAAAAGAGCGAAATAAAACCCTAAAATATGCAATGTAAAATAATACTTTAAAAGTAATGAAAATACAAGGCGTTTTTGAAAAGAGGTATTGAGTTCGGGGGTTAGTTATACAATGGGAAGGTATTAGCACCCAATGTATCTATAGTATTCTATAGGAACTTTTTGAAATATCTGTTTATTAAAATGTTTGTTAGATTAAAAATAAATTGTTTTGGCCAAAAATGGGTATGGACGAGTTTTTGAAGTTACGACGACCTAACGTCGAAGTTTTTGACTTAAAAGGTGTGAGTTTTGAAAAATTGAATATTTGGGAAAATTATCTTAAGTTTAGAAAAATAATAAACAGAGGATGAATGAGGGTATTCGCACAATGTTTTTTGATGACATGAAGTCGACAAAAATTAACAATTCCCTTGGATTTTGCAAGCAACATGAAGATTAAAATTAAAAGTATAAACACTCCAAGATTTTAAAAGAAAACCAAAAGAGAAGCCATGGAATTAAATCGAAACTCAACCAACATGTATCATGGGAGGAACATCATAAGGGGCAATAAATTCAAAGAGATAACTTACAATCTTATCAATAAAAGACTAGTTAAAAAACTAACAAAATTAACTAAAATATTGACCAAACTAAAAACGAAATATCAAGATTTAAATAAATTATAAAACTAAACTAATTATTTGGGTTTTATCTAAAACTATGTGATTATTTAATTTTTTAAACCAAAAGAGCTAAGGAAATCAATAAACGAATAAGAGTGTAAATTAGAATATAGGGTAAGCATGAATTACTGGGCGCTAAAGCCTAATTGAAGTGAGACCCAAGGTTTTGTTTTGGTTACAGCCAACTCCAGATTTACATTTAACAAGATACTGGGGAAATGAGCTGAAAACGAAATAAAAAGGTCCAGCATGGGATTGGAATCGGAATCGAACAACGCTTCTTTTGAACTCTCTTTTTTTTTCTCTTTCGAACTCTTTCTCCCTCTAAATCGAAATCGAACACCCTGCTCCCTCTTTCGAACTCTTACTCTTCTAAATCGAAATCGAACACCCTGCTTCCTCTTAACCGAAATCGAACAACAACATTGCTTCTCCCCTTAAATCAAAATCGAACAACAACACTGCTTGCCCCCTAAATCAAAATAGAACAACAACACTGCTTCCCCCCTAAATCGAAATCGAACAACAACACTGCTTCCCCCCTAAATCGAAATCGAACACTCACTGCTTCTAGCTTCGAACTCTTACTCCTAAATCAAAATCGAACAACAACACTGCTTCGGGTTTCGAACTCTCGCTCCTAAATCGAACAACAACAACACTGCTTCTAGTTTTTTCATGCAGTTAAACATCAAATCAACAAGGCGACAAATATTCATGGTAAGAGAAACAACAATAACACTCTCAGGGGTTCTGGTTTATTGAAACATCAACAACCAAAAATGCAGCAACGACAACTAGTTCACAACATACATCATTATAACAAGCATGGCAACAGATTTTGAGGGGAAAAAGTAGGGAGACTTACAAGATCAGAGCAAGTCTGATGGTTTCAATTTTTTGACGATGAAATAATAAAGAAATCCATAGATGAGGTAATATACTCTTTTAATTCCTTCTGCTTCCATAAACTGACTCGAAAATGTTGGTGTTGTTGAGGCGATGAGTTCTTGCGAGTGGTTGTGCTTGGTTCAAAATGGTGCAGGTTAAAAGGTTTGGTTCATTGTGGATATGGTATATGATTGTTCAGTTGCAGTGAGTTTGTATGGTTCAGATTCGGTTCAACATGGCAGGTTGGAGGAGCTTCGCTTCTGTTTACAGTTTGTAAGGTGAGCAGGCTTTGGCAAGTTGATAACTTGCAGTTTTGAAACAGGTTTAGATTTGTTGTTTGGAGGTTTCGATGCAGGTTACAAGTTTGCTTGTGTTTTTGGTAACTTGCAGTTTTCACTTGCAGTTCAGTTTGTGGTTCTCTTTGTGAACTACCTTCTTTTTCTGGCTCCCCATTTTATGATTGATATCTGCCTGTTTTTATAGTGAAAGAATGAGGTTTTGGTAGGGAAGATTTGGTGAAGTTTGAACATATGGAATACCCTATTTTTGACACTTTTTGATGCAGTTTCTTGCCCTCATATTTTGGTGTAGTGTTTGTCTTGACATAGTGCAGATTTTGGACTGGTGTGCTGGTTTTATAACAGGAAATTGGGCAGCAGTATCACAGCAGGATTATGTGACCGTTTCCCTGGCATGACTTGCTCAGGTTTGGCAGCATAAGGACAGATTTGGACATAGCATATGGACAAACTCATAGCATAACAATCATAATATTAATAATAATAGTAATGACAATAATAACAAACTGTTAGTAAAAACTAAACTGAAAAATACAAAACTGAAATAAAAGAGATATTAAAATTGGTTTTAATTCTATTAATAATTCAACTTAAAAAAATATTTCAAATAGAATTATAATCAAAATTTACACCAAAATTAATCATAAAAGAAATAAAAATAAATGAAAAATCAAACCATATATTTTCAAATTTTTGAATTGCAACTAAAGAAACACAAAGTAGACTTACATACTCAAAAAATGTAAAAAGCAAAAGAACTTATATGTATTTTGAGATTTTTTGAATTATCAATAAAAATATAAAATTAAATGAAACTAACAAAACTAAACACATTTTTTTTTATATTTTGGATAAAGTAAAACTGATATGAACTAAATATATTTTGGGGATTTTCTTTTTTATGAAAAATAAGAATAAAAGAAAGATGATAAAAAAATGAAAAGAATCATGATTTAATAAAGTCGGACAAAAACCAGTTAAATTTCACTAAATTCACAACAATTTCTAACGTTTCTATTTTTTTGGTGGATTTTCAAAGCATAATCATCTCTTGACTTGTAAAGAAAAGTTGTAGTTGTTGCAGAGGAGAATCATATGTGAAAGAACCACTAAAAAATTTCGAAACTTGAAGAAGTTATGAATTTTTGAAATCTGACTCGAGAATTGGCAAAAATAGGTCGAATCGCTTGTGAACGCTTTTTATGTAAAAATGCAGATGGGAGGTGGTATCTTAGGTCAAATTTTGGGGTATGACACCTGGAAAAGTTGCTAGACTACTACAGCAGGAAGAAAGGGCCATACAACCTCATGAAGAGCCAGTTGAGGTAGTGAATTTGGGTCAGAGGAAGACAGGAAAGAGGTTAAGATAGGTGAAAATCTGGAGCCTAGTGTCAAACAATGGTTAATACAGATGCTATGCAACTATGTTAAGATCTTCACCTGGTCCTATAAAGACATGCCTGGGTTAGACATTGATATTGTGGTACATGGACTGCCAACTAAAGAAGACTGTCCTCCGGTAAAGCAGAAGGTTCGCCGTATGCGTCCTGAAATGTCAGAGAAAATTAAGGCAGAGGTCATGAAACAGTTTGACGCAGGGTTCTTAGCTGTCACTTCCTATCCACAGTGGGTTGCCAACGTTGTTCTAGTACCTAAGAAGGAAGGTAAGGTACGGATGTATGTGGACTGTAGAGATCTGAACAGGGCAAGCCCCAAGGATGATTTCCCGCTTCCTCATATCAATGTTTTAGTTGAAAACACCGCGCAGCATAAGATCTTCTCCTTCATGGATGGTTTTTCTGGCTACAACTAGATCAAGATGGCTCCTGAAGACATGGAGAAGATAACCGTCGTTATGTAGTGGGGCACCTTCTGTTACAAGGTAATGCCTTTTGGATTGAAGAATGCTGGAGAAACTTATTAATGCGCCATGGTCGCTTTGTTCCACGATATGATTCACCATGAGATCGAGGTTTATGTTGATGATATGATAGCCAGGTCCCAGACCGAGGAAGAACACCTTGATCATCTCCAAAAACTGTTTGACAGGTTGAAGACGTACAAGCTGAGGTTGAATCCGAACAAGTGTACCTTCGGGGTAAGGTCTGGTAAGCTTCTGGGTTTCGTTGTCATTGACAAAGGTATTCAGGTAGACCCTGCAAAGGTAAAAGCCATACAAGATATGCGGGCTCCCCGCACAGAAAAGGAAGTTAGAGGTTTCTTTGGACGTCTGAATTACATCGCCAGGTTCATTTCACATATGATTACTACTTGTGAGCCAATCTTCAAGCTGCTGAAGAAAGATCAAGTGGTAAAGTGGAATGATGAATGCCATACCGCTTTCGAAAGAATCAAGGAATACCTTCAAGAACCACCAATTCTGATTCCTCCAGTTGAAGGAAGACCTTTAATATTATACTTGACATTGTTAGACAACTCAATGGGGTGTGTGTTGGGGCAGCATGACGAGTCTAGCCGAAAAGAGCACGCCATTTATTACCTTAGCAAAACGTTTACCGACTGTGAGACCTGATACTCATTGCTCGAGAAAACTTTTTACGCTTTGGCATGGGCTGCTTGCCGGTTGAGACAGTATATGATGACTCACACCACTTTGTTGATATCAAAGATGGATCTGATCAAGTATTTCTTCAAGAAGCCCGCTCTCTCCGGAAGGATAGCAAGATGGCAGATGATCTTGATCGAATACGACATCCAATACACAACCTAAAAATCAATCAAGGGGAGTGTGTTAGCGGATCATTTGGCGCGTCAGGTCGTGGATGACTACCAATCCATGAAATTCGAATTCCCGGATGAGAATATCATGTTAGTGACCGACTGCGAAGAACCTGGATCGGATGAAGGACTCGATGAGGGATCCCGATGGTCCATGTATTTTGATGGAGCCTCGAACGCATTGGGAAACAATATTGGCGTTGTAATTATATCTCCTGAGGGTTTTCATACTCCGTTCACCGCCCGATTATGTTTTAACTGCACCAACAATATGGCGGAGTATGAAGCATGTATCATGGGTCTTGGAGCTGCTATTGACCTGAGGATTAAGTTCTTGAGTGTATTCAGAGATTCCTCTCTGGTGATAAGTCAGATCAATGGCGAGTGGGATACGAAGCACCCAAATCTTATTCCTTACAAAGAATATGTACTGACGTTGCTCCCACACTTTGAGAAGATAACCTTCGAACACTTCCCAAGAGAGGAGAATCAGCTGGCGGATGCGCTAGCTACCATGTCTTCTAAGTTCAATGTTAGGTGGGACAATAAAGCTCCCCAGATTACCATTGAGAGGTTGGATGAACCAGCACACTACTGTGAGATCAATACCGAGGAAGTGGAAGATAAACCCTGGTTTCACGAGGTAAAGAGGTATCTTGAGGCTCAAGAGTACCCCGAGGGGGCATCTGTTAATGACAAGAAGTTTCTAAGAAGGTTCGCGGCGAAATTCTTCATCAGCAATGGTATCCTCTATAAGTGTAACCATGATTCAACCTTACTGCAGTGTGTAGACAAGAGCGAGGTAGAAAGAATCATGGCAGAGTTACATGAAGGTACCTTCGGAACTCATTCCAGTGGACATACTATGGCGAAGAAAATCCTATGGGCTGGTTGTTATTGGTCCACTATGGAAGCTGATTGTTATCTACACTCTCCAACCTGTCATAAGTGCCAAGTCTATGCTGACAAGGTGCATGTACCTCCGATTCCCCTGAATGTTTTGACGGCTCCTTGGCCCTTTGCGATGTGGGGCATCAACATGATTGGCGAGATCAGACCTACTGCATCGAACGGGCATCGTTTCATTCTAGTAGCAATTGATTACTTTATGAAGTGGGTTGAGGAAGCTTCCTTTGCTACAGTAACCAAAAACGTCGTGGTGCGATTCATCCGACACAATCTGATTTGTCGATATGGTTTACCAGAGAGGATCATTATGGACAATGGTACAAATCTTAACAATACAATGATCACCGAGCTCTACAAACAATTTAATATACAACATCATAACTCTTCTCCCTACCGGCCGGAGATGAATGGGGCTATTGAAGCGGATAACAAGAACACCTAGAAGATTGTGCAGAAGATGACGGTGACATACAAAGACTGGCACGAGATGTTACCATTTGCTCTTCATGGGTACCGTACCTTAGCACGAACGTCAACAGGGGTAACACCCTACTCTTTGGTGTACGGCATGGAGGCAGTCCTACCCATCGAAGTCCAGATACCCTCTCTAAGGATTATGAAGGATGCAGGTTTGAACGAGGACGACTGGATCCAAACCCGGCTGGATCAGCTGAATTTAATCGATGAAAAGAGACTTACTTCTATCTGTCATAGTCAGACGTATCAAAAGCGAATGATCAAGGCTTTTAACAAGAAAGTCACACGTCAAGAATATCAAGTCGGGGATCTAGTGATCAAACGCATCATACTACTGCAAGGTGATCCCAGGGGAAAATGGACCCCCACATACAAAGGGTCATTTGTGGTTAAGAACATTTTTGGGAGGAGCTATGATTCTAACCACCATGGATGGTGACGACCTTTCTCACCCCGTCAATGAAGACATAGTGAAAAGATACTACGCATAGTCAAAGACCCGCTAGGTTGACTGGCCTAGGCAAAAATAAGGGCTTCCCAGTGAACCAAAAGGGTTCAGGCAAAAGTAAGGGATGAAAATGAAAAAAAAACTGTACACCCGGCAAGTCGAAAACCTGAAAAGGCGACTTGGGCAAAAAAGGGTATCCTGGTGGACTGAAAACCCGAAAGGGCGGTCCAGCCAAAAGTTAGGGATTAAAGCGTAACACTATGTATCATTGGATCACCTCGCAGCCAGACTTCAGTATTGACTATCAAGCTCAGGCGGCACCAATCAATCTGATCTACCTTTGGCCAAGTAGCAAGGTGATGAGACGCTTGAAGATATAAGGGCAATAGCAGAGTTGGAACCCAACGGGATCGTTTCACGTAGCTGTTTTTCTTTCTTTTACAAATTGTAATTTCTTTTGGCGGCGTTCTCTTACTAGGACGTCAGCCTCTTTGTACAAAAATTCCTATTACGGACCAACTTCAAAAATCAATACAATTCATTTTCACAAGAAATTTCAATTTTTTTCTTTTTCCGTTTTGTTTTGCAAGAACGTCCAATGATTCATTTTTGATATATGCATTTGAAAATAATTACCGCTCATAAATATTTACATAAGAAACAAAAGACGACTACTCGTAATTCCAGAAACAGGGAAAAAATAAGAAGTGCCTAAACCTTACAGTTACTCTGCCTATCAGGTAGGGATAGAGCCAGCTTGAGAACATGAGCAGTGGTACATACACTCCCCACAGAGTAAAAAGTATCCAAATACAATGACGTCAGTCTCCCCAAAACAAGATACAACTCTCCCCAGCTGAAGTTCACAACCGCGAGCGAATCAATAAATGTTTCCCCAAGCAGAGTTTATTTCTCTCACCAGCAGCGGTAATTCATCCCCAGCTGAGTTGTTTCTCCAAGTCAGCAGATCTATCAACAGAGTATCTCCTCCCCAATAGAGTTATTCCCCGCAGAATTGCTCTCAAGTAGAGTCTCTCCTCGGCAGAATGTCCGTAAACAAGGGGCAAATCCCCAGCATAGTTATCTTTGTTCAGCATCCCCAATAAAATTAGAGGAACTATGGTTTTTACAACAGTCAAGAATACAATTTCTCACACTCTCCAAACAGCAGTAAGAGATTTAGTTTCCTGGACTCAGATTATTACGTCGGCATTTCATGTTCATACATCATGACATGTGCATACACCACATATAACATAGCCTCATTTATTTTGAGAATGTCAACATACAATGCACCCTATGCATCACATATAGCTAACCTTGTATTCCTTTCAGGAAAGACAGTTATTATCAACAATTTCCAACAGGTCCATGATCAACACTCGAAGCTAAACAGAGTAATCATCGACGCAACAAAAGTAACCTTACCCAGGTTCACTCTACAGTTTTACCCAAACTCATCTCAAAGTGACCCTACTATCCAGGTTCCTTCTCGAGATCTACTATGCTGACTTTCATTTCAAAGTAACCCTACTATCCAGGTTCCTTCTCACAGCCCTATTATCTAGGCTTTCATTTTGAAGTAACCCTACTATCTCAGTTCCTTCTCACAGCCCTACTATCCAGGCTTTCATATCGAAGTAACCCTACTATCCCAGTTCCTTCTCACATCCCTACTATCCAGGCGTTCATTTCGAGGTAACCCTACTATCCAGGTTCCTCCTTACAGACCTACTATCCAGGCTTTCATTTCGAGGTAACCCTACTATCCAGGTTCCTTCTCACAGCCCTACTATCCAGGCTTTCATTTCGAGGTAACCCTACTATCCAGGTTCTTCCTCATAGCCCTACTATCCAGGCTTTCATTTCGAGGTAACCTTACTATCCAGGTTCCTTCTCACAACCCTACTATCCAGGCTTTCATATCGAAGTAACCCTACCACCCAGGTTCCTTCTCACAGCCCTACTATCGAGGCTTTCATCTCGAAGTAACCCTACCATCCAGATTCCTTCTCACAGCCCTACTATCCATGCTTTCATATCGAAGTAACCCTACCATCCAGGTTCCTTCTGACAGCCCTACTATCCAAGCTTTCATACCGAAGTAACCCTACTATCCAGGTTCCTTCTTATAACCTTACTATCCAGGTTCTTCCTCCCTTATCCCCAGACAACTGTCCACAACACTGTAAGACCAGGACCCAATCAAACACGATTGGTTTCACATTTCCCCAGAAAGTCGCGGTGCAACATATACCCCGACCAAACACACAGTTCACTTCTGCTTCCCAAACCGGAATTAGTCCCCAATAGATTAACGGACAACTGAAGCTCCTAAAACTTTATTTCTCTCAAGACAAATACCAGCATTCCCCAGCGAAGTCCTCCTTAAACAACAGGTATACGGGTTCTCACAAAGGAATCTCTTATGCGGTCGACGCTTCCTCGGATGGCATCTTTAAGCCCGTCTCCGAAAATTCTCTAGAAACTTCCAAATGGCATCTATGATCCCATTCCCGATATCACAAATCAAGTATCACTTCATGCGAGTGAAAATTTCTGGGCACTCTAGTGTTCAATCATCTTCCACCTTCAGATCACGAAAGGCAGACAAGCCAATCTACATCCTCAGGTTTAAAAAGATTGAACAGGGGCGGCTGTTGTACCCCAAAATTTTCCCTCCCATATTTCTCAATACATGTCAAGTGAGGTCCTCAAATTGCTCAAGGAAGTCCAAGAGTTAACCAGACAAACTCTCTCCTAAGCCAGTCTACCTCAAATTAGGGTTTCATTTTGCATCAAGATGTTTGAGTCCAAAGGATTCCAAATGCTCACCATTGTCCTAATATGTTCTCAAGGTCATTCATGTCATGTTTCAAGCCTTGCAGAAGAAGTTTGCTCAGTCAATTGCTCAAAGGCCTGAAAATCGACTGTGCTAGGTCAAAAGTCAACTAGGGCCCACTTACAGTCAAACTTCAAGATTTTTGGTCAAAATCCTAATTTGGAAGTATTATTAATCATTTGATCAAGGGTTGATCATGATTCCTCAAGGATTGCTCACAATTCATCAAAACCCAAAAGTTGCTAAATTAGGGTTTTGTAGGAAAAGTCAACTCAACTTTGACCAAGCATAACTTTCTCATACTTTATCAAAAATGACCCATCCAAAGCTCATTTTGAAGAGGATGAAATTCCCTAAAATTCATCTTTATCTCCTAAGTTCAAAATATGCACCCACAAGAAGATATGAATTTGGACATTATAGGTCATTTTGAAAAGTCAACAAAAACACCTTTTGGGTCAAGGCTTCATACATGAAGATGGAAGACTCAATTAATATGAGACCAAAAGGGTTTCTTAGAGGACATCCTAAGATTTCTAAAAAGTCCAAGAACACCTCTCTAGGATCAAAATTGAGAGAGTTATGCATTGACCAAGTTGACCTTTTTTGCAAAATTGCCAAAAGTCAAATAGGCTCAAATTTGCATCTTTTGCTAAATGGGCCCAACTTTTTATGCTTGCATCTCATTCCTAACATAGTCCACGACTTATGGGACCCTCCATGCTTTATTTATTCATTTATTTAATTTACTTTGTTTTTTATTCATTTAAAATTCAAATAAAATCAAATAAATCCTAATAAATCATATATTGTATTTTATGGATGATTTTTGCATTGAAAAAATATCTTATATGCTGTCAATTGAAGATCAACTCGTGCAAAGTCAATTTGGTTTGAAAAAGATTGGATTTGAGCAAAATTAGAAAGGAATCATATGCATTGAAAGATCAAATCAAATCTCCATGATGAGCAAGATTGAGGTCATTTTTGTTGACCTAATAGCTTGTATTACATATACAGAAGGAGACCAAGGCATAGAGGGGTTAGAAGAAGTCGTGCAGAGGTGAAACAAAACTAAAAAAATTTCAAGAAAAGTGGTAATCCAATTTCCATATTAGAGACCGGATCGTGCCCTTCTCACATTGCCAAGAGGTTGCTGGACATTCCAGGAGCATATTCCAATCAAATTCAAGCCTTTTCACACCTAGAATTGAAAGTTACAGGTATCACAATTGGCTTCCAAACTCGTTTTCGTTTTCATCAATTTATACGCCATTTGCACATTGTGCCTGCATATTCTTGTTCCTTAACATGTTTGCAAGCCAATCATCATATTCAATTATGTTTTTGGTGATCGTATGACGAACTGCCATGGCTAGGGTTTCGTGTTGAGTTTTAGGGCTTTGCAGGATAAGTGAAATTGGATGTTGATTCTGGTACCATGAGACTCGTGAGGATGAGACAAGTTGATTGATACCAGCCATGTTCATTAATATTGCTTGTGGAGAGTTTTTGAAAAACGCAGGTTTGTAGTTACAGCAGGTCAATCGTACGTAAGGGTGTTGTTACCTAAAATGACGGTTGGGAGGAAGACAAAAATGCATGGACTCCCTGATTTGCTTGTTTGAATTTCGCGTGTTGGTTGGCCCCACATACTTGTTTTTGCATATTATATTCTATGTTTATATAACTTACAAGTTAACACCATGGCTCAGATGGCTGGGGCGAAGGCCTTTGATGCACACGCCCTGGGTTGGATCCCAGGCGTGTGCATTTTGTTATTTTCTTGATTATTCCAGGAAGATCTCATGCATTATAGTAGCGCACGTCTAGCAAATTCCTTGGTGCTCCACCATCAGATCCATCAGCCATGTGGATCCAACGTCACGTAGCAAAGAGCCTACCATACGCCCCAGGTCAACCCATGCATTGGACCAGGTAAAGTCAAAACAGGCCACCAACCATGGGCCCAGAAGTTCATATTTCAACCCTCCCAATTGCTAATGCAGGCCCATCTCATCCTTCTATAT
This sequence comes from Vicia faba, assembly GCA_948472305.1. Lineage (NCBI taxonomy): Eukaryota > Viridiplantae > Streptophyta > Magnoliopsida > Fabales > Fabaceae > Vicia > Vicia faba. The sequence goes on from OX451739.1 coordinate 977,409,485, forward strand.
TTATTTATTTTTAATTCTTTCAATACTTTCTTTAATTATTTTTAATTCACTAATTAATATTTTTTATAAAAAATCATAAAATCAATAACTCACAAAAATTAGAATTAGACTTTTTTTTATCAAAATTAATTTTATTAATTTAATTTAATTTAGTCTAATTTAGGGAAATTTTAATTTGTTTTTTTTCATAAATAAAATCAAAAATTAGAAATTAGGTTAAACTTTTGATTTAATTTTATTTTGCTCTTTTTCTCAAATAAATAAAAATACAAAAATAGGCTCTTAGAGGAATTAATTTATTTTTCTCAATTTAAAATTAATTAGACTTAGGATTTTCCTTTAATTTAACAATTCCATTATTTTCTTAAAACATAACAAAAAACATTTTCTTAATTAATCGTAATTAGGTTTAGGCAAGGGTCAAAACCCTAGTTGCTCCGCATTCGATTCATCGCGCGCGTATTATTATTTTTACCAATATTTCTGTAAATGCTCATGGTTTGTAATAGCTTAATCTAGGATTTTTATTTATCGCTTTTTCTCGGGTTTTTGGTTATGTAATTAATTCCCCTTCCCGAAGCCTTGTAATAGCGTATATTTACTTTCTCGCATCTTAATTTCTGCAAATATTTAACTGTCTAGATGTATGTTAATAGGATTGTATGACAAGATTGCATGATAATATTAACACAGTTAGAAAACCCTAATGTTCAAAGATAAATAACTGAAACAAATCACTCGCACATATCACTCTTAGGGTATGCCCTCACTTCAGTTGCCTTCGGTAAACAATCATTAAGCATAGGGTGTCTTAGTGGTTTCCCTTCTGTCTAAAAAAGATCAAATGTTGCCTCGAAAATGTTGCCTCGAAAATGTTTCCTCGAATATGATCTTAAGACTCTAGGGTTATTACTAAGGTGTCCTAATATTGCTTTAGTGATCGTACGTCCCTTTCGAATTGACCCTTACAAACTCCAACGACTGTGCTACCTATTTCTCAATAGTAGGATAGCACTGTCTAAAGAAAACAAGAATAGAAACAATCTTTTTTCGAGTAGGTATATGATAGTAGGTACTTGCTCAAATCAAAACTTTTCACACTTACACTTTTTAAACAAATTTTCAAAACAACTTCGTCACAACTTTGAGGACTGATACAAGGGTTATCACGAAGTCAAACTTTTTCAAAACAAAGCACATACACAAGCAATTTCAAAATGAGCAAGTACCTACGAGCCCATGGAAAATCATGGATAGAAAGGTAACACCTTCCCTTTCTATAATCTACCCCACATACTCAGAAACATCTCGAAAAATCATTTTTTCTGTACCTTTTTCCTTTCCAATTGGATGAAATAAAAGTCGGTGGTGACTCTTGCTTACCGCGACATTTTGCGAGCAAAAAATGCAAAACGCAAACCAGCATTTAAACAGTCGGTTCTGCCACCGTATCACAACGCCCTTTCTGGTTTTCGGTCTACCGAGACGCGCCTTTTTGCCTAATCCGCCTGTTGTACCCCAAAAATTTACCTCCCATTTTACTCAACAAATGTCAATTGAGGTCCCCAAGTTGCTCAAGGAAGCCAAAGAGTTGACCAGACAAACTCTCTCTTGAGGCAGTATACCTCAAATTAGGGTTTCCTTTTTCATCAAGATGTGTTAACTACAAGGGACTCAAATTCTTCCCAAGGTCCTAATATGTTCCCAAGATCATCCATGCCAAGTTTTAAGCCTTATATAAGAAGTTTGCTCAGCCAACTGCCCAGATGCTTCAAAATCGATTGTATTAGGTCAAAAGTCAATTGTGGCCCACGTACAGTCAAACCTCAAGATTTTTGGTCAACATCAACATTTTGAATTAATTTCCATCATTTTATAAAGGGTTGATCATGATTCCTCAAGGTATGCTCCAAATTCATCAAAACCCAAAAGTTGCTAAATTAGGGTTTTGTAGGAAAAGTCAACCCAACTTTGACCAAACATAACTTCTTCATACTTTATCAGATATTTTCCATCCAAATCTCATTTTGAAGAGGATACAATTCCCTACAATTAATCTTCATCCCACAAGTTCAAAATATCCACTCACAAAAAGATATGAATTTTGACATTATAGGTAATTTTGAAAAGTCAACAAAAGCACCTTTTGGGTCAAAGCTTCATACATGAACATGGAAGATCCAATGGAGATGAGACCAAAAGTTTTGGTTAGGGGACAACCTAAGCTTTCTAAAAAGTCCAAGAACACCCTCCTAGGATCATAATTGAGAAAGTTGTGTATTGTCAAAGTTGGCAATTTTTGGAAAATTGACAAAAGTCAACATTGATCAAATTTGCATATTTTCCAAAGGGGCCTATGTTTTCTTGCTTGAAACATGTTTCTAATAAGACCCACGACCCCTGAGCTTTTCCACCTATTTTTTTATTACTTTTATCATGATTTTGATTTTTTATTCAATTAAATCAAAATAAATCAAATTAAATGGCAAAAAAATGAAAACAAATCAAATCTTGAGATTTTTATTCATATTTTGAGTGCATGTACAGCTAGCATGCCAACCAAGTCGTGCAAGGTTCATTAAGGTTGAAAAAGATTGGATTGAAGCAAGTTTTGGAAAGAAATCATACATGAAGCAAATCAAATCAAATTTTCATAATTCTCAAAGATTTGATAAAAATTTGTTGACCTAATTCAGTCTACTATAAAGGCATAAGAATTGCAGATCAAAAACAAGGATTGGAGGCGTGAAATAGCAAGAAGAAAACTCAAAAATTTGGACAAAAGTGGTTGATCAAAATCAATCATAGAGCCATCCTCAAGGAGTTTCAAGCCTAGAAACTGATTCCTGGACATCCCGGGTAGCTAACAGCGTCATTTGCAAGCCTCAAAGCATCCAGAAATCGTCCCCAAGAGCACCACGGTTTGCACTAAGAACTCAAATTCGACTTCTATGATTTACGCATTATAAATGTATTTTCCCATTTATTTGTGTTCATCATCATGTTTGCAATGTTCCTGGATAGTTTGATTTAAGTTATAGTGCAGGAATAAGCTTTTGCCATTGCTAGGGTTTCGTGCTCCAATTTGGGGTTTTGTGATTTAAGCAAAATTAGGCCTAATGATGGGTACCATGGTGATCAGGGCTTCACACTCAGTTGATCCATTGTTTCCATTGGAATTTATATTACGTGTGTGAGATTTTTGATTGTAACATGGTTGTAGCTACGAACAAACGTCCGTAGGTAAAAGTATTTTACCTAAAGCAACGAACCAAGGAAGAAGACGCTGGCGTGTCAAGCAACCATTGGGACATTTGAAAATCCACGCGTGTTCTGAGCATGGAAATTAATTTGGCTTTTGATTTATTATTTTTATTATGTTAACAATTAACTAGTACAGCATAGTTGGTCAGAGGAAGGAAGTATGAAGCTCATGTCCTGGGTTCGATCCCAGGCTTGAGCTTTTGGCTTTTTCTCCATTATTTTCAGGAAATCCCATGCTTCACACCTCACCTTCTGAGGATCATCACGCGCCCTCTAGTCTCATCCTCTGGATACACCTCCAGCCAGATCCAGCATACCTCACCTTTTGAGGATCATCACCCGCCCTCTGATCTCATCCTCTGGATCCACCTCCAGCCAAATCCAGCACACCTCACCTTCTGAGGATCACCACGCGCCCTCTGATATCATCCTCTGGATCCACCTCCAGCCAGATCCAGCACACCTCACCTTCTGAGGATCATCACACGCCCTCTGATCTCATCCTCTGGATCCATCTCCAGCCAGATCCAACGCCAGCATACACAGGTCCACCATGAGTCCCTAGAAGATGGTCTCATCGGATCAGGAGCCAGACTCTGGGCTATCCTTCTGGGTTTCAGAAGTTCAACATACACCCCTCAGATTTGCTAACAGCAAGCCTATTTGGTTATTTCTACTATTTTTCTTTAATTTCTTTTCTTTAATTATTTTGTTTTTTTAATCAATACAAAAATTATTTTATTAAATTAACAAATCAAAAAATCACAAAAAGACTTTTTTTCTTAATAAATATTATTTTTAATTAATTAGTTTAATTAATTTAGGGAAACTTTAATTTCTTTCATAATTTAAAAATAATTAGACTTAGGATTTTATTTGTACATAATTTATTAATCTTTCTCAAAAAATACACAAAAATCATTTTTCTTATAAAATACTTTTTAAATTTAATTAGTGAATTAGGTTAATTAACTTATTTCATAATTAAAAACAATTAGAAATTAAGTTTAATTCATTTGTGATTTAATTGTTTTCTCAAATAAAAATCCACAAAAATTTCTTTCTCTCAATTAAGGTTTTAAGTTATTAATTACCGTCCTCGTATTTAATTTGCCGCGCGCTTGTTAATTATTTTTTCCATTATTTTGTAACTGCTCAGGGTTTGTAATAGTTAAATTAGGGTTTTATTTCTTGCTTTAAATCCCCGATTTTTGGTTATGTAATTAATTCCCCTCCCCGAAGCCTTGTAATAGCTAGGTTTTACTTCCTCGCACTTTTAATTTCCGCAATCTTTAACTTTCTAGATGCATGGCTAATAGGATTGTATGGAAAGAATGTCTGGAAAATTAAAACGGTAGATCACCTAATGTGCAAAGATTAAATAACTGAAACAAATCATATGCACATATTCACTCCTAGGGTTTACCTCACTTCGGTTGCCTTCGGTAAACAATCATTAAGCATAGGAGATTTTAGTGGTTTCCCTCCAGTCTAAAAGATCAAAATGTTGCCTCAGAAATGTTACCTCGGAAAGATCTTAAGACTCTAGGGTTATTACTAAAGTTTTCTGACTATTGCTTTAGCGATTGTACTCGTCCCTTTAGAATTTCCCTTACAACTCCAATGATGATGCTACCTGCTCCTTAATAGTAGGATAGTGCTGTCTAAAGGAAATAGAACAAACAATCTTTTTTCGAGTAGGTAGAATCTTAAGTACTTGCTCAATAAAAAAAACTTTTCACCCAAACACATTTCAAACAAATTTTCAAAACAAACTTCGTCACATCCTTGAGGACTGATACAAGGTTTATCACGAAGCAAAACTTTTCAAAACAATCACACACAAGCAATTTTGAAAAATGAGCAAGTACCTAAGAGCCTGTAGATAATTACGGATAGAACGGGTGTTAACACCTTCCCTTTCTATAATCTACCCCCATACTCAAAAACATCTCGAAAAAAGGTTTTTTCTATTCTTTTTCCTTTTCCATGATTGGATGAAATAAAAGTCGGTGGCGACTCTTCCTTACCGCGACATTTTGCAAACACAAACCGCAAAACACAAACTAGTATTAAACAGTCGATTCTGCCACCGTATCACATCGCCCTTTCAGGTTTTCAACTTAGCGAGTTGTTCTTTTACTTCTTTAGGCGAAGTATTTCTTGACTGCGTCAGCATTCATGGGACGTGGTAACTCCTCGCCATCCATAGTTTCAAGAATTAATGCACCACCAGAGAAGGCTTTCTTGACAACATACGGGCCTTCAAAATTAGGAGTCCACTTGCCCCTAGAATCAGTGTTGAAAGACATGATCTTCCAGAGCACAAGGTCGCCTTCTCTGAATTCACGAGGTTTGACCTTTTTATCAAAAGCTTTCTTCATTCTTCTTTGATATAACTGGCCATGACACAAGGCTGTCATTCTCTTCTCCTCAATCAAATTCAATTGGTCAAACTTGTTCTGAACCCATTTAGCCTCCATCAACTTGGTTTCCATTATCACACGCAACAAGGGAATCTCTACCTCGACCGGAAGTACAACTTTCATTCCATACACTAGGGAGAACGGGGTTGCTCATGTTGAAGTGCGGACAAATGTTCGATATCCATGCAAAGCAAAAGGGAGCATTTCATGCCAATCCTTATAAGTAATAACCATTTTCTGGATAATTCTCTTGATATTCTTATTAGCAACTTCAACAGCCCCATTCATCTTAGGCCTGTATAGAGATGAATTGTGATGGACAATCTTGAATTCTTCACACAGTTCTGCTCAGCACACCATACCGGCATATAAGATTATTCTTGATGAAGCGCACAACCACCTGCTTAGTAACATTGGCATATGAAGCAGCCTCCACCCACTTGGTGAAGTAATCAATTGCTACCAAGATAAAACGGTGCCCATTCGAAGCTTTGGGTTCTATCATCCCAATCATGTCAATACCCCACATAAAGAAAGGCCATGGGGAGGAAATCACATTGAGGAGTGTCGGAGGCACATGGACCTTGTCTGCGTAAATCTGGCATTTATGGCACTTCTTTGCAAATTTGTAACAGTCGGACTCCATTGTCAACCAATAGTAACCTTCCCTTAGCATCTTTTTAGCCATCGAATGTCCATTGGCATGAGTTCCAAATGAACCTTCATGAATCTCATGCATCAACATGTCTGGTTCGTGTCTATCCACGCATCTGAGCAAGACCATGTCATAATTTCTCTTGTATAACACATTTTCACTGAGGAAGAAACTGCTTGCCAATCTTCTCAATGTTTTTCTATCTTTCTTCGACGCACCAATCGGGTATTCCTGAGTCTGAAGAAAATGCTTGATTTTATAATACCAAGGTTTTTCATTTGCTACCTCCTCTGTTGTAAACACATGAGCGGGCCTATCCAGCCGTTGAACCGCAATTAGGGGTATATCATTCCAAGTATTCACTTGGTACATAGAAGCCAGAGTTGTCAGAGCATCCTCCATTTGGTTTTCATCTCTAGGGATGTGATGGAATTCAAATTTATTGAAAAATGGTAATAATCTTCTAGCATAATCTTTGTAAAGGATCAAGCCAGGGTTATGAGTATCCCATTCTCCTTTAAACTGATTTATTACCAAAGTTGAATCACCATACACATCAAGAATTTTAATTCTGAGATCAATAGCTTCTTCGAGACCCATGATGCAAGCCTCATATTCTTCCATATTATTAGTGCAATCAAATGTTAACCTTGCAGTAAAAGGAATGTGCGATCCATGAGGAGTGATAATCACAACACCAATTCCTTTACCATAAGCATTCACATCTCTATCAAATATCATACTCCAACGAGATTCAGGGTCAGGACCTTCCTCAGGTAATGGTTCATCACAATCCTTCACTTTCAATAACATCATATCCTCATCGGGGAATTCATATTCTGCAGACTAGTGATCCTCCACTGGTTGGTGAGCAAGATGATCTTCCAACACACTACTTTTAATAGCTTTTTGAGTGCGGTATTCGATATCATATTCAGATAACAATATCTTCCAGCGGGCGATTCTCCCAGTAAGAGCAGGCTTTTCAAAAATGTACTTGATTGGATCCATTTTGGAGATCAACCAAGTGGTGTGATTCAATATATACTGCCGCAAACGCTTTTCCGCCCAGGCCAAAGCCCAACATGTTTTTTCCATCATGGAATACCGCGACTTACAACCAGTGAATTTTTTGCTGAGATTTAGTGCCTACGTACCACCTTTTCATGCAAAAGGTGATCAGGGTACACGTAGTTCCTCTTTAAAAAATTTTAAAATGTACGTGTGTTGGTTAATTTTTATGAGATAAAATATCATTATCACTGTCTGTGTGGAAAACATACTCACTACCCACAATCATGAGAAAGGAGAACTCGCATCATCTCAAAGTGGAGGACATGACTTGGATTTTAAAATCAACAATGTCTCACTCAACACCCAAGTGGAAAATATCTCACTTCACTATATATTGTAGAAGTATAGTTGTCTGCATCACTACAAGGATTGACAAGAGTCTAATCTTTTAAGAAAAAGTTTTTAAAGTAAAAAGCCAAAGGGGAAAAATGGCTTGAAATGATATTGATTGAATTTTAGTCTTCTCACAAAAAATGCCAAAGTATTATTAAGTTGATTGAAGTTTATTTATGAAATTTTTTTGAAAATGCATGGACATAAGCCCAAGTTTATTATGAAAGTGGTTCAAATAAAAAAAACAAGAAGAGTTTTCAAAACGAGGGAGAAGATTTTTGAAATTAAAGAAGATGGGAGGAGAAGAAGAAACTATCCTAAATCATAAGGTAAAAGCTAGGGATAGGGACCATCTAACCAACAAGAAGCCAATACTTGACATTATGAGCCAAGATAGAATTCTCATTCTTTGGATTGAAACCAAGCAAGCAAAGATACTAGACCTCTTTAAATAACCAAACTTCAAGTGTATTAAGTCTTCAAAAAAATTGGGCAGAGTAACGACTGTATATGGGTGAATTCCAGATTACAAACAAAGAGTGTAATCACAATAACCTGCACACAAAACAAACAAACAACCCATTGTCTTGAGGTAAACCTCAAGAGCTACAGAAAAAAATAATCAGATAAGGTCATAAGGTCTCAAATCATAGGCCAAGTGTTGTACCCCAAAATTTGCCCTCTCATGTTTGCCAAAGTCTTCCCCCTGCATGGTTGATCACAAACTCTTGCCTAAGGAAAAGGAAAATTTTTTAGTGGTGCTTTAAGGACATTTCGATTTGCATTCTGAAAGACCCTTCGATTGGTGTTCTGAAGGAGCCTTTCGATTGGCATCATGGACAAGCATTTCGATTGGCGTTAAGTCAAGGCATTTCGATTTGCATTCTGAAAGACCCTTCGATTGGTGTTCTGAAGGAGCCTTTCGATTGGCATTATAACAGTGTCCTTCGATTGGAATTCCAAAAAGGTCCATTCGAAGAAGCATTCAAAGGGTCCATTCGAAGAAGCTTTGGAAAGCATTCGAAGGAGGCCATCAGCCCATTCGAAAGGGAGCATTCGAAGGAGACCATCAGGTCCATTCGAAGGAGCATTAAAAGGGTCCATTCGAAGAAGCTTTGGAAAGCATTCGAAGGAGGCCATCAGCCCATTCGAAAGGGAGCATTCGAAGGAGACCATCAGCCCATTCGAAAGGGAGCATTCGAAGGCCAACTACATGTCATTCAAAATTAAAACAGGGACATGATCCAATGTGTTTAGCCAACGTTACAAACTCTCATTCATGGCTTTCAAAACACATAATTAACGTTACAAACTCTCATTCATGGCTGTCAAACACATAATCAAGGTCATTTAAACCTTTGTCTTCCTGTCCCCTCCACCCCCTCTATATAAAGAAATCACAAATGTTGCAAAGACACACAAAAAAATATACAGAAAAAATAGAGAATTTAGAAAGACGCTGCCCAGAATTTTCCAAGCCAAAGCTGCCACCCAACGAACACCTCCACCCTCAGAACTATAGATCGAAGCACCTCTGTTTGGTAAAATAAAAATCTAATCTCAAACTCATTTTTAAATTCATTTTGATTGCATATTCATATTATTACTGCTGTTTGTGAATGATTTAATGTGCTACATATAAGCTACAATGCAGAGATGAGATTGTGCCATTGCTTGGGCACAATCTAAATTTCTCCTTTGAATCCCAGAATAAAACAAACCCAGGCCCAGATTCAGCAGGTGCGAATGAGGGGGAGATTCGAACCAGGGGGGTAAAGTCCCCCCTGGACCTTTAACATGTGTTTTATTTTGCAGGAACTACATTCTAAGATTCCTGTTCAGAGTTTCGAAGCTCAGCAGTTTAGCTTCGAACTGGATCCAGGATGTCCAGATCGAAGGATGACATATCCAGATCGAACACCCTCAGAGTGCAGCCCTTCATGCACCTTCGATCCAGCTTCTTCACTGGGTCGAAAGACAGCCTGCACCTCTTTCGACCCAGGCCTCTAGAATTATATTTTTTCTTGTTTTGCTGCCTGGCCCATTTGTACTTGGTTTACTTTGTTTTTGTTTATTTCTTTTAGTTTGATTTTTTTAATCAACATAAAAAATCATAAAAATAAATAACTTAGAATTAGGATTTAATTTAGATAATTATTTTAACTTATTTTCTCCAATTTTAAAATCAGTAGACTTAGGATTTATTTAAATTTAATCCTTTTCATAAACAAAAATGCAAAAAATATTAGGTATGTCTTAGAGTTAATTTTAACCAGTTTTTTTAATTAATTGAATTTAACTTAATTGAACATTTAGCATTTTCCCAAAAAATAAAATAAAACAACAAAAAGATTATATGTTTAGGATTTTTAAAATTCACGAGCGTTTATTTTATTGTAACTGCTTATTATTCCCCCAATTTTGGACATGTAAATAATCCCCCTCCCCGAAGCCTTGTAATAGCGTAGGATTTATAATTTCCGCACTTTAAATTCATGTATATATATTAACTGCTTAGATGTATGCTAACTAGGATTGTATGACAAGATCTAAAAACAAATGGTAGAACACCTAAAAATACAGAGATGATATAAACTGAAAATTGACACACTTGCACATGTCACTCCTAGGGTATACCTCACTTGGTTTCCTTGAGCGTGGTCATTAAGTATAGGATGTTTTAGAGGTCATCCTTTTGTCCCAAGATCATAAGTTGCCTCGAAATGGTTGCCTCGATAAAAATGATCTAGGACATTAGGATTACCACTAAAACGTCCTAACGTTGCTTTAGTGACCACACGTCCCTAAAATTGAATTGACCCGAAAAACTCCAACGACGGTGCTACCTACTCCTCAATAGTGGGATAGCACTGTCTAAAGGACAGTTGCACAGTTTAATTCCTTTTTGAGTAGGTAGATGTTCTTAGGTACTTGATCCTTTTAAAAACAAAACAAACTTTTCGCACTTACACTTTCTTCAAAAACAAAACTCTTTTCAAAACCCACAATCACAAAGAAAAGCAAACTTTTGAAAACATAGTGAGCAAGTACCTAAGAGCCCGTGGATAACCACAGATAGAAAGGGTGCTAACACCTTCCCCTTCTATAATCTACCTCCCGAACCCGAGAAACAATCTCGAAAAGGAATTTTGTATGTGCTTTTGTCCTTTCCCTTGTTGGATAAAATAAAAGACGGTTCCGACTCTTGCTTACCGCGACACTTTGCAAAAATAAACACAAACGCGAACCAGCATTAAAAAAAACAGTCAGTTCTCATTCCCACCGATCACAGGACTGACGACTCTGCTGGGGACTATAAGTGAGGTGTACCTTAGGACTAGATCACTTGTGTTTTCATTTATATTGCTTTGTATGCTTTTAATTTTGTGGGCTTGTATCGGAGTTCTATAAATCCTCCACCTGGATTTGGAAAACATTCATAGATAGCAATACGTTGTGGAAACTGTGTGGGGTATACCGACACGGTTGAAGTAATAGCTATATTAGTGTGACATATTTGTGAGTACCGGTAGCCTTTGAGTCAATCAAAGAGAATACGGGGCCGCTGAGTGATGTCACTAAGCACTAATGACCTAGAACTTTACTTGACAATGTTGGCCTTTTTTAGGGGTAGTGAGATGACCGACTTTGGTGCAGTCCGAAGTTGGTAGATACTCGATACTACACTCATTGAGGATTGTTTTCTTGGAATATTTTGGTCGCCAGTTAAGTGGCTAAACCGAAACGATGAACATAGAAAACAATTCAATGATATTGAGCTCCTTAGAACCCGGTTACTATTTATAGGACAGGTTTTGAGCCAACTAAACTCAAGAGGGTACTTACCTATTAAACCTCCTGCAAGCCTGAAACTAGGGTTTTTGTGTGACTTGCTTGTACATGTGTTTCTGCATACATCATAAAGCATCATATGAATCTGCTAACCATTTCAAGGGTTTAGATCTTCATCTTTGTTCTTGTTTTGCAGGACATGGAGTCTCTCCGCAGGAAAATAATTTAAGTTAACCTTGTAAGGGCCCCTCTTCAACTCAAAGAGCTTACATCCAGGATTCCCGAGAATTCTCTCTTCAGTGACAGACATGGTAGACTCCTCAGCTTGGTCAACACCAATATTGAAGAAGACATGATGAAAGTTCTCTTCCAGTTCTTTGACCCCCTACACCATTGTTTCACATTCCCTGATTATCAATTGGTGCCTACTTTGCAGGAATTTTCTCAACTCTTGAGAATTCCTATTCTTAGTCAACTACCCTACAGCGGTACGGAAAAAGAACCAAAACTTGAAGATGTTGCTTAAGCATTACGCTTACAACCATCCGACATCAAGGGGCATTGGGAAACCAAAAGTGGTATCAAAGGATTCTTGGCAAAGTTTCTGTTTGAGAAGGCACGAGAATGCTGGAATTCTCTTGATCTACAAGCCTTTGAAGAGATTGTGGCACTCCTTATCTATGGGTTGGTTTTGTTCCCAAATCCTGATCAACTTATAGATGTGAATGTTGTCAAGATTTTCGTATCCAGGAATCCCATACCTACATTGCTTGGGGACATCCTCCACTCATTTTACACACGAACAATGAGGAAAAGAGGTGTTCTCATATGCTGTACTCCTATCCTAGCAAGGTGGTTTATTTCTCACCTTCCACAATCAGTTTTGAAGAATGAGCAGGGTTTAAGGTGGTCGCAACGGTTGATGACCCTCACACATTCTAATGTACATTGGTGTTCTCGGTCTAGAGAAAATGTCACCATCATTGATCGTTATGGAGAATTTCCTAATGTTCCATTACTTGGAATTAGGGGAGGCATTACCTACAACCCCTGTCTAGCTTTGAGACAATTTGGATATGCTCGGAGGGATGGCCCTCATGACATGCTGATTCCTGACCTAGTTTTTGACTTCGACAATGATGCGCAAGGACTTCGACAAAGGTTCATCAGAGCTTGGAGGATGCCTAACAAAGTGGATAGTAAGACACTGGGGCACAAGAATTCCATTCTCCTTGAGCCTTACCTCAAGTGGGTACGAACCCGCTCCCAGAATCTTATGATGCCATATCCTCACATCCTCCCCTTGATCAAAGAGCTTGTTATGGAATGAGAGGTTCCATACGCTATCCTACATCCTGACATGCCAACATCATGGGAAGAAATGCAAAAGAGTTGGATCCAACTCAAGGAAGAACAGAATACTTTTGAAGCCAGCTTCTATGCTAGTGAAAAGAAGGTTTTGGAGCTTACCCTCTGACTTCACGAGGAGGAGACCCTCAACACTTATATCGCTCCAAAGAGGATGCGCAATGTCTTTCTACATTAATAATTTTGTAATATTTCGCCCATGGAGCACTTATGTACTCACAAATTTCTTCTTAGTATGACGTGTGTTCTTTTTTTGTCTGCAACAAATTTGAATTTTTGAATCCTTGAATGCATTACATAAATAGCATACCATTCATCATATGCATAACAGGTACCCTTTTACAGGTCTCTTATCTTCTTCGCTGTTTATTTCAGCAATCATCATTTCTACTGAACCTTCCACCGAGCAAGCTATCAAGGCCCTCCAGGCCCAGAACGCCCAATTTCAAGAGTTGGTCATGAACCTAGCTAAGGGTCAGCAGGACCTGAAGACCCTGATTCTGAAAGAGAGGAAGAAGAAGAAGAAGAAGAAGAGGACCATCCTATTCAACACCGGGCGCAGGCTTGGAAACGAGCTGCAGAATGAAATTGATCTGGCCACCCCGTCTGGAGAGAAAGCAAGTCCACAAGAGAGGAGGGCTCCTAGCCCTGAAGTCTCCGACAATGAAACAGACTATGATGAAGAACAGTATCCTCCTGCAGAGGATAAGTACAAATGGCTGGAAGACCGTTTGAACGCTATGGAAGTACAAAAGGTGCCCGATTTGGACTTCAGAGATATGGGTTTATCATCTGGGGTGGTGATTCCCCATAAGTTCAAGGCACCCGCCTTTGCCAAATATGACGGAGCTTCATGTCCAAAGCTGCACCTCCGGTCATATGTGAGGAAGATCCAACCTTACACTACTGACAAGAACTTATGGATCCATTTCTTTCAAGACAGTCTCTCAGGGAATCAGCTTGAGTGGTTCTATCAGTTGGATGGAGCCAGTATCCGCAGCTGGGAGGATTTGACTGCTGCATTCTTTAAGCATTATCAGTATAATTCCGACCTCGCTCCTACGCGTACCCAACTCCAGGGTATGTCAATAGGGGCGGGTGAAGGATTTAAAGAGTATGCTCAAAAATGGAGAGACCTTGCCGGAAGGGTGCAACCACCTTTGGTTGATCGTGAACTGGTTGATATGTTTCTGGGGACCCTGTCTGGTCCATTCTTTAACCATTTAATTGGAAGTTCTTCAGCCGGGTTCACAGACCTTATCTTGACTGGTGAGAGGATTGAAGCTGGAATTAAGGTTGGGATGATACAGAAGGGTGCCTCATCGAGCACCGAGAAAAGACCGTTTAAGAAAGAGTCCAGTGCGGTCTACAGTTCAAGAAGACAAAGCAGACCTGAACACCGCCAAGTTGTCAATGCGGTTGTTATCTCAAAACCTGCTGGTGCTCCTCAGCATCATAACCAACAAAGGGACGAGAGACCTCGAAGGCAATTTACTCATCTCAGCATGACTTTGTCTCAGATGTTGCCACAGTTGCTGAAGACTAATCTGGTGACTATAAGAGAAGCTCCAAAGAATCAAAATACTGCATCACCGAGATATAACCCTAACGCCCGTTGTGCTTATCACTCTGATAGCCCGGGGCATAATACAGATGATTGTTGGAGTTTGAAAAACAAGGTTCAAGACTTAATTGATGCAAAGGAGATTGAGTTTGAGGCGCCCGAGAGGCCTAATGTTGTGACTGCTCCCATGTCCAAACATGGAGTAAATGTTGTAGAGGAAGACTTGTTTGTAATGTTTGTGGATGATGTTGTTACCCCTCTAATGACTGTCAAGAAGAACCTATTGCTAGCCGGTTTATTTCCGGGTTGTGGTGAAGGTTGTCCCATGTGTTCGGCTTTACCTAATGGTTGCCCATCTTTGAAGTCAGGTATCCAAAACCTGATGGATAATAAAGAGATTCTTTTTGAGAAAACTGCTGTTCCACCCGTTCATTCTGAAGAAGTTTCAATCATTACCATTTTCAACAATTCTTCCAAGGCTCCCTCGAGGACGCCTGTTAGGATTACATCTGTTCAGAAGACTGCACCTATAATCATCACTGTTTCGGGGCCCATCCCCTATACGTCTGACAAAGCTGTCCCTTGGAACTATGGGGCAGATGTTTATGTTCTTGGAATTAAGCAAGAGTTCGGTGCTGATACCGACGTCAGCAACATTACTGGGCCTGATAAAGTCACCCGCAGTGGTAGACTTTTCTCACCTGATCTTGCTCCTCCAGTTGTCCGAAGACCTGTTGTCATTAAGCCTGCAAGTGTACCTGCTGCCATTCCTGATCAAGTCCCTGTTCCTCCCCCTGTCACCGAGTCTTCTGACGCTCGAGGCAAAAGGATCGCTACTGATATGCCTGCCCAGACCGAGGCGCCAAAGACAACCAATCTTGAAGCTTCCAAACAGAAGATGGAAGAGATTCTGAAGATTATAAAGAAGAGTGATTTTAATGTAGTTGAGCAACTGGGGCAAACCCCGTCCAAGATTTCTATGTTATCACTGTTGTTGTGTTCAGAGGCCCATGCCATGTGTGATCGGTGGATCTGGAACTGACTGTCTAACGTTGGTTCACGAAATGTCGCGGAAGCAAGAGTCGCCACCGTCTTTTATTTTCTCCAAATGGAAAGGACAAAAGCACAGAAAAATTCCTTATAGAGATTGCTCTCGGTTCGGGAGGTAGAGTATAGAAAGGGAAGGTGTTAGCACCCTTTCTATCCATGGTTATCCATGGGCTCTTAGATACTTGCTCATTTGTGTTTTCAAAAATGGTTTGTTTGCTTTTCAACTGTGGGTTTTAAAAAGTTCTTTGAAAATTTCAGTTCGACTCTTGTATCAGTCCTCAAGAGTGTTTGAAAAATTGCTTTCGAAGGCTTTTTGAAAAGGTGTCGGTGTGAAAAGTATTTTTGATTTTTGTTTTGAAATTAGAGCAAGTATCTAGAGTCGTCTACCTACCCTAAGGAATTCGTCTGTATAGCTGTCCTTGAAGTAGTGCCATCCCACCATTGAGAGGTAGGTAGCACCACCGTTGGAGGTGTTCGGGTCAATTCGAGGTTCGGGACATGGTGATCACCAGAGCAATAGGAAGACACCTTAGAAGCTACCCTCATGTCAGGTTCCCGAATCATGAGGACTTACTAAGACATCCTCTACTCGACGATCACCTTTCGAGGCAAGGCAACAGTGAGGCGTACCCTAGGGGTGGTGTGTGATTTGTGTGTCATTTTCATTTATTTTGTCTTGTCATGTCATAGGTGATCTACGCGTTTGTTTTTATTTTTGTCATTCATTCTTGCATGCATTTATTAACAGTTAAAGAGATGCGAAAATTAAAAGTTCTAAACTATTACAAAGGCGCGGGTCCACATCGCCAAATTTAATCCAGGACCCGATTTGACAAAAAATAAAGAAAAGTGCGAGAAATATAAATTTACACGGCTTTGGGAGAATTACATTAATATTCAAAAGAAAAGAAATAAATGCGCGAATTAAATTAAAATTGAAAGTGAGGGCGTTGGACCCTTTTTAATGAAATTAAATTATTATTAACAAATTAATTAAAATAAAATAAAAAGAAATTATTTTTGAGGTTTTCGTATTTATGGTTTTTGTGAGAATTAAATGAAATTAAAACATTAATTAACCCTAATTCTAGTTTTTTTTTATTTATTAAGAAAAGCATTAAACCTTAACCTAATTAAACCTAATTAATTAATTGCAAGTATTTACAAAAATAATAATTAATAATTAATGATTAATAAGAAAAGAAAAAGAATGAAAAATACTTAAAACCCTAATTCTACACTTTTTAAGTTTACTATGAAAAATATTTGAATTAAACCTAAATTTGAAAACTAAATTACTTAATGATTTTTATTTACAAAAATAATAAATAAAATATATTTTAATTTTCATGATTTCTGGTTTTTTTATTATTTTTATGTTTTATGAAAATAAATTAAATTAAAGGGATTAATTAAAAAATAAATAATTGAAACAAATAAAATAAAGAAAAGAAAAGAAATACAATACCTTGGGGGGTTCTGTCCCCAATTGGAGGTAAAGCCCTAGCAATTCTGGCCCATTAAGCCTTGGCCTTATTGACTTTTTGGCTAGCGTGTAGGTGCATTGACTCATGTCCATTATGTTCTTCAGATCATAGGCCTTTGATTGATCTTGACATGTGCGTGGCAAGCTTGAGACTGTGGATGTATGATGCACCCTTGTAATGAAACTGCACAGAAGCGTGAGTAGAAAAATAATATGGAAAGGGGTGGGGGACCTGGGATTCGAACCCAGGTCCCAGGGGTTACCAACGCGTTCCTTGCCAGCTGCGCTGCTGATGCACTTTGTATGTATAATGGGTAACAATTAACATAAGGTAAAATAAGCGTTAGTAGGACTTTAGCGCGAAAATTCAAATGACTCAATCATTGCCTTACACATCAGCGTCTTCTTCCTCGTTTTGTTTTTTTTTCCTGAAACATAACAAAGGTTAGCGGGGGTTTTAAACCCCCCCAAAACATGCACTTTTCAATAATAGCGAATAGGCTATGGTGCTATATAAATTAGGCGCGAGCATTGCATTAGAATCGTCCAAGCTTTCTGAATTCAACCATGGTATTGAGGTGTCTCAATTTTACAGTAGGTGAAAGTTCCCAATTTGAAACTTGAAGAACCCTAATAATCGTTCATGGTGATTCTTCATACAATGCATAAAAACTCAATTAAATCATCTGGTTAGCTTCAGAAAGGTCCAATTAGTATAAATCCATAAATAAAATGCAATGAGAATGCTTGAAAATCAAAACACGAATATGCATATTATATGAAAAATTCTGAGTTCTGTATACCAATTCAGGGTGCTATGCGCGTGGAAAACTATTCAGTTAGCTTCAGTAACACTTTTGCAAGCTATTGGGATTAATCTTTGCCTCTGAATCGTCCTCTAAGGCCACTTTCAGTTTTGAACTTTTTTTGATAAAATTGCAAGTTTGATTCTTGAGATGGGGCGCAACTGGGAGGTCCTGATCACTAGGGTTAGCATGTATATATATGTATGAGTGATTAGGGTTGAGAAATTGATCCAAAGAACCTTTGTATTGATGAAGAGATATTTGATTTTTATGGCATATATTTTCCAATCTTTTTCATGCAAATTTGCTTCAAATCATGTCCAATTACCAAGATTCTTTCCAAATCTGATCATGCACGAAATATTGAGTGTATTCCATGCATAAAAAGATTTAAAAACTTAGGCTTAGTATTTTCCACATATTTATTTTAATTAAATGAATTATTAGCATTTAAAAATTCAAATAAATAAATAAAAATGATGAATAACTTCCCTTTGGGCCAAATGGTCGTGCACATGCCTTGGATAATGATTCTTGGAAGAAAAAGAGGCCCATTAGCATTTTTAAGAAATGTTGACTTTTCAAAATATCCAAAAATTTCCCAACTTCCACAAGGCATATCTTGCTCAATTTTTAAGCTTTGATCATGTTCTTTGACATTTTGGAAAGGTCTTGCAGTCCTATAACCAATGCCTTTGGTCCCATGTCATTTTGATTTACCAATCTCAAGTTATGGCCTTTGACTTAAAGTCCCTTTTTGTTGACTTTTGAACATGACCTATAATGTTGAAATTGATAACTTTTGTGAGAGCATTTCTTGGACTTGAAGTGTGAAGAAGAGTTGTAGGAAATGTCATTCTCTTCAAAATGAGCTTTGGATGGAATTTTTCTGATAATCCATGTGGAAGTTATGCCTTGGTCAAGTTACAGTTGACTTTTTCAACTGTCCAAATATGGAAACTTTTGCATCTTGAGACTTTTTGAGCCAAGCTTTGAGAATCATGATCAAGCATTGATCAAATGATGTTTGTGGCTTCAAAATGAGATGTTGACCAAAAATTTGAACTTTTGACTGTCAAATGACCATTTTGCCCCTACAGTTGACTGTAGTGCAATTAGGGTTTTTGACTGTGCAATTTTGTGCTGTAAGTCTTGAAACTTGGTATGAGGATGCTTGACCATGTTTGTAAGCATGTGGGACTTGATTGGACCCTTGGAAACTTCATTTTATTTGTCAGAACCAAAACCCTAGTTTTTGACTGTTAGGGGGCCCTTGAACTGTGCAACCCTTGAGAGCTTTTTGAACCTTTGACTTGGCAAATCTTGAAGAATATGGGAGGGAAAATTTTGGGGTACAACAGTTGCCCCTGTTCAATCTTCTTAGACCTGAGGATGCAGATTGGCTGACATGCCTTTCGTAATCCGAAGGTGGAAGATGAATGAACACTAGAGTGCCCAGAAATTTGCGCTCACATAGTAGTGTGATAGTGGAATGGGATTATAGATGCCATTTGGAGATTAATGGATAGGATGATGGGCTTATAGATGCCATGCTAAGAGGTGATGGAAGGTGGATGGGCTTATAGATGCCATCTGGGTGTTGATCGCGTAAGAGATTCCTTAGCGAGAACTTGCGTACCTGCAAAAGAAAATGATTACCTGACCTGTTACAGGAGCTGATCTTCAGATTCTTTGTGTAGATATGTCCTGACTGGTTACAGGAGCTGGATCTGGATCTTCAAAAGGTGATGAATGAACCAGGGATGGTTACTACCTCAACAGGAACGGTGAGAGAACCTTGGATGATTTCAACCTCAACAGGAACATTGAGAAAATCTGGGGACGATTACTACCTTAACAGGAACGCTGAGAGAATCTTGGGCGACTTCAACCTCAACAGTAACGCTGAGAGAATCTTGGGCGACTTCAACCTCAACAGTAATCATTGAGAGAATCTTGGGCGACTTCAACCTCAACAGTAATCATTGAGAGAATCTTGGGCGACTTCAACCTCAACAGTAACGCTTGAGAGAATCTGGGGCGATTACAACCTCAACAGTAATCATTGAGAGAATCTTGGGCGACTTCAACCTCAACAGTAATCATTGAGAGAATCTTGGACGACTTCAACCTCAACAGTAACGCTGAGAGAATCTGGGGCGATTACAACCTCAACAGTAATCATTGAGAGAATCTTGGGCGACTTCAACCTCAACAGTAATCATTGAGAGAATCTTGGATATCTTCTATTGAGTCTTTATCAAGAAAATCTGTTAGGGGTCGATTTAACTGGACTAGAGAAGGCTTTTGACTGGATGCAGGAATCGAATCTGGGATAGTCTTTCGAATGAATCTGGACTAAACAATAGAATAGTCTCCGGGTCTGGAGCATCTCTAAGTTGTTTGAGAAGAAACTGTGAATAAGTGATAGACTAGCATCCGATTCTGGAGTATACCTGAGCCATCTTTGAGAAGAAACTTGAATAAGCCTAAGAACAACATCCATATCTGGAGCATTTCCAAACTATATCTGAATGAATCTGGGACAAGTATCAGAAGGTAGCCATATCCGGGTCACATCTGAACCATCTCTAGAAAGGTGATCTCTGAATAAACAATAGAACGACTTCCGTGTCCGGAGCATCTCTAAGTTATCTGAGGGGGGGTCTGGAATAAGTGCCAGAACGTCGCCATGCCTGGGTCACATCCGAACCATATCTGGAAGGAAATCTGGAAGAAGTATCAGAACGTCGCCATATCTGGTTCACATCTGAACTATATCTAGAAGGAAATCTGGAAGAAGTATCAGAACATCGCCATATCTGGTTCACATCTGAACTATATCTAGAAGGAAATCTGGAATAAGTATCAGAACGTCGCCATATCCGGTTCACATCTGAACTATATCTAGAAGGAAATCTGGAAGAAGTATCAGAACGTTGCCATATCTGGTTCACATCTGAACTATATCTAGAAGGAAATCTGGAAGAAGTATCAGAACGTTGCCATATCTGGTTCACATCCGAACTATCTCTAGAATGAAATCTGGAAGAAGTATCAGAACGTTGTCATATCTGGTTCACATCTGAACTATATCTAGAAGGAGATCTGGAAGAAGTATCAGAACGTCGCCATATCCGGTTCACATCTGAACTATATCTAGAAGGAGTCGCGATAGTTGATAGTAATCATCTTTGTATTGACCTTTCCTGAAAACGTAAAGCATCAGTTGTATGCAAGATCATGATGCATGAACTGCATGATTTCAGGATGTCCTCAAAATTGATGAGATTCGTGTAGTATGATGCATATGCATGCTATAATGTATGAAGATGTAATGTTCATGAATGTATTTTTGTCTAAGAAAATAAATCCTTGACGGGTGCCAGGAAGTTAACTCCTGGGCTGGTGTTAAAGAGAGAGCTTTTCGCTCTGCAAGAATGAACCGGTAGGAGAAGATGACTCCGTTGGGGAATATGTTTGGAGATTACTCTGCGGGGGAGATTACTATAGCGATCTTGCTGGGGAAAATACTCTGTGGGAAGAGGGGTACTTTGCTGAAATGTTGATGGTAACTTCACTGGGGATACCATTGTTGTGTTGGAAGTGTTGATAAACTTCGCTGGGGATAAGAAGACTTCGCCGAGGACGATCTCTCCGTGGCTTTTGGCTGAGGATAACCCAGTTATATCCTGGTAAGGAAATAACTCTTTGAATAAAGCCGGGAGACGCGTTCGTGCTCTACGAGGATAAGCTTCCAGAATCTACTGGGGATAAGCTTACTGCTTGGGTAAATGGATTCCAACTTTTCTGGGGAAGCTGGGTTGGACTCTCCTGGGGAAGTTTTGAATTGTACTGGAGAAGTGACTACAATGAATATTTGATATGCCGTCGGGGAACAATCTTTAGACCAAGACTGCCGGGGATGCTTGTTAAGAATATATGTATATTGCTGGGGAATGTTGAGATCTGCGGGAGGGTACCCAACTTCCTTAAGTTTGACTGTAACTTTGCTCGGGGAGAGTGAACTGGCTTGCTGGCTCACTCTCTGGGGAATTAAAGATATCTGGTTATGTTCTTCAGCCGAACCTATCTTGATACTTTGGTGGACAGAGCAGTTAGATCGTTTGGACAACTCATCATTGCCCCTGTTTCTGAGGTGGGAGAGGAAGACATGTGAGGTGCTGATAGTTGTTGATGGGCAAACCTCCTTCTGATAGGCAGGTGACAAGATGACGGGACATAGTCGTACGCTTTAATCCCTAACTTTTGCCTGGACCGCCCTTTCGGGTTTTCAGTCCACCGGGATACCCATTTTTGCCCAAGCCGCCTTTTCAGGTTTTCGACTTGCCGGGTGTACAGATTTTTTCATTTCATCCCTCATTTTTGCCCGAACCCTTTTGGTTCGCCGGGAAGCCCTTATTTTTGCCTAGGTGTGTCAACCTAGCGGGTCTTTGATTTTGCGTAGTATTTTTCGACTATGTCCATGCTCTCAGGATGTAGGGAGTTGCCCCTGTTTAGAAGTGTTTTGTCATGCCACCAGAAGGTGTTTGATCAAACAAGACTCGTTGTTGGAATGCCCCAAGTGACTCAGGCGGAGATTTGCCCCAGGCTATTTGGCCTTTGAGAGATTCTCCGAATCTTGACTTAACTGCCCCAGATGACGGACCATGATCATGCCATGCCCCTTGATTGGAAGTGCTTCTGTTCATTAGGCATTCGTCGTGCGAATTTCTATGCTGTTCAAACAAAAAATCATATGCAAACAAAGTTATGTTAAAAATGCAAAGCTTATGTCTGTCTTGAAGATTTTGAAAATGCGTTATTTTCATAAAACAAGTGAATGTTTGTAAAACGTGATGTCAATTCCGTATTTGCCGTAGGCCTTAAGGAGTCAGGATACCTTTTCGTAACAGTATGCTTTCGAACTAACCCATGCTTCAGCTAGGACTTTTAAGGGTTATAACGTGGCCTGGTTCACGGTTTAAGAAACAAAGGATAAAGGCTCAAATTATTTGTACCCACCCGCTCTTCGTGATGTTCTCCAAACCTAAACTCAGTTGATCATACGTTAGACCTTGTTTGAGTCTTCGCTCTGATTTTCCGACGACGGTTCAGATATTGATGATTTATTCTGAATAGGCAGTCATTTTTTGTTTTTGTTGAGGGTTTGTGTGACCTCTTTTTTTGATTTTATTATCCCTATTTTTTTTGCCTGAACTGTTCTTTTGTGATTACAGTCAGCGGGATGCCCCAGCTTTGTAAGTCTCCTTCGTAGGTTTTGACTTTTTGGGCTTTTAGTTTGAGAAATGATGACTGCCTATCTTTATGATTATTCGGAACCATCACTGTCTTTTGTTTTGTAAGGACTTTTTTTGGTGCCATTCATTGTGCACCTGGATCAACTGAGAAGACTACCCTGCCCCAGGTTATGATTAAAGGTTTTAAATTTCGAAAAGAAAAACTCCTACTTCTTTGGCTCAAAGGGGTTGACGAGGGATTATCTTCCTTATAACTCCAGTGTTTAGGATTTGAAACAATGCCTGTACCTCATCAGCGTGATCTGTTCAAAAGCATACTGTAAAAAATCGTGGTATCGTTTTCGTCATCCTCCCTCAAGAGGATTAGAGTTTTTTAATTGAGAGTTGATCATCACAGAAAAATGAAAGCAATTTTGAATATAATGAGTACGAATAGATTTATTCAAACAGACATATGCAATGCATTAATGGAATAAACAAGTTTGCTATGACATTAATTGTTTGTATAAGCAAAGAAAAATACAACTCGGAAATTCAAATAAACAAAAGCCTTCAATGATTGGGCAAAGGAGCAGTGATTATGTTTGGAGTCTCTGGTGCTTCAAACTGAATCTCTTTGGCGTCAATCATGTCTTGGACCTTGTTCTTCAGAGCCCAACAGTTGTCCGTAGTATGCCCCGGGCTATCAGAGTGGTAGGCACACCTCTCATTAGGATGGTAGTTCGGAGCAGAAGTGTTCGGATTCCGAAGAGGAGCCCTTAAGGTGATCAGCCCTGCCTTCAACATTTTTTGTAGTGCTTGATCCAGCGACATGTTGATCTTGGTGAACTGTCGTTTGGGTGCGCTCTCCTTGCGCTGCTGCCCCTGTCCTTGTTGAGCAGGTCTAGGATCGGAGATCTGGGTTGCCCCTACCCCATGACGGCTCTTTTTACCGTGCACAGCATTGGACTCTTTCTTTCCATGATGAGGCTTTTTATCAGAAGGTGCAGCCTCTTGAATCTTCCCAGACCTGATGCCAGCTTCTATTCGCTCTCCAGTCAAGATAAGATCTGTGAATCCAGCAGACGAATTCCCAATCAGATGGTTGTAGAATGGACCAGACAGGGTCCCCAAGAACATGTCCACAAGTTCACGGTCAGTCAGCGGTGGTTGTACCCTACCGGCCAGGTCTCTCCATTTCTGCGCATACTCTTTAAAACCTTCTCCCGATCCTAGCGACATACCCTGGAGTTGGGTACGCGTAGGAGCGAGGTCGGCATTGTACTGATACTGCTTGTAAAAAGAAGTA
The DNA here is from genome assembly GCA_948472305.1 of Vicia faba. NCBI lineage: Eukaryota > Viridiplantae > Streptophyta > Magnoliopsida > Fabales > Fabaceae > Vicia > Vicia faba. The sequence goes on from OX451739.1 coordinate 977,433,852, forward strand.
GCCAACTCCTCCCAGTTACGAACCTTGGTTCCATTCAGCTGATAGAACCATTCAAGATGAGTCCCTGAAAGACTTTCCTGGAAGAAGTGGATCCACAAGTTCTTGTCCACAGTATACGGTTGAATCTTCCGCACATAAGACATGAGATGCAGCCTGGGACAGGATGCCCCATCGTACTTAGCAAAAGAGGGTGCTTTGAATTTGTGTGGGATCACCACACCAGAAGTTAGACCCAAGTCTCCGAAATCCAAACCAGGCACTTGTTGAATTTCCATTGCATTCAGACGGTCTTCCAACTGCTTGTACTTGTCTTCTGCAGGAGGGTATTGTTCGTCGTTGAAATCTGTCTCGTTGTCGGAGACCACTGGACTGGGAACCCTTTCCTCTTGATGACTGCCTTCCCCAACAGATGGAGTAGTCCTCTCAGCTTCATTTTGTGTGCCATTCCCAGGTTTGCGTCTAGGGTTGAACCACACAGTCCTCTTCTTCTTTTTCAAGAGCAGGGTCTTCAGATCTTGCTGCCCCTGGGCCAGATTCATGATCAGCTCTTGGAACTGGGCGTTCTGAGCCTGGAGGGCCTTGATAGTCTGCTCAGTGGATGATTCAGGATTCATGACGATCGGCTGAAATAAACAGCGAAGGAGGTAAGAGACCTGTCAAAAGGGTACCTGTAATGCAATGATATGTATGTATATATATGCAATGTTTTCAAGGACCTCGCGGGGTAAACAAGAAAATTGTTAGAATCCGGTAGCTTGATTGAAGGAATTTCATGTTGTTGATAATCCTTCTTCAAGAGTCAAGGCTCACCATATCCAGTGGGTCATAGCCCCTGACAATCATGGCTAGAGGAAAATAAATCCCATTTTCCCCTTGCTAGACATTCTGGTTCATCATGACCTGCACCACAGACCCTTGAGATCCTTGAAATGGGTTAGGATGTATGCAATGGTATGATGGTATGCTATGCATGGGGTAATGTAAGTAACCCTTTTATGAGTCCTAATTAAGGACTATAAACAAAACCTGCAAGCAAACTCAGTAACCCTGTTATGAGTCCTGATTAAGGACTATAAACAAAACCTGCAAGAAACTCAAGTGTCAGATAACAAGCATGCAAGTAGTCAAGTTGGAAGGCACACAAGTCACACAAGAGAAACCCTTAGAGTTCAGGCCAGCATGGGGGCTGGGTATTACCCTCTTGAAGTTGGTGGGCTCAACCTGTCTTATTAGAAGTAACCGGGTTCTAAGGGTCCCAACATCACGGGATTGCTTTCATTGTTCATCGTTTCAATTTAGCCACTGAACTGGCGACCGAAATATTCCAAGAAAACAACCCTCAATTGGGTGTAGTATCGAGTATCAACCAACCTCGGACTGCACCAAAGTCAGTTATCTCACTACCCTAAAGAGGCCAAGATAGTTCAATTAAGGTTCCTAAGGTCTGTTGATGCTTCACGACACCACGCGGAGGCCCCGTACTCTCCTTGACTGAACTCAAGGGTTACCGATACACACCAAAGTGCCACATCAACGTAGCAGACTGTTTCAACCATGTCGGTATACCCCGCACAGTTCCCTCACAGCCTTGTTGCTACTTTCTAAGAAGGTATCCCCCAGATCCGGGTTAGGATCTATAGAACTCCCGAGACAGTCCCACAATAATAAAGCAAACAATTCAGACAATTGAAAACACAAGTGATCTTAGTCCTAAGGTACACCTCACTTTTAATATTCCCCAGCAGAGTCACCAGTTCTGTGATCGGTGGATCTGGAACTGACTGTTTAACGCTGGTTCGCGAAATGTCGCGGAAGCAAGAGTCGCCACCGTCTTTTATTTTCTCCAAATGGAAAGGACAAAAGCACAGAAAAATTCCTTATAGAGATTGCTCTCGGTTCGGGAGGTAGATTATAGAAAGGGAAGGTGTTAGCACCCTTTCTATCCATGGTTATCCATGGGCTCTTAGATACTTGCTCATTTGTGTTTTCAAAAATGGTTTGTTTGCTTTTCAACTGTGGGTTTTAAAAAGTTCTTTGAAAATTTCAGTTCGACTCTTGTATCGGTCCTCAAGAGTGTTTGAAAAATTGCTTTCGAAAGCTTTTTGAAAAGGTGTCTGTGTGAAAAGTATTTTTGATTTTTGTTTTGAAATTAGAGCAAGTATCTAGAGTCGTCTACCTACCCTAAGGAATTCATCTGTGTAGATGTCCTTGAAGTAGTGCCATCCCACCATTGAGAGGTAGGTAGCACCACCGTTGGAGGTGTTCGGGTCAATTCGAGGTTCGGGACATGGTGATCACCAGAGCAATAGGAAGACACCTTAGAAGCTACCCTCATGTCAGGTTCCCGGATCATGAGGACTTACTAAGACATCCTCTACTCGACGATCACCTTTCGAGGCAAGGCAACAGTGAGGCGTAACCTAGGGGTGGTGTGTGATTTGTGTGTCATTTTCATTTATTTTGTCTTGTCATGTCATAGGTGATCTACGCGTTTGTTTTTATTTTTGTCATTCATTCTTGCATGCATTTATTAACAGTTAAAGAGATGCGGAAATTAAAAGTTCTAAACTATTACAAAGGCGCGGGTCCACATCGCCAAATTTAATCCAGGACCCGATTTGACAAAAAATAAAGAAAAGTGCGAGAAATATAAATTTACACGGCTTTGGGAGAATTACATTAATATTCAAAAGAAAAGAAATAAATGCGCGAATTAAATTAAAATTGAAAGCGAGGGCGTTGGACCCTTTTTAATGAAATTAAATTATTATTAACAAATTAATTAAAATAAAATAAAAAGAAATTATTTTTGAGGTTTTCGTATTTATGGTTTTTGTGAGAATTAAATGAAATTAAAACATTAATTAACCCTAATTCTAGTTTTTTTTTATTTATTAAGAAAAGCATTAAACCTTAACCTAATTAAACCTAATTAATTAATTGCAAGTATTTACAAAAATAATAATTAATAATTAATGATTAATAAGAAAAGAAAAAGAATGAAAAATACTTAAAACCCTAATTCTACACTTTTTAAGTTTACTATGAAAAATATTTGAATTAAACCTAAATTTGAAAACTAAATTACTTAATGATTTTTATTTACAAAAATAATAAATAAAATATATTTTAATTTTCATGATTTCTGGTTTTTTTATTATTTTTATGTTTTATGAAAATAAATTAAATTAAAGGGATTAATTAAAAAAGAAATAATTGAAACAAATAAAATAAAGAAAAGAAAAGAAATACAATACAATACCTTGGGGGGTTCTGTCCCCAATTGGAGGTAAAGCCCTAGCAATTCTGGCCCATTAAGCCTTGGCCTTATTGACTTTTTGGCTAGCGTGTAGGTGCATTGACTCATGTCCATTATGTTCTTCAGATCATAGGCCTTTGATTGATCTTGACATGTGTGTGGCAAGCTTGAGACTGTGGATGTATGATGCACCCTTGTAATGAAACTGCACAGAAGCGTGAGTAGAAAAATAATATGGAAAGGGGTGGGGGACCTGGGATTCGAACCCAGGTCCCAGGGGTTACCAACACGTTCCTTGCCAGCTGCGCTGCTGATGCACTTTGTATGTATAATGGGTAACAATTAACATAAGGTAAAATAAGCGTTAGTGGGACTTTAGCGCGAAAATTCAAATGACTCAATCATTGCCTTACACATCAGCGTCTTCTTCCTCGTTTTGTTTTTTTCCTGAAACATAACAAAGGTTAGCGGGGGTTTTAAACCCCCCCAAAACATGCACTTTTCAATAATAGCGAATAGGCTATGGTGCTATATAAATTAGGCGCGAGCATTGCATTAGAATCGTCCAAGCTTTCTGAATTCAACCATGGTATTGAGGTGTCTCAATTTTACAGTAGGTGAAAGTTCCCAATTTGAAACTTGAAGAACCCTAATAATCGTTCATGGTGATTCTTCATACAATGCATAAAAACTCAATTAAATCATCTGGTTAGCTTCAGAAAGGTCCAATTAGTATAAATCCATAAATAAAATGCAATGAGAATGCTTGAAAATCAAAACACGAATATGCATATTATATGAAAAATTCTGAGTTCTGTATACCAATTCAGGGTGCTATGCGCGTGGAAAACTATTCAGTTAGCTTCAGTAACACTTTTGCAAGCTATTGGGATTAATCTTTGCCTCTGAATCGTCCTCTAAGGCCACTTTCAATTTTGAACTTTTTTTGATAAAATTGCAAGTTTGATTCTTGAGATGGGGCGCAGTTGGGAGGTCCTGATCACTAGGGTTAGCATGTATATATATGTAAGAGTGATTAGGGTTGAGAAATTGATCCAAAGAACCTTTGTATTGATGAAGAGATATTTGATTTTTATGGCATATATTTTCCAATCTTTTTCATGCAAATTTGCTTCAAATCATGTCCAATTACCAAGATTCTTTCCAAGATTTTTTTGATGACGATCCATTCAATGGAGACAAAATCAGTTAAATCGATTCCTAAAGATTTTTTCTGAGGCGCAACCCGTCAACAAAGACAGAACCACCTACCAACAATCTTCAAATGGCATTTGTAAGCCCATTCCTGACATCACAATGCTGATACTTCACCATGCGAGTGCAAATTTCTGGGCACTCTAGTGTTCAATCATCTTCCACCTTCGGATCACGAAAGGCACGTAAGCCAATCTACATCCTCGGGTTTAAGAAGATTGAACATAGGCAGCTGTTGTACCCCAAAATTTGCCCTCTCATGTTTCCCAAAGTCTTCCCCCTGCATGGTTGATCACAAACTCTTGCCTAAGGAAAAGGAAAATTTTTGAGTGGTGCTTTAAGGACATTTCGATTTTCATTCTGAAAGACCCTTCGATTGGTGTTCTGAAGGAGCCTTTCGATTGGCATCATGGACAAGAATTTCGATTGGTGTTATGTCAAGGCATTTCGATTTGCATTCTGAAAGACCCTTCGATTGGTGTTCTGAAGGAGCCTTTCGATTGGCATTATGGACAAGTACTTCGATTGGCATTATAACAGTGTCCTTCGATTGGAATTCCAAAAAGGTCCATTCGAAGGAGCATTCAAAGGGTCCATTCGAAGAAGCTTTGGAAAGCATTCGAAGGAGGCCATCAGCCCATTCGAAAGGGAGCATTCGAAGGAGACCATCAGGTCCATTCGAAGGAGCATTCAAAGGAGGCCATCAGCCCATTCGTAAGGGAGCATTCGAAGGAGACCATCAGCCCATTCGAAAGGGAGCATTCGAAGGCCAGCTACATGTCATTCAAAATTCAAACAGGGACAGGATCCCATGTGTTTAGCCAACGTTACAAACTCTCATTCATGGCTTTCAAAACACATAATTAACGTTACAAACTCTCATTCATGGCTGTCAAACACATAATAAAGGTGATTTAAACCTTTGTCTTCTTGTCCCCTCCACCCCCTCTATATAAAGAAATCACAAATGTTGCAAAGACACACAAAAAAATATACAGAAAAAATAGAGAATTTGGAAAGACGCTGCCCAGAATTTTCCAAGCCAAAGCTGCCACCCAACGAGCACCTACACCCTCAGAACTACGGATCGAAGCACCTCTGTTTGGTAAAAGAAAAATCTAATCTCAAACTCATTTTTAAATTCATTTTGATTGCATATTCATATTATTACTGCTGTTTGTGAATGATTTAATGTGCTACATATGAGCTACAGTGCAAAGATGAGATTGTGCCATTGCTTGGGCACAATCTAAGTTTCTCCTTCTAATCCCAGAATAAAACAAACCCAGGCCCAGATTTAGTAGGTGCGAATGAGGGGGAGATTCGAACCAGGGGGGTAAAGTCCCCCCTGGACCTTTAACATGTGTTTCGTTTTGCAGGAATTACATTCTCAGATTCCTGTTCAGAGTTTCGAAGCTCAGCAGTTTAGCTTCGAACTGGATCTAGGATATCCAGATCGAAGGATGACATATCCAGATCGAACACCCTCAGAGTGCAGCCCTTCATGCACCTTCGATCCAGCTTCTTCACTGGGTCGAAAGACAGCCTGCACCTCTTTCGACCCAGGCCTCTAGAATTATATTTTTTCTTGTTTTGCTGCCTGGCCCATTTGTACTTGGTTTACTTTGTTTTTGTTTATTTCTTTTAGTTTGTTTTTTTTAATCAACATAAAAAATCATAAAAATAAATAACTTAGAATTAGGATTTAATTTAGATAATTATTTTAACTTGTTTTCTCCAAATTTAAAATCAGTAGACTTAGGATTTATTTAAATTTAATCCTTTTCATAAACAAAAATGCAAAAAATATTAGGTATATCTTAGAGTTAATTTTAACCAGTTTTTTTAATTAATTGAATTTAACTTAATTGAACATTTAGCATTTTCCCAAAAAATAAAATAAAACAACAAAAAGATTATATGTTTAGGATTTTTAAAATTCACGAGCGTTTATTTTATTGTAACTGCTTATTATTCCCCTAATTTTGGACATGTAAATAATCCCCCTCCCCGAAGCCTTGTAATAGCGTAGGATCTATAATTTCCGCACTTTAAATTCATGTATATATATTAACTGCTTAGATGTATGCTAACTAGGATTGTATGACAAGATCTAAAAACAAATGGTAGAACACCTAAAAATACAGAGATGATATAAACTGAAAATTGACACACTTGCACATGCCACTCCTAGGGTATACCTCACTTGGTTTCCTCGAGCGTGGTCATTAAGTATAGGATGTTTTAGAGGTCGTCCTTTTGTCCTAAGATCATAAGTTGCCTCGAAATGGTTGCCTCGATAAAAATGATCTAGGATATTAGGATTACCACTAAAGCATCCTAACGTTGCTTTAGTGACCACACGTCCCTAAAATCGAATTGACCCGAAAAACTCCCACGACGGTGCTACCTATTCCTCAATAGTGGGATAGCACTGTCTAAAGGACAGTTGCACAGTTTAATTCCTTTTTGAGTAGGTAGATGTTCTTAGGTACTTGCTCCTTTTAAAAACAAAACAAACTTTTCGCACTTACACTTTCTTCAAAAACAAAACTCTTTTCAAAACCCACAATCACAAAGAAAAGCAAACTTTTGAAAACATAGTGAGCAAGTACCTAAGAGCCCGTGGATAACCACGGATAGAAAGGGTGCTAACACCTTCCCCTTCTATAATCTACCTCCCGAACCCGAGAAACAATCTCGAAAAGGAATTTTGTTTGTGCTTTTGTCCTTTCCATTGTTCGATAAAATAAAATACGGTGGCGACTCTTGCTTACCGCGACACTTTGCAAAAACAAACGCAAACACGAACCAGCATTAAAAAAAACAGTCATTTCTAATTCCCACCGATCACACCAAGGTTTCTAATCCTCAGTCCAAGAATTCCAATGCTCCATAATTCCAAGGATAGTAACCAAATAGTCCAAGTATCATTAAGGATTTTATGGTTCATATTGATTATTAAGTATCTTAAGAAAAGAAAAGCTCAAGTGAGCAAAACAAAAATGACAAGAAAGTAAATACTCAAATGAGAAAAGATGAAAATGGCATGAAATATAAATGCTAAAAGTAAATAGTGCATAAAAATAAAAGGGGCATATAATAAAAATACCGGATAAAGTCAATTATTAGTGATTAGTGGTTAGTTGGATGATCATCTTGAAACTTACATTTGGAACTCATTAGAGGATTGGTAGAACCAAAGCCTATACACAACAAGTTGCATTTGCTTTTTGTCAAGTATATCATCCATTTGGAATCCTCATAAGTACCATTAAATGATCAATGATGTTTAAGTGATCTGCATTGACCAAAGGTGTTGTAGGTCCATTAGAGGATTGGTAGAACCAAAACCTCCACACAATGAATCACTAAGTTATTGGATCAAAGAGATCAAATTAACATACTTGGGCTTGCAAACATAAGTTTGGGCCACGAATGATCATTTATTCGAATCGGGACAAAATTTAGTGATATGTTAAACAATCGTAAGTGGACTTATATAGAAGCCACACCTATTTTGAGGCCGGTCAACAGCAATCTATGCACCATTTGTTTTGAGACATGATATAGAGATCATGCTCCAATAACACTTAGTGCAATAAGAAAGGGATGAGATGAAGAGGGGTGGGAGAGAATATACAAACCACTATTGAATTAAATTTAATCAAACTATTATTAAAATCATTCATCCATTTTTGTGGAGTCAGACTCAACACCATGGATCCGATGAGGTTAATAAAGTTCATGATGAAAAATTTAACCCAAGATCAGCCAGAAAATAGTCACAAAGTAATATTGCATTTTAATATATACAAGAAAAAAGGTTTTAAAAATATTTAAAATTGAAATAAGGGATAAAAATATAAACTATATTCAAATTAATCAAGAAATAAAAAGTAAGACCAAAGAAAAATCAGCAATGGACTCAAATATTTTTATAAATTTTTTGGTAATTTTTTAAAGTCAGAAACTATTTTAAAAATTAAAAGAAATGAGTAAAATAAACCAAAAATGATAAAAAAATATCAAAGTCAGAAAGAAAAATAAAATAAGGTCACCAATATTTGTCACAATATCATTGGATCATTCCATAATTTTTTCAGAATTTAAAAATGTATAAAAGTATTTTTAAACATTTAAAACAATTCAAATAAAGTGAAAATTTATAAAAAATACTAAAACACAAAATTAAATTGTGAAAAAATAAAAATGAGAAAGATAATAATCAAAAATATTTTTCATAATTTTTTCAGATTTTTTGGACTTAAAATGAATTTTCTATGATTTTTAAAGTTTAACACAATTAAATATAAAAATCAGAAAAGAAAATAAAAACCAAAAAAATATGGGCCATCTGATCAATGTCAAAACGCGTTAGTAAACAGATCAAGTGGACCTGGCGCACTGTGCATGTTATAGACTTTAGTGAATACTGCATGAGATCATTATATATATTAGATTTTTGAAAAACATAGATGGCGTGCCTTCATTGGTTGGAAGATGACACGTTGGTAATCTTCAACCTCCAGCCAGTCCCAAAACCAGGTTGCTCAATCTGTAAAATTAGAGCACGAGACCTATGCCATTCGCTTCGTCTCTTCAAGACAAAGACAACCACACATTCGCGACAAATTTATATAAACTATAGCCAAGTAATTTGGAATGAAAGTTTTGAAAAGGGATTTGAAATTTCATAGTCAAAACGTGTTTCCAGTAAAAAGCAAGTTTTGCGACTAGAACCAGGGAAATGAGAGCATCACAATGATATCAAAGTTTTGAAGAATTGAGGAAGGAATCTACCTATTGAAGTTGAGTTGCAGAGCTCTGAAACTGGAATTCTAAGGAGCAATATAGGGCACGATTCTTGAATGTAATTATATGGTTAGTGTTGTACCCCAAAATTTGCCCTCGCATTTTTTCCACAAGAAATCTCAGCTTCAGGCATTTCCTGACTTTTCAAACTGGCTCAAGGATCGGACAAACGGACTTTTCTCGTAAGTCAAACAAAAATTAGGGTTTTATTGATTTTTAGGGCTCTGGATTGTTTCACACAATTGGCTTAGGGTTGTGGTTGATTCTGGCGCATTTTGATCAGGCGAACGTTATTTGGCATTTAATCAGGAATTAAGGTTTTATGGGCATATTCTCAGAAAGATTAAAATTCCACAGCACTTTGCAAGTTATTCCAAGATTCAGGTTGAATTCGCATTGGTTTGATTTAATCAGTAGAAGAGGCAGTTGTTTTGAATTCACGTTGTTTTGTTTGAGTCAGTCAAAAGAAATATGCAGTTTGGATTTACAGTGCTTGGTAAGAAATCAGTAAGAAAGGATTGCGTCTGATCAGTTATTGCGTTTGACTATGCGTTGCTTTGAATGATGGAGACGTCAAGTTCATTTATTTTGATGAACGAAAAATCAAGGTTTAGTTGATTATTTATGGTTCTAAGAATTAAATATTTGAAATTTAATTTTCATTTTATTTAACTTAAGGAATTATAAATAACAAGTAAATAATTGAAAAAGGAATTGAAAAGAATTAAATGAATCAATAGAATTTTTATTTCATATTTAATATTTGTTACAATTATTATTTGGATACAAGTATTTATTTACGAAGTATTTAAAATAATAATAGTTTACAATAATTAAATTGAAAATAAAAACTATCCTATTTTTTCTAAATATTTTCTAAGTCCCTAATTCTTCATTCTTCACTTCGCTCCGGTGCTCCATTTTTCATCTGCAAAAGAAAAGGAAAAGTCAAATAGCAGATAAAATAATAAACGACAAATTGCAGTCATCATTAAGGGCCACTGACTGGGATCAGTTAACCCTCTCTGCAAATCACGGGATTTCTCACGGTTCACAAAGAGGGACGAGCTTATTTGCTAAAATTGAATGCACAAGTTTAAAAAATGCACAATTCAAAATTGTCAAAATTGCATAAAGTTCAAATCTCAAACAGCATGTTACAAAGCAAACAGCAAGTCCAAACCAAAGGTCCAGACTCAACTTTCTGCCAAATATAAAGCAACTATCCAAAAGGCTACTCAAAGCTATCAAAGAGGAAGATTTTGAAAGATATCAAAAAGCATAAAAGCTGTCAAGAAGAGATAAATATGCAGAGAAAATCTTTTATGCAAGAAACTCTTTTATCATCATTTCCCATCAGATAGCCCTTTCAGAAAAAAGTACAGAAAATAATCATATTATAACATATCCAACTGTACTAAGAGAGAGAGAGAGAGAGAAAAGATGCAGGTTTTCAGGCTTAGACAGGCATAGATAGGAAGAAAGAATATACAGAAGACAAAACACAGTAGGATAAGTAGAGAGAGCAGAAACCAAACACAAGAACAGATAACCTGCTACCAGAAGCCAAAACCATAAAAACCTACTAAAAACCTGTTGTCAAAAATTTTAAGCAAGGAGCCTCAAGCATAAAACCTGCTAAGGCCATCAACTAGAAAAAAGGCCATACAAGCATATACCTGCATCAGCCATTATACCTGCTAAACCAGTATAAAACCTGTCCAAAACCAACAAAACAAGAGGATCAACCTGCCTAATCCCAAAACCATAACAACCTGAAACCTGCTGTCTGCATTAACACAAACCTGCCAAAGTTCAAAATCTGCTTATCATCTAACTCAACTTCACAAGCCAGAACCCAACCTGTCCAGTTCAAACAAGACAACCAAAACCATACCAGTATACCAACCCCTGTCTAAACCTGAAACCTGCCGAAGCAAAACCAGTTACCAACCAAAAACCTCAAAACCAAGTTCAAGCTTGAAGCTCAACCCTGCCTGAAACCAAACCATGGCCTAATAAACCAAGCCAACTCTAAGCCTCAGAAACCCTTCATCATAGGCAGCAAATATTCAAGGCAAGCATACGAAAGTTCTAGGCAACTGTAAGAGAAGAGAGAAAGTACTCAGGCCCTCGGAACCCTAGGTTCTTCATGGGGCAAACAAAATATATTCCAGAAACAATAAGCAACCAAAGCAACTGAGATGGAAGAAGCATTCAAGGCAATTCTAAGGCCTCAGAAGAGGGCTTCATCATAGGCAAAAGGCTCAACAAGTTCAAAAGCGCATTCATCTCAAGGCATCATAATCAACAGTTTCAAAGGGCAAGCTCAAGGCAAAAGAGAAGAAGAACGTAAAAGGAAGCGAATCAAAAGGCAACAAAGGCAACTAAACCCTAGGCCTCAGAATGTTTCATCACTGGCCATTAGAGAAGCGAACATTCTAAGCTAACAACGAAGCATCAATCTCAGAAAGCGACATTCAAAGCATACAGAGACAACTCAAAGACGAAGAAGAAGAGAAATCAAATAAAAGGTTTTCAGAACACATCATAAAACCTAAAAAAGAGGGTTAATACACGAATACCAGAAGTTCAGACAAGTTAAGCTCCTTCATCCCCTTGCCGTCAAACCTCCGGAAACGCCTCCAACTCCAACCTCTTCCTCCGTATTCAAGAGGTAACGCTTTCTGTTTCTCTATTCTTCCATAACATCCATGACCATAATAGCAAAAAGGAAAGTCAGAGTTCAAAACGAAATAAGCATGCAACATCATCAAAAAGGGACATAAAAAACACCAAAAAACGAACCTCGTAAAACCATTTGGCTCAAGCTATGACGGAAGGAGAGGTTAAGGGATTGCGTTGGTGGTTTAGGCGAGGGGGTGAACTCAGTAGCCATGGCCAAAAAGCAAGAAACGCGAAGATGAACGAAACTCCGTGAACGCGCCGCTGCAAACCCTACGCGTTATCAACTGAACAACAAAACTCCAAACCCTAAAATGTTTTGGATCCAAATGGGCCTTGCCCGTTCTGTATGCCCAGGCCCGTTTTAAACAAAAAAAGGATTTTAAACTCTTTTCTTTTATAAAACAAATACAATTCTTACTAATTAATTAATTTAACCCTTTTAGACAAATGTTTTTATTAATAAATACTAAATTTTCTCTATAACATTTTAAAATACTTTTTTTAACTTAATTTCTACAACAATACTTTAATAATAAAAATACATTTTTGCACTATATAATTAAAATTGAAAATAACCTTTTTTTTTAATTAAAATATATTTTTTTGTGTGCATATAATAAAAACACATTTCCTATATACATAATTTTAGAACATTAAATTTAAATATAATTTTGTACATATCATACAATATAATTGAAAATACCTTTTTCTTATAAATATACTTTTGTACATAGCACATGAAAAAAATACTTTTTTTAAAAAAACTTAGAAATATTTTCTTTTCTTAAAACATCATTTTTTATACATAATTTAATTAGAACTTAAGCATTCAATTAAAACATTTCTTTTGTACATATTAAAAATATACAAATCAAATATTCATTAAACACATATTTAGGTCAAAACAAATACCCTAATACGCATTAAATTCACATTATCGCACCTGTAAATAATTACATACCTACACAATACATCTCATACTTGCACAATACAAATACATTCACATTGCCCTATACACATTTGTTTATCTTATATTTGTATATTCGATATTTACATTTTATCGCAAATTCGATTTGGTTGTAACTTATTGGATACTATAAGTCTCATCCCCATTCATACACATGTACCCCCACTCCCGGATACCCATTTTGTAATAGCGTAGATTTTACATTTCGCAATTTATTATTTTCAATTATATCATGGTTAGACCTAGGGTTTGCATGTACATAAAATCAAACGCTAGATAACCTAATACAAGACAGATACATGAAATCAATGCACAATCACACTTGCACCCTCTAGGGTAATCCCACATGTTGCCTTCCAAAATGGGCCATGCTTGCACGTCGAGTATCTTTGGCAAAACAAAATCAAATGATCATAATCCTCTCAAAGTGTTGCCTAAACGGAATGATCATAGTCCCTTCAAAGCAAATTGCCAAAGACACTTGGTACCATTGCATTCATGGTCCATACGATGACCCGTGCCCGTCCCGAATAAACTTCCTAAACGCAAGATTGTCCATCAAATTCAATGGTGGAACAAAATTGTTAAAAGGGGTTAAAACATAACGAAAACCTTTGAGTACAATAGGGTAGACAAAACTCTTAGTTACTTGAGATCAACTTGCAAAAACACTTGCCTTCTTTTCAAAAACCACATTCCACAAACACTTTCAAACAAACTCTCAAAAACATTTGAAACATCTTTTCGAAAAGATCCACACTTTTGTAAAACACTCAAACACGAGTCAAATACATTGGTCGCCTAAGACAAGGCATCTCTTCAAAAACATTTTCAAAAAGCACTCACACACACACCATTTTCAAGCAATCGAAAATCAAGGCAAGTGATCTAAAAAACCGAGTAACTAAGAGCCCATGGATAACCATGGATGAAAAGGGTGCTAATACCTTCCCTTTTCATAATCTACCCCCCCGAACCCACGAAATATCTCAAAAGGTTTTTGCTGTGCTTTTTTAACCTTTCCTTTAGGATAAAATAAAAAGTCGGTGGCGACTCTTGCTTAACCGCACAAGTGCGAATACGAACGCAAAACACTAGTCAGTTCTCCCACCGTATCACAGAACTGGCAACTCTGCTGGGGATTGATAATTTGATTCTTAAAAGTGGGGTTACCTTAGGGTTTAGATCACCTTTACTTTCTTGCTTTGTTTGATTTGATTGATTTATCTTTTTGGGTCCTTGTTTGGGTTTGTTATAAATCCTCCACTCGGATTTGGGGCACCTTCTTAGGTAAATAGCAAAAAAAACTGCGAGGGAACTGTGCGGGGTATACCGACATGGTTGAAGCAGTAAGCTATGTTAGTGTGACATATTTGTGAGTACCGGTAACCCTTGAGTAGTCAAGGAGAGTACGGGGCCGCTGTGTGATGTCATGAAGCACTAACAAACTCTTAGAACCTTAATTGACCATCTTAGCCTTTTTAGGGGTAGTGAGATGACCGACTTTGGTGCAGTCCGAAGTTGGTAGATACTCGATACTACACTCTTTTGAGGATTGTTTTCTTGGAATATTTTGGTCGCCAGTAAGTGGATAAACCGAAACAATGAACACAGAAAACAATCCAATGATATTGAGCTCCTTAGAACCCGGTTTCTATTTTAGGACAGGATGAGCCAACAAACTTCAAGAGGGTAGTACCTGAACCTCATGCAAGCCTAAACCTAAGGACTTGTTTGCTTTGTGTGAATGTTTGTCTGTATATACACTCACTTGCTTTTCTGCATACATGTACATAACATCATGACATCATACCATAGCATTTTCAATAACCATTTCAAGGATCTCGAGGGTTCTGTTGATGCAGGGTTACGTTGAACCAGACGTCTACCAAGGGGCAAGAGGTTTCTCCTCTAACCAATATCAATCAAAGTTCAAGAACAACAACTTGAATCAGTGGCTATGACCCACTCGACATGGTGAGCTTGATTCTCGTGGAAAGACAACCACCGATACAAAGTTCTCCAGTCAAAGATCAAGTACAACAACTGGAATCAGGGGCTATGACCCACTTGACATGGTGAGCATGATTCTAGCGGAAGGACGTCCACCGGTGCAGAGATCTCTAATCCAAGAGCGAAGTTCAACCTCTAACATTTTCTTGTGTTTACCCCAAGAGATCCTTGAAAGCATGCATCCACATATCATGCATTGCATTTTGACAATCTTTCCTTTTTCAGGTTTCCTTACTCTCCTGCTGTTTATTTCAGCAAGAGATGGCTCTAGAAAGGTCTGTCAAAGACATCCAAGACCAGACTGCTCAGCTGCAGGAGATGTTCCTGAACTTGTCTCTGGGGCAAGAAGAGATGAAAGCTCTCCTCACCAAGGGCTTGGGGAATTCTAACAATGCCAGGAGTGACCAGCTTGCGGAGCTGCAGTTTGATCTAATCACCTTGAGGACTCAAGTGATGGGACAGTTGGTGGGCCAGATGGCTCTCATCCAAGATCTATCTCAAAGACAAGAGGAACTCGGAGTTCTTGTCCGCCAACTGCTTCCAAACAACCAATTGGGGCAAACATCTGAGGTCGAAGAGCAAGTCACCGCTCAGCCTCCATCCATTCCAGAAGACAAAGGGAAAGCTCCTTTGCTCGCTTCAGGGTCACAAGCCCGTCAACAACCTCGCCAGCGTCAAAGGGGTAATCGGCGTAAGCAAGAAAAGTCGGGAGAACAGTTTACGGAGACTGAAATACCATCATTTTTCATACTGAAGCGCCTGTTGGAGGTCAATTTGCTTACCGTAAAGGATCCTCCTCAGAAGCCCAATATCTCCTCTCCTCACTATAATCCCGACGCATTTTGTGTTTACCATTCCTACAGCCCAGGACACGACACCAACGACTGTTGGGCCTTGAAAAACAAGATTCAAGATCTGATCGACATTGGAGTGCTGGAATTCATGCCAGACGGCGAGATGAAAATCTTCCGTTAAAGGGTTCTCCACTTGAAGTGACGAAGCTCAAACTGAAATACTTTTGCTTCTTTTTGAATTTTCAAAGTTGTAATTTCTTTTTGCTGTCAAACAATTATCTGTTGATGTTAAGACTCTGTTTTCATTAATGCATTGCATATGTTTGTCTTGAATTCATCCATTCGTTTTACTACTCTTATGCTTTTCTTTATGGTATTTGACTCTTGATAAAAAGTTGCAAGTCTTTAGAGGGAGGATGACGAAACAATACCATGATCTTATACAATATGCTTTTGAACAGACCTTGCTGATGATGTACAGGCATTTCTTTCAATTCCCAAACACTGGAGTTATAAGGAAGTTAATCCCTAGTCAACCCCTTCGAGCCAAAGAAGTAGGAGTTTTCTGTTCTAAACAATCGAAACCTTTGATGTAAACCCGGGGCAGGGTAGTATCTCAGTTAATTCAAGAGAAAATGCGCATTGAAGTCGCAAACTCTCAGTTCGTAATACAACGAACGACATCGGAAAAAAGAAAGCATTCCTTTGGAATCAAAAGACAAGGGTGGTTCCCTATCACATAGACAGTCAATCTCTCAAAAGAGAAAAGCCCGCCGAGCCAAAATCTATAAAGGAGGCTTAAGAAAGCTGGGGCATCCCGCTGACAGTAATCCCGGAAAACGGTAACAGTCAGGCAAAAATTAGGGATAACAAATCAAAATCAAAATAGTGAGGTCATTACAAAATCCTCAACAACATGAAAAGTGTTGAAAAAGAAAAAGGAGATGATGACTGTCTCCCCAAATTCAAACTGGTGAACCATCGCCCAAAAGTCGTTCCAAACTCAAAACAGAGTGTGACGCACAATTAACTGAGCTTAGGTATGAAGGACATCACGAAGAGCGGGTGGGTACAAATATACTTTGAGCCTTTATCCTTTGTTTCTTAAACCGTGAACCAGGCCACGTTACAACCCTTTAAAAGTCCTAATTGAAGCATGGGTTAGTTCGAAAGCATACTGTTACAAAAGGTATCCTGACTCCTGTAGGGCTTTGCTCTAAATCTTGTGTTAACTTGTCTTATGAAAATTTTTCTGCTAAAAACGCATTTTTCAAAACTTCGAGACAAACATAAACTTTGCATTATTCGAATATCACTGTCTGCATTTGACCCTTTTGTTTGACAGCGAAGAAATTCATACAGCGAATGTTCGGAGGAACGAAAACTCTCTCAGTAAGTCAAAATCATTTCAAGAGGATGACACTTCCATCAAATCTCATATCAACAAGGGGCATTGACATATCACAATTCAATTAACCTGGGGCAGTCCAGTCAAGGTCCAACAGGTCTTTCAAAATCCAGTTAACCTGGGGCATTCCAGTCAAGATTTCAAGAAATCTCTCAATATGCAGAGTAATCTGATTCAAGACTCCTTCTTCACCACTTGGGGCATTCGAATGTCAAAAGTGTTCAACAAGTCAACTATTACATTTCCAGATTCGACTCCTGTATCCAGCCAGGGCATATCTGTCAACCATTTCCAGACTCGATTCCTGTATCTAGCCAGGGCACGTTTGAAGAGTTTGAAGATTCGATTCCTGTATCCAGCCAGGGCATATCTATCAACTGTTACATTTCCAGATTCGACTCCTGTATCCAGCCAGGGCATATCTGTTGACCACATTTCCATACTCGATTCCTGTATCCAGCCAGGGCATGTCTGAAGAATTCCAGATCAACACATGTAACAACCCAGGAAAACATCTGTGAACGAACGATTGTAGACCAACACCTGTAATAAGCCAGGAATTTATCTACATCACCACTTGGGGCATTCGAATGTCAAAAGTGTTCAAAACCCGATGCAGTTTTACACAAGCTCATCTTCAGGAAGCCCTACGCCGGTTCCTCTTCAAGACTTCTGAAAACAGTTTATGGACGCTTCCCAACAACGGATGTTAATCTATCAGCTTGTTCAGAAGCAACCTTTGAAATTAGTTTACGGACGCTTCCCAACAACGGATGCGGCTCTATTGCTGATTCAACTTCAAGATTTCTGAAAACAGTTCACGGGTTCTCCAAGTAAACGGATGTTAACCTGTCACTTGTTCAGATTCTTCTTCAAGACTTCTGAAACAAGTTTACGGATTCTTCCCAACAACGGATGTTAATCTACCAACTTGTTCAGACTCTTCTCAACCTTTGAAATTAGTTTACGGACGCTTCCCAACAACGGATGCGGCTCTATTGCTGATTCAACTTCAAGACTTCTGAAAACAGTTTATGGATTCTTCCCAACAACGGATGTTAATCTATCAGCTCGTTCAGATGCAACCTTTGAAATTAGTTTACGGACGCTTCCCAACAACGGATGCGGCTCTATTGCTGATTCAACTTCAAGATTTCTGAAAACAGTTCACGGGTTCTCCAAGTAACGGATGTAAACCTGTCGCTTGTTCAGATTCTTCTCAAGCTAGCTCCACTCAGAGCCAAGCTTCATTATCCCCAGCAAAGCTAAAACTTCAAATTATCAATCCCCAGCGGAGCCAGACCATTGAACCTTCTCCCCACAGAGTTTTGGAAAGGGAAAATCTTGAGTTCCCCAGCGAAGTCGCCAGAGTTACTTCCCACCAAGCTGAAGATTCTCAATCTTACCTCCCCAGCATGAGCCTATTAGATTGGAACTCCCCAGTAGAGGTCATCAGGAATTCTCTTCCCCAGCAGCAGCCAAGGATTTATTTTCCCCGGCAGCAGTCAAGATGCTTTTATCTTCAGCCATCTCGGATTCATTTATCCTCAGCAAGATTAGCTCATCAGCTTACATGCGCATTCATCACATTCATAAACATTGATGTCACATACATTGCATCATGCATCATAACATTGCATACAACTAACCCTTTACTTTTCAGGTAAGATCAGTCGACAGACACAGATCATCTCCCAAGATTCATCCAGAAATAGTTCAGATGTGACCCGGACACGGCGACATTCTGATACTTATTCCAGATTCATTCGGACGCATCATCAGGAAACCCTACACCCGTTTCTCTTCAACTTCAAGACTTCTGAAAACAGTTTACAGATTCTTCCCTACAACGGATGTCAATCTACCAACTTGTTCAGACTCTTCTCAACTTTTGAAAAACAGTTTACGGACGCTTCCCAACAACGGATGCTGCTCTATTGCTTATTCAATCTCAACTCCTGAAATGGTTTACGGATTCTCCAGACATGGACGTCAATCTGTTGCTTGTTCGGACCCCAATTCAGAGATGTTCCAAAACAGGGATGCCTTTCTGATACTCGTCCACTCACCATTGACACACAGATCAACATGTCCAGATGGCATCTATAAGCCCATCCTCCTACCAGCAGTCACCAGATGGCATCTTTAAGCCCATCACCAAATGGCATCTCTAAGCCCATTCCCCGACAAGATTCTATCGCACCAAATGGCATCTGTAAGCCCATTCACCTCTACCATCACATCGACGAGTGCAAATTTTCTGGGCACTTTAGTGTCCAATCTTCTTTTACCTTCAAGTCGCGAAAGGCAAACTTGCCAATCTAACTCTTCAGGTGCAAGAAGATTGAACAGGGGCAACTGTTGTACCCCAAAATTTGCCCTCGCATTTTTTCCACAAGAAATCTCAGCTTCAGGCATTTCCTGACTTTTCAAACTGGCTCAAGGATCGGACAAATGGACTTTTCTCGTCAGTCAAACAAAATCTAGGGTTTTATTGATTTTTAGGGCTCTGGATTGTTTCACACAATTGGCTTAGGGTTGTGGTTGATTCTGGCGCATTTTGATCAGGCGAACGTTATTTGGCATTTAATCAGGAATTAAGGTTTTATGGGCATATTCTCAGAAAGATTAAAATTCCACAGCACTTTGCAAGTTATTCCAAGATTCGGGTTGAATTCGCATTGGTTTGATTTAATCAGTAGAAGAGGCAGTTGTTTTGAATTCACGTTGTTTTGTTTGAGTCAGTCAAAAGAAATATGCAGTTTGGATTTACAGTGCTTGGTAAGAAATCAGTAAGAAAGGATTGCGTCTGATCAGTTATTGCGTTTGACTATGCGTTGCTTTGGATGATGGAGACGTCAAGTTCATTTATTTTGATCAACGAAAAATCAAGGTTTAGTTGATTATTTATGGTTCTAAGAATTAAATATTTGAAATTTAATTTTCATTTTATTTAACTTAAGGAATTATAAATAACAAGTAAATAATTGAATAAGGAATTGAAAAGAATTAAATGAATCAATAGAATTTTTATTTCATATTTAATATTTGTTACAATTATTATTTGGATACAAGTATTTATTTACGAAGTATTTAAAATAATAATAGTTTACAATAATTAAATTGAAAATAAAAACTATCCTATTTTTTCTAAATATTTTCTAAGTCCCTAATTCTTCATTCTTCACTTCGCTCCGGTGCTCCATTTTTCATCTGCAAAAGAAAAGGAAAAGTCAAATAGCAGATAAAATAATAAACGACAAATTGCAGTCATCATTAAGGGCCACTGACTGGGATCAGTTAACCCTCTCTGCAAATCACGGGATTTCTCCCGGTTCACAAAGAGGGACGAGCTTATTTGCTAAAATTGAATGCACAAGTTTAAAAAATGCACAATTCAAAATTGTCAAAATTGCATAAAGTTCAAATCTCAAACAGCATGTTACAAAGCAAACAGCAAGTCCAAACCAAAGGTCCAGACTCAACTTTCTGCCAAATATAAAGCAACTATCCAAAAGGCTACTCAAAGCTATCAAAGAGGAAGATTTTGAAAGATATCAAAAAGCACAAAAGCTGTCAAGAAGAGATAAATATGCAGAGAAAATCTTTTATGCAAGAAACTCTTTTATCATCATTTCCCATCAGATAGCCCTTTCAGAAAAAAGTACAGAAAAGAATCATATTATAACATATCCAACAGTACTAAGAGAGAGAGAGAGAGAGAAAAGATGCAGGTTTTCAGGCTTAGACAGGCATAGATAGGAAGAAAGAATATACAGAAGACAAAACACAGTAGGATAAGTAGAGAGAGCAGAAACCAAACACAAGAACAGATAACCTGCTACCAGAAGCCAAAACCATAAAAACCTACTAAAAACCTGCTGTCAAAAATTTTAAGCAAGGAGCCTCAAGCATAAAACCTGCTAAGGCCATCAACTAGAAAAAAGGCCATACAAGCATATACCTGCATCAGCCATTATACCTGCTAAACCAGTATAAAACCTGTCCAAAACCAACAAAACAAGAGGATCAACCTGCCTAATCCCAAAACCATAACAACCTGAAACCTGCTGTCTGCATTAACACAAACCTGCCAAAGTTCAAAATCTGCTTATCATCAAACTCAACTTCACAAGCCAGAACCCAACCTGTCCAGTTCAAACAAGACAACCAAAACCATACCAGCATACAAACCCCTGTCTAAACCTGAAACCTGCTGAAGCAAAACCAGTTACCAACCAAAAACCTCAAAACCAAGTTCAAGCTTGAAGCTCAACCCTGCCTGAAACCAAACCATGGCCTAATAAACTAAGCCAACTCTAAGCCTCAGAAACCCTTCATCATAGGCAGCAAATATTCAAGGCAAGCATACGAAAGTTCTAGGCAACTGTAAGAGAAGAGAGAAAGTACTCAGGCCCTCGGAACCCTAGGTTATTCATGGGGCAAACAAAATATATTCCAGAAACAATAAGCAACCAAAGCAACTGAGATGGAAGAAGCATTCAAGGCAATTCTAAGGCCTCAGAAGAGGGCTTCATCATAGGCAAAAGGCTCAACAAGTTCAAAAGCGCATTCATCTCAAGGCATCATAATCAACAGTTTCAAAGGGCAAGCTCAAGGCAAAAGAGAAGAAGAACGTAAAAGGAAGTGAATCAAAAGGCAACAAAGGCAACTAAACCCTAGGCCTCAGAATGTTTCATCACTGGCCATTATAGAAGCGAACATTCTAAGCTAACAATGAAGCATCAATCTCAGAAAGCGACATTCAAAGCATACAGAGACAACTCAAAGACGAAGAAGAAGAGAAATCAAATAAAAGGTTTTCAGAACACATCATAAAACCTAAAAAAGAGGGTTAATACACGAATACCAGAAGTTCAGACAAGTTAAGCTCCTTCATCCCCTTGCCGTCAAACCTCCGGAAACGCCTCCAACTCCAACCTCTTCCTCCGTATTCAAGAGGTAACGCTTTCTGTTTCTCTATTCTTCCATAACATCCATGACCATAATAGCAAAAAGGAAAGTCAGAGTTCAAAATGAAATAAGCATGCAACATCATCAAAAAGGGACATAAAAAACACCAAAAAACGAACCTCGTAAAACCATTGGCTCAAGCTATGACGGAAGGAGAGGTTAAGGGATTGCGTTGGTGGCTTAGGCGAGGGGGTGAACTCAGTAGCCATGGCCAAAAAGCAAGAAACGCGAAGATGAACGAAACTCCGTGAACGCGCCGCTGCAAACCCTACGCGTTATCAACTGAACAACAAAACTCCAAACCCTAAAATGTTTTGGATCCAAATGGGCCTTGCCCGTTCTGTATGCCCAGACCCGTTTTAAACAAAAAAAGGATTTTAAACTCTTTTCTTTTATAAAACAAATACAATTCTTACTAATTAATTAATTTAACCCTTTTAGACAAATGTTTTTATTAATAAATACTAAATTTTCTCTATAACATTTTAAAATACTTTTTTTAACTTAATTTCTACAACAATACTTTAATAATAAAAATACATTTTTGCACTATATAATTAAAATTGAAAATAACCTTTTTTTTTAATTAAAATATATTTTTTTGTGTGCATATAATAAAAACACATTTCCTATATACATAATTTTAGAACATTAAATTTAAATATAATTTTGTACATATCATACAATATAATTGAAAATACCTTTTTCTTATAAATATACTTTTGTACATAGCACATGAAAAAAATACTTTTTTTAAAAAAACTTAGAAATATTTTCTTTTCTTAAAACATCATTTTTTTATACATAATTTAATTAGAACTTAAGCATTCAATTAAAACATTTCTTTTGTACATATTAAAAATATACAAATCAAATATTCATTAAACACATATTTAGGTCAAAACAAATACCCTAATACGCATTAAATTCACATTATCGCACCTGTAAATAATTACATACCTACACAATACATCTCATACTTGCACAATACAAATACATTCACATTGCCCTATACACATTTGTTTATCTTATATTTGTATATTCGATATTTACATTTTATCGCAAATTCGATTTGGTTGTAACTTATTGGATACTATAAGTCTCATCCCCATTCATACACATGTACCCCCACTCCCGGATACCCATTTTGTAATAGCGTAGATTTTACATTTCGCAATTTATTATTTTCAATTATATCATGGTTAGACCTAGGGTTTGCATGTACATAAAATCAAACGCTAGATAACCTAATACAAGACAAATACATGAAATCAATGCACAATCACACTTGCACCCTCTAGGGTAATCCCACATGTTGCCTTCCAAAATGGGCCATGCTTGCACGTCGAGTATCTTTGGCAAAACAAAATCAAATGATCATAAGCCTCTCAAAGTGTTGCCTAAACGGAATGATCATAGTCCCTTCAAAGCAAATTGCCAAAGACACTTGGTACCATTGCATTAATGGTCCATACGATGACCCGTGCCTGTCCCGAATAAACTTCCTAAACGCAAGATTGTCCATCAAATTCAATGGTGGAACAAAATTGTTAAAAGGGGTTAAAACATAACGAAAACTTTTGAGTACAATAGGGTAGACAAAACTCTTAGTTACTTGAGATCAACTTGCAAAAACACTTGCCTTCTTTTTAAAAACCACATTCCACAAACACTTTCAAACAAACTCTCAAAAACATTTGAAACATCTTTTCGAAAAGATCCACACTTTTGTAAAACACTCAAACACGAGTCAAATACATTGGTCGCCTAAGACAAGGCATCTCTTCAAAAACATTTTCAAAAAGCACTCACACACACACACCATTTTCAAGCAATCGAAAATCAAGGCAAGTGATCTAAAAAACCAAGTAACTAAGAGCCCATGGATAACCATGGATGAAAAGGGTGCTAATACCTTCCCTTTTCATAATCTACCCCCCCGAACCCACGAAATATCTCAAAAGGTTTTTGCTGTGCTTTTTTAACCTTTCCTTTAGGATAAAATAAAAAGTCGGGGGCGACTCTTGCTTAACCGCACAAGTGCGAATACGAACGCAAAACACTAGTCAGTTCTCCCACCGTATCACAGTTAGCTTCTGGGAAGATCAAGGAAGGTGAATTGATGGAAAAATTGGATTGAAAAGGCTTGAGAATAGATTTTGAAGTTGCTGAATTTTGAGTTATGGGACAAGTTTGGCAGGGTGATTCTGGCTATCCAAGCTTGAGGAAATGAATGGGGGATGACCCTCTATTTATAGGGAATAAAATGGAATGTCCAAGAGTGTGAAATGATGAAGTTTGGAGGGAAATCGTGTGAAGTTGCAAACAATAAAAGTGTGACTCCTAATTTGATCAAAACTCATCCAAAACGCGCGTTTTTTTATGCTAATAAATTTTGGAACTTCACTAAACATGTTTAGAGGCAAAAATGCATGGAAAACTTGTGATTAGAAGCCAAAACATAGATTTCAAAATCTGACTTGTGATGAAACTTCAGTTCCAAGTTACCAACTTCAATCCAATGGCATTCTTAGCTCAAGGGGTCTTAAGGCATGATTCTTGACGCTTTAGAATGATGAGGTTAAAAGATTTGCAATGGAAAAAGAATAGAATCAAATGGATGCTTGAGCTAAAAGTTGCATTGAGTCAAAGTTGGGGAAAAAAGGTTGACTTCCCATACTTAGAAATATTTCAAGTTTTTCTTCAAAAGTGACCTATAATGTCTTGCATCCAAACATGGCCTTCCACTTGGATTTTGCTCTTGACCAACATATATGGAATGAAATAGACCTCTTGAATGAAATTTTGGGACTTTAACCATTCAAAATATCCAAAAATTGAGAGAGTTATGAATTGTTGAATTTGTCAAAAAATCATGAAATGACCTATAATCTTTTATATCCTTAAGGCAACTTCCATCCATTTTATTACTTTGCACATAAAATAAGGCATGGAGTTCACATCCTCAAGATCATTGTGGAAAAATAATAGGCTCAAGTTGATAAGAATTGACCAAGTTATGATCATTTTAAGTCACACATGGAAAATTGGGGATTCATCTGGAGGACTTGTAATCTTTCTTCTTCATCAAGTTTCTTCCACATGAAAAATCCTTGGAACTTTTGAAGTGATTTGTTAATAACCCTTTGAAGAGAAGGATTTATTTGGAATAACTCAAAAATACCAAAAGATGAGTAAGATATGCTTCTTTGAAGTTCAAAACCCGAGCTCCTAGATCAAGAAAAATGCCTTGAGGAACTTTGACAATTTTGAACAAACCTCTTGTACCAACACAAATGCTTTGTAAATATAAGTTGTTGAGGATGATAATGAGGACTAATAGAAACCACAACCACTTCCCTATCTTGAGAGTTTAGAGAGATATTCACTTGTGACCAATGGGAATAAAGCCTTGTCCAAGCATGATAACTTTTCCAATCAATCCCTTGTGCTTTTGAACCAAATTTGATAATCTTGAAATGTGGTGAACCAAAATAACCTTGCCATGACATTTCTTCCAAAACAACTTCAATGGTGAGGTTTGAACTTCTCAAGCTTCATTAACTAGGGCATGGAAATAAACTCATGAACCCATGGATCAACTTGCTAAGCCACGTTGCCTTTACCTACATTATTAATAGGTAAGACAAAACCAAATTTCATTTTGTTAATTAGAAAGAAAATCAAGACAAAACATTCATGATCACAAAAGAAAACAAGTCAACGTGCTTGGTGATTCCTCAAAGAGCAAAGCTAAAGATAGGGAGGAGAACCAAGAAACCTAATGTGATCTTATTGTGATTGAATCAACATCATATGATGAAGGGATCTTAGGGGGGAAAATTGGAGTACAAAAAGATGCCATTTGGAAAAGATGACTGAAAGCCATCAGAGATGGGCTTAAAGATGCCATACAGAGAATATGATAGAGAGTCGTCAGAGATGGGCTTAAAGATGCCATCCATAGTTGATGATGACTTCATAAGAGGTCTCTTTATGGGGATTCATGTTCCTGTTTTCTGAGGAGGAGTCCACTAGGGGATGTTGATTTCTGTTGTTTTCCTGTTTGAGGAAAACTCTGGGAAATAGAGTCTAGGAACTTCAGTTGTCCATGGCTTTACTGAGGGGTTATCTCTGAATTAGAGAGATGAAAGTTTGTTGTTTTCTGGTTGAAATCAAGGCTTCGCAGTAATTTGTTGGAGAGAATCAAATTAACTGCTATATGGAAATGTATCAGAAGAAACCTGTGTAGGGCTGTTTCAGGATGAGTCTGGGTAAGACTTCATCTGGAAGTGTATGAGAAGGAACTTGGGTAGGGCTGTTTTAGGAGATATATGAGAGGGATCCTTGGTAGGGAAGCTTCAGGATGTATCCGGGTAACACTACATCTGGAAATTGTAAGAAGGAAACTGGGTAGGGTTGCCTCAGGATGAGTCCGTGTAAAACGGCATACGGAAATTGTGAGAAGGAACCTGGGTAGGGTTGCCTCAGGATGTGTCAGTGTAAAACTGCATCTGGAAATTCAAGAGAAGGATCCTGGGTAGGGTTGCCTTGGGATGAGTCCGTGTAAAACTGCATTTGGAGAATATGAGAAGGAACCTGGGTAGGGTTGCTTCAGGATGAGTTCGTGTAAAACTGCATCTGGAAATTTAAGGGAAGGAACCTGGATTCAACTAAAAGGAGAGAGAGACACCTTTGAAGCCCAATTCTACTCAAGTGAGAAGAATGTTTTGGAGCTCACGAGACAACTTCATGAAGAGCGAAGTTTGAATGCCTACGTTGCACCAAAGAGGATGGATCATGGGAGACTCGAGTCCTTTTTTGTTTTAGGAGTTTATTTTGTATTATTTTTGCTTCTTCCATTGTAAGCCCAAGAGGAATTTGTTGTGACCGTTTGAACTTATTAATACAATTAATGTTTGTCCCTTGTTTGTTTACATTACAAGCATATTACATGAGCAGGTTTTACGACACAGTTTTCCCTGTCTTTCTACTATTTATTTCAGTAAGATGGATCTCGAGCAGACTGTGAAGGATTTGTAGACACAAAATTCTCAATTTCAAGAAACCTTTCTCACCTTGGCCAAAGGGCAGCAAGAACTGGTGTCACTTCTGGTTGCAAAGAAGAAGACCAAGAAGAAGGCTTTAATCAACATGGGGAAGAGATTCAATTGCCCCGTTCGACAAGTTCAAGTGGTAGAAGACTCCTCCGAGGAGGATGAGAATCAGGATGAAGACGCAAGGAGAACCCGTGCTAGGGGTGGTAACAATCCAGTCTTTGAGGATGAGGACTTTTTTAATGAACAATATCTACCGCCGAAGACAAGTATAAGCAACTGGAGGACAAATTGAAGGCTATGGAAGTTCATGTTGTGCCTGGTCTAGATTTTGGTGATTTGGGTTTGGTTCCTGGGGTGGCAATCCCCCACCAAATTCAAGATTCCGATCTTTGCTAAGTACGATGGCATTTCGTGCCCGAAGCTTCACTTGAGATCTTATGTCCGTAA
Source organism: Vicia faba (assembly GCA_948472305.1). NCBI lineage: Eukaryota > Viridiplantae > Streptophyta > Magnoliopsida > Fabales > Fabaceae > Vicia > Vicia faba. Next base: position 977,461,492 of record OX451739.1, read on the forward strand.
AATTCAACTGCATACCACTGATAATAAGTTGTGGGTGCACTTCTTTCAAGAGAGTCTATCTGGGACTCAATTAGAGTGGTTTTACCAGTTAGAGGGTTCCAACATTCATACCTAAGAGGACTTGGCCACTGCCTTCTACCGTCAATATAAGTATAATGTTGATCTAGTGCCAACTAGAGTACAGTTACAAGGAATGACCATGGGTTCCAATGAAGGCTTCAAAGAGTACACGCTAAAATGGAGAGACCTGGCAGGTAGGATGCGGTGCAGCCACCATTGACAGATAGGGAGTTGGTGGATATGTTCACTGGAACATTGACTGGACCATTTTTCAACTTGTTAATTGGGAGCTCATCATCTGGTTTCATTGAATTAATCTTGACTGGTGAAAGGGTTGAGAGCGGTATTAAAAGTGGAAAAATCCCCATGGCCTCTGCCTCTACATCAAATACTGTGAAGAAACCTTTTACCGGTAAAAAAGAAACTAATGTCGTGTATGGGTTCAGGGGCCATATCAAGAAGGACCATCGTCAATATGTAAATGCAGTTCTAATCTCCAATGTGACATCTACTCAAAGACCACAACAACAAGGTGGCTACCAAAGACCTGATATTCCAAGAAGACAACTTACAAGGATCAACATGTCACTGTCTCAAGCCCTACAACACTTGTTAAAGGCTAACTTGGTAACATTGTATGATCCACCATCAAATCCCAATGTTTCATCTCTGAAATACAATCCTAACGCCAAATGCGCCTATCACCCCAACAGCCCCGGACATGATATTGATCAATGTTGGGCTCTGAAATGCAAGATTCAAGACCTCATTGACAACAAGACCATTGAGTTTGATCCACCTACAACTCTGAATGTAACCACTGCACCAATTCCATATCATGCCAAAGGTGTTAATGCAATTGAAGACACTGCTTTTGTTTCCTTTGTTGAAGACTTGTCTACTCCACTGATCATTGTTAAAGAAAATATGCTGAAAGCTGGGGTATTTCCTAGTTGTCTCAAAGACTGCTGATGATGTGACAAACAAGTTAATGGACGCGAGTGCTGAAAAAAGGTGTCCAACACCTAATAGATAGCCATGAGATCCTTTTTAAAATAGGTTCATCCGTAAAAAGTTTGACCAAAGTTGTACCTCAAGAAGTTGAAGACATATCCATCATCATTATATCCAACAAACCTATTAGGATCACTTCAAATGGTCCTATTAGGATTTCCAATGAACCAAAGATAGCTTCATTAATAATCACCACACTGGAGCCAATCCCTTATTCTTCTGATAAGGAGGTGCCTTGGAATTACGGTGCTGCAGTATACTACCATGGTATTAGACAAGACTCATGGATTGATAAAGACAAAATAGATGACATTACCAACATTACCGGCTCTAGCAAGTTGACAAGGATGAGGAGAATCTTCTCTCATGACATTTCACCTCCAACCACTACAACTACACATGTTTGTATTACTATTTACAAGCCTAGTACTAATGCTAGAGGAAAAGAAAAGATGAGCGAGCCTGCCAGGATGGAGGCGCCTTCTAAAGACAATATTACTGACGAACCCTCTACTCAAGAGATGGAGGATATTTTTAAGATCATAAGGAAAAATGATTATAAGATAGTAGAGCAGTTAGGGCAAACCCCCTCAAAGATTTTTATGATATCTTTATTACTTTGTTTTGATGCGCACGCTCAAGCCTTGATAAATTTTTTGAAGAAAGCTCATGTTCCTCAAGAGACTACTGTTGATCAGTTTGAAAATTGTGTAGCGAGTTTGACTTCCAATAATGGATTGCAATTCTCGGATACTGATTTAACTCCACCCGAAAGAAGTCACAACAAGGCTTTTCATGTCTCTATTGAATGCAAAGGAACCACTTTAGCCCATGTATTGGTGGATACTGGGTCCTCGTTAAATGTCTTGCCTAAGGGTTCTCTAGATCGATTGGACTATGAAAGTTTGGTGTTGAAGCCAAGTGACATAGTGGTAAGGGCTTTCGATGGATCAAAAAGGATGGTACTCGGAGAGGTTGACCTCCCCATCAAAGTTGGTTCTATAACTTTCAACTCGACTTTCTATGTAATGGACAACCGTCCTGCCTACTCTTGCCTGCTTGGACGCCCCTGGATACATGGGGAAGGAGCAATGACATCCACTCTTCATCAAAAGTTGAAATATCCAGTCAAAGGAAAGATCGTTACTTTCTGTGGTGAAAAAGAGTTTATGGTTAGCCACCTGAATTCATTTAAGTATGTTGAGATGGATGGTGAGTTCATAGAAACTCCTTGTCAAGCCTTCGAAGTGGTTTCTCCCATGGTTGTTATTTCCAATTCCAGTCCTAATGTTCCAAAAGTTGTTCAAGATGTGTCGAGGATGGCTTCCCTCAAAGTTGCTCGTGTTGTGATTGAAAACAGAGCTTGTATCATTTGGGGACAACTCCCCGACATCCCTTTCAAATCAGACAAAAGTGGTTTGGGTTTCACTGCCAAAGCTCAAAAGGAGGTCAGCCGTGCTCACATAGTAAAACCACTTCTTTGCATCGGTAATCATGAAGTGAATGCTCTTAAAGACTCTGACATTGACTGTAATTTTAATGACTGGATCTACCCGACTGCCGATGAAGGACTCAACAACTGGCGTGCCAAGGATTTCATTCCCATATCCTTCAACAAGGAGTAATTACCATTTACTGTTTTATTAATTTAAGAACTTTGTCTGTAATTTTATTGAAACAACGACTTTAAGCCATGTGCCAGGCCCGGGGCACCATGGTCCATTTGTTAAGGGTTTGTTCATTTCCATAAGCCATATAATCATTTAATGAAAAACATTTGACTCTTTTGCATTCAAATTTTGCGCTCATTGTCTTTCTTTCACTCTATTGCATTTTCAAAATAGCAATGTATCTTACATACACACACACGCATTTGCAGATCCTCATCCACTCCGGGTCTCGTTGAAAACGATTATGCTATTGCCATCTATGACTTTGAACATCCAATCTACCAAGCCTAAGACGAAGTTTGTTGTACCCCAAAAATTTCCCTCTCATATTATCAAGATTTTTCCTCACAAGACTTCTTGGACTCCAGACAGGATTAAGGTTTGCTCAGCTCAAGACCTCCTCTTGCCCTGATAGCCTGAAATTAGGGTTTGAGTTTTCACAAGGATTTTTGGACCATCAATGCTTCATGTGACCTTCATACACCATCTTGGACCCCCAAGATTTCCCATACCAAGTTTCAAGCCTTGAATCACATTTTTGCCCAGTCAATTGGACAGATGACCTAAAAATCAGCTGTATTGGGGAAAAAGTCAAATATGGCCAATTTACAGTCAAACTTCATAATTTTTTATCCACAACAACATTCTAGGATCCTATGTACCATTTGATCAAGTTTGGACCATAACTCCTAAAGAAATTTGATTAAATCATCAAAAGGCCAAAATGGTCAAAATTAGGGTTTTGACTAAGAAAGGGAAATTTCTGGTTTTTGACCTAGCCAATGACCAATTGGGTTCAAGCATGATTTCAAGGACTCAATAGCATAATCTTTACCTAATCACATAGTTCAAAAGATCATAAATGCATGGGATTGACAGATGAATTTTCCAGTCAACTGATCAAAAATCAATTGTACACTGAAAAGTCAAACTTTGACTTTTTGGTCAAAATCAAGTGCCAAGGGTCATAATTCATCAAGATATGTCAAAATGTGAAACTTGTTGACCAAGAAACCTAAAATTGAAAATTAGGGTTTTAATTTGAAATTTTTCATAAGTTGGAATTTTTCTAAGTTATGGAAATTTCTTATTTTTTCCAAATTTTCCACAACTTTTTCACCATGATGAAATTGGATTCAAACAAAACTTCCAACATGAAAGTTGTAGTCCTCCATGAAATATACAACTTTGATTCACAAAGTTTTCCCAAAATATGCTTGGATCTCACGTTATGATTTTTTGAATAGGGGTCCATAAACTTTTTAACTTAGTGAAATTTTGCCCTAGTTTAGGCAGATTTTTGACCTAACTTCATGGAAACTTTTCACCTAGTTCCAAGAGTTATCTCAAAATTCATTTCAAATATGGATTGTAGATAATGTTACAAGCTTTCCAAAATGTCAAAGAACTCTCAAAGATCATTTATGGTTAGGGAGAATCGAAGAAATGAAAATGGAAATTTATCACTTCTGTTCAAAGCATTTTCACATTGGTTCAAGTTGAAAATCTGTCCTAGCATGCTTGTACTTGGAATTACAGGTCCTAATCCTTTCTACACTCCATAATTTAATGCTAATTCATTGGATAATGGATTTATTTTGATCTATGGAGCATTGCACTATGAATTAATCCAAAAATGGCATAAAGTTCATAATACTACTTTGATAAAGCATGTTTTTTGCAACTTTGCAAATCTTGAGCCATGGACCTGATCTTTTGTTGCAAACAAGATCCACAAACATCAAGAAAAGTACACCAACCCTATGCAACTAGCAAGCAAGCCTGTACATGCCTTTGGCATTGGTCATGTCAACTTTCTTCAAAAGCAGGCAAACTTGCAAAAGTCAAGAGAACTTGTGTATCTGTTAAAGGCAAGACTTTGTATCATTTCAAACAACTTCAGAACTTTGTAACAAGCCAATACACGAATTTCTGACATCACAAACACTCTCAAACACCAAAATCACACTTTTCTTCCCAAACAGGGCATCATCTGCAGAACGCTTTCCATTTCAAAACTTGCTCGTGCGTTTTGCCTTTCAACCCTTGAAACATCTTCCCTACACCACACCTAAACTGTCCAGGCCCTTGTCTTGCAACTGTGTTCCCTGTTTCAAGCTTCACCATTTTCATTTTGGAGATTTGCAGGTTGACTCGTGCAGGAAGATTCAAGCATCTACAAGGCCAGCTGAGCATTGGGGAAGCTTGAGGAAACTTCAAGGAAGCTCATAAGATCTTCAGGCCTCACTCAAAGTTCCCACATTGCCATATCCAAACTCAACTGAACAATGTATTTTTCAAAGTTCTATCTCCTTATTTAGGCATCCTTAAGCTTAGATTTGTGAAGCAAAAATGTAGTCCTTAACATGCTTAAGCTGTACATATGCATACTTTCCATTTATGTTAACTGAGCTAAGAGTATTTAGTTGTTGAACATGCTGAAAAAACTAGGTCAGAATTTAGGGCCATTAAAATTCTCCTTGGTCTTTTAGAGTTAGGTCATGTTTTTTATATCACTGGAATCGTGAGATCATGAGCTACATGTTTTGTGTTATGGGTTTTTGCTTTTGTGCACGTATGTGAGAGTTACAGATTCAAGCTCAGAAGCGCGCGTGAAGCCAAGGACAGGGATGAAGTTGGTGTTCTGGGCCTGGCGCCTTGGGCCTGCTACTATTCACACCCCCTGTTTTGCTTTTACACCCCCCTGACCATTTTCTTTTATTTTTTATATTTTCTTGCATATTTTATATTTTTACTTGAATTTATTTATTTTCTGAACATTATAAAATCACAAAAATATTTTCTTTATTTTTTGCATTTTATTTTATTTTTTGGCATAAAAAATAGTTTATTAGTAATAATATACTTTATTTTCTTAAATAAATTTATAAATAATAAAAAATTACTTAATATTTTATTTTATATTTTATATACATTAAATATTTATTTTTCATACATATTTAATTTTAAATATTTGTACATAATATTATTATTATTTTTCTTAGACAAAAAATGGACAAATAAATATTAGAAAACCTATATTTTATTTTAAAACAAAATTAGGGTTTCCCCTTTCAAAAATAATAATAATTTTTTTTCTTATTTTTAGGAATTAGATAATGTTATTTTCTCATACATAAAACAATTACAAAACATTTTTTGCATAAATACATATTATTACATATTTAAATAATTGTTTATTTATTTATTGTACAATAAATTCAATTGGGTTGTAATAGTAAATTAGGGTTTTATTTTGAGCAATATCCCCCATCCAAAACTTATATCCCCCCTCCCATAATATTTTTGTAATAGTTTAGATTTACTTTATGCAATTTATCGCATTATATCCATGTTTAGTAAATTAGGGTTTGTATGATAAGACAAAATCCAACAAATAGAATGACCTAATTCAAGACAAACAAAAATGCATGAAAATGACAACACATTGCAAACAAGCACCTCTAGGGTTTCACCCACTTGGTTTCCTTAAAACATGGCCATGGTATGCATGTTAGGTATCTTGGCAAAACAAAATAAAACAAAAGATCATAGTCCCTCGATGACCCTTTCAAAAGGTTGCCTAAAACAAATGATCTTAGTCCCTCAAAAACTTGCTAAGATACTTGGCACCATTGCTATCATGGTCATACGATGACCCACGCCTGTCCCGTTTAACATCCATAGATAGGGTTGTTTACCAAAGCAATGGTAAATCAACAATGTCAAAGGAATAAAAATGTACAAGAAAGACTTTTGGGTAGGGTAGATAGCACCTAGTTACTTGATCTCTTTCAAACAATCCTTGCTATTTTCAAACACACACACACATTTCAAAACAATTTCCAAACCACATTCAAAACATTGAAACATTTTTCAAAATACCAAACATCTTTGTATACATTCTTACAAACAAGAATCATTACAAAGATTGCCTAAACGATGACCTCTTTTCAAAATACTTTCAAAACCACACAAAGCACCATTTCAAACAATTGAAAAAGCAAAGCAAGTGATCTAAAACAAGTAACTAAGAGCCCATGGAAAACCATGGATGAAAAGGGTGCTAGCATCTTCCCTTTTCATAATCTACCCCTCGAACTCAAAAACAATCTCAAAGGTCTTTCTTGTGCTTTTTTTACCTTTCCTTTTGGATAAAATAAAAGTCGGTGGCGACTCTTGCTAAACTGCAACATTTGCAAACACAAACGTAAAACCTCAAGTCAGTTCTCCCACCGTATCACAGAACTAGCGACTCTGCTGGGGAATATTCTAAAAGTGGGGTTACCTTAGGGTTTTAGATCACCTTTACATGCTTATCTTGTTTGACTTGTATGCTTTACACTTTGGTTCTATTGTTTGGGTTTGAATCCTCTACCCGAATTTGGGAAACATTCATAGGTAAATAGCAATACATTGTGGAAACTGTGCAGGGTATACCGACATGGTCTAAGCAATAGCTATATTAGTGCGACATATTTGTGGGTACCAGTAGCCTTTGAGTCAATCAAAGAGAATACGGGGCCGCTGAGTGATGTCATGAAGCGTTAATGGACTTTTTGAACCTTTACTTGACCAACTTGGCCTTTTAGGATGTAGTGAGATGACCGGCTTTGGTGCAGTACGAAGTTGGTAGATACTCGATACTACACTCATTGAGGGTTGGTTCCTTGGAATATTTCGGTCGCCAGTAAAGAGGCTGAATTGAAACAATGAACAAGGAAACAATCCAGTGATATTGAGCTCTTTAGAACCCGATTACTATTTCTAGGACAGGTTGAGCCAACTAAACTTCAAGAGGGTACTTACCTATGAAACCCCATGCAAGCCTAAACTAGGAACTTGTGTGATTTACTTGTACATATATACTTGTGCATAACATCTTGGACATCATGAAGCATCATATGCATCCACTAACCATTTCAAGGATTTTGGATTTTCATCTTTGTTCCTGTTTTGTAGGTTATGGATTCACTTCGCAGGAAAACTATCCAATTCAACCTTGTAAGAATTCCTCCACAACTCAGGGAGCTAGATTCAAGGATTCCTAAGAATTCTCCATTCACCGAGAGACATGGTCGTCTACTCAACTTGGTCACCACCAACACTGGGGAGGATATGATGAAAGTTCTCTTCCAGTTCTTTGACCCTTTGCATCATTGCTTTACATTTCCTGACTACCAACTTGTGCCCACTTTGGAGGAATTTTCTCAACACTTGAGGATTCCTATTCTCAATCAACTACCCTTCAACGGTACGGAAAGAGATCCAAAGCCAGAAGAGATTGCTCAAGCCTTACACTTTCACTCCTCTGATGTCACAACATATTGGGAAACCAGAAGTAGTGTCAAAGGTTTCTTGTCAACGTTTCTGTTTGAGAAGGCCCAAAGCTGTTGGAATTCATTGGACTTACAAGCTTTTGAGGAGATTGTAGCTCTTCTCATATATGGGATGGTCTTGTTCCCTAACCCTGACCAACTCATAGACGTAAGTGCTGTCAAAATCTTCATGACTCGCAACCCGGTGCCTACATTGCTTGGGGATATCCTCCACTCTTTTCACACTCGTACAATGAGGAAAAGAGATGTTCTCATGTGTTGCACTCCTCTACTGGAAAGATGGTTTATTTCTCATCTTCCCTAATCAGTCTTGAAGAATGAGCAAGGTTTGAGGTGGTCACAACGATTGATGACTCTTACACATTCAAATATTCATTGGTGTTCTCGATCCAGAGAGAATGTCATTATCATTGACCGTTATGGAGAATTTCCTAATGTCCCTCTACTTGGCATTAGGGGAGGTATCACCTACAACCCCTGCTTGGCTCTGAGACAGTTTGGGTATGCCTGAAGGGATGGCCCGCATGACATGTTGATTCAAGGTTTGGTTTTCGACTTCGACAACGATAACCAAGGACTACGACAAAGGTTCATCCAAGCTTGGAGGATGCCCAACAAGGTAGACAGTAAGACCTTGGGACATAGGAATTCCATCCCTCTTGAGCCTTACCTCAAGTGGGTACGAACCCACGCCCAAAGTCTTATGATGCCTTACCCCTCCATTCTCCCTGTGATTATAGAGCCTGTTATGGAAGGAGAGGTTCCATACACCCTCCTACATCCTGACATGCCAACATCACTCGAAGATCTACAAAGGAGTTGGATACAGCTCAAGGGAGAGCGTGATACTTTCAAAGCCCAATTCTACGCAAGAGAGAAGAAGGTTTTGGAACTCACTCGTCAACTTCACGAAGAGCAAACTCTCAACACCTACATTGCACCAAAGAGGATGCACAATGTCTTTTTACCTTAGAATTTTGTATTATTTTGCCCATGGGGCATTGATGTACTAACAAATTCTATCTTATTAATATGACGTGTGTTTCTTTTTTGTTTAAAACAAATTTGAATTTCTGAATCCTTGAAAACATTACATGAATACATATCATTCATCATATGCATAAACAGGTCTTCGCACCAAGTTTCCTCATCTCCCTACTGTTTATTTCAACAAGATGGATATTGAACAAACGGTCAAAGACTTGCAATCCCAGAATTCACAATTTCAACAGCTACTCTTGACCTTGGCCAAGGGGAACGAGGAGCTCAAGACTCTACTAGAGAAGGAAAAAGAGAAAAAGAAGAAGAAGCGGGCCGGTGTAGTTATCACGGGCAGAAGGTTTAAAGGACAAGCCAGACGGACTTTGGAATTCCCATCAACATTTGAAGAGGGGGGAGGAAAAGGAAAAGGAATTGCAGTACCATATGAGTCTGAAGCAGAAGAAGATAAAGATGAGGATTACTCTGAACAACAGTATCCTCCGGCCGATGACAAATACAAAAACTTGGAAGAGCGTCTAGCTGCTATGGAAGTGCAAAGAGTATCGGGGTTGGATTTCGAGGAGTTAGGTCTAGTTTCTGGAATTGTAATCCCTCCTAAGTTTAAAGTACCTATGTTTGCTAAGTACGATAGGGTGTCTTGTCCCAAAATGCACCTACGATCTTATGTCAGGAAAATTCAACCACATTCTTCTGACAAAGACCTGCGGGTCCACTTTTTCCAAGACAGTTTATCGGGGACGCAGCTGATTGGTTTTACTAGTTGGAGAGGTCTGATGTGCATAATTGGGAAGACTTGGAAGCCACCTTCTATAAGTAGTATCAATACAATGCCGACTTGGCGCCAACCCGTACTCAGCTACAGAGTATGGCTATGGCTACCAATGAGGGTTTCAAAGACTACGCCCAAAAATGGAGGGATTTAGCCGGAAGGGTGCAACCACCTTTGTCAGAAAGAGAGCTAGTTGATATGTTCTTGGAGACTCTGTCAGGTCCTTTATTTAATCACCTGATTGGAAGCTCCTCTGCAGGTTTCACTGAGTTGGTTCTCACTGGTGAAAGAGTGGAAGTCGGTATTAGAAGCGGGAAAATTCAGAAAGATGCATCTACCACTGCTACTGTAAAAAAATCCCTTCACTGGAAAGAAGGAAGTTTTTGCTGTCTATGCCTAGAGGAATCAGGGAAGAATTGAAACACGACCAACTGTGGGGGCCGTTATGATTCAAAAGTCTGCGTCAGACCAACCGAGAAACAATCAGCCGAGAAATAACCAACAAAGGGTGGAAAGGCCTGTAAGGCAACTCACCAAGATAAACATGACTCCTGCTCAAGTATTACCACATATCTTGAAGTTAAACCTGGCCATGCTAAAGGAGACCCCTAAAAATCCTAACACTGCTTCTCCACACTACCATCCCAACGTCAGATGCACGTACCACTCAGAAAGTCCGGGGCACGACACCAACAACTGTTGGGCCCTGAAGAACAAGATTCAAGATCTGATTGACGCAAAGGAAGTTGAATTTGAAGCTCCTAAAAAGCCGAATGTTATCTCTGCCCCAATGCCGAGGCATGGGCATAATGCCAATGCTGTGGAAGAAGGTCTGTTTGTTTCTACTGTGGATGAACTGTCAACTCCTCTCCTAACCATCAAGTTAAATTTGTTGAAAGCTGGGGTGTTCCAAGGTTGTGACCAAGATTTCCATGCTTGCCTGTCCTCCCCATTTGATTGTCCTCTGTTGAAGAAAGGAATCCAACAATTGATTGATAACAAGGAAATTTTGTTTGAGAAAGCTCCTATCTCACCCATTCCAGTTTCAGAAGTTTCAATAATAACCATATACGCCAATCCTTCCAGGGTTCCTAAAAAACTCGTTAGGATTACATATGCTCCAGTGACTACTCCGTTGAAGATAACAATGCCCGGACCAACCACATACAAATCCGATAAAAATGGTACCATGGAACTATGGTGGAGAAATATACTACCATGGTGTCAAACAGATTGAACAAACCATTGAAGAAGAAAGCTCTGAGGAAGATAATCCCGACATCAGTAACATTGCCGGAACAAGCAAAATTACTCGTAGTGGAAGAATCTTTTCTCCAGAGATTGCTCCTCCAACAACATTCTTTGGACCCACAGCCATTCTGAAGATTACACCTATAACAGTAACTGTACCTGCAAGTGTACTCGCCAACAATGACAATGTGATTCCCATCCCTGTTTCTGCTGCCGAGAAAAAAGGAAAGAATGTTCAAGAGGATCCTGTCTTAATGAAGGCTCAGTCACTTGTTATTCCTGAAACATCCCAGAAAGAGATGAAAGAGATTTTGAGGATCATTAAGAAAAGTGATTATGATGTTGTAGAACAACTAGGACAGACCCCCTCCAAAATATCTATGTTAGGCCTGTTATTGTGCTCTGAGGCACATGCTAAAGCTTTGGTCAAGTTTTTGAAGACGGCCCACGTGCCACAAGAAACCTCCGCTGATCAGTTCCAAGAATGTGTGGCCAACTTACCAGCTGACAATGGCCTGGGATTCTCCAATGCAGACTTGACCTCCAAAGGGAGAAAACATAATGATGCGCTACACATCTCGGTGGAGTGTAGGGGAACCACCCTAGCTCATGTCTTGGTTGATATTGGGTCGTCTCTAAATGTCTTGCCGAAGAAAGCCTTGGATAGGTTGGATTGTGAAGGCCTAACCCTGAAACCCAGCAACATCATTGTCAAAGCCTTTGATGGTTCTAAGAGGATGGTCCATGGAGAGGTGCACATCCCGATCAAGGTGGGTACCCAGACGTTCAATTCAACATTCTACGTGATGGACATCTGTCCTTCCTATTCTTGCATGTTGGGAAGACCTTGGACACACCATGCTGGAGCTGTCACTTCTACTCTGCATCAAAAGCTCAAGTACCCTGTCCAGGGGAAAATTATAACTGTTCATGGCGAAGAGGAATACATGATCAGTCATCTAAATTCATTTCGTTATGTGGAATTAGATGGCGAATTCATAGAGACCCCTTTCCAACACTTTGAAGAAGTCTTTGAAGAGATAGCGGAAACCAAGACAGTGTCCTCTGTACCCACGATTACCAGACCTCCGCCTCGGATGTCATCTCTCAAGGATGCTAGGGCAGTGGTGGAAGAAGGCGGAAGCATAATCTGGGGGAAACTTCTAGACTTTCCTTTCAAAGCAGACAAATTCGGCTTGGGATTTACTTTGAATGGTCAGAAGGCCGTGCGTCGCTCCCGTGCCAGAGGGCCACCTGTGAAGATCAGCCACCGAGAGGTTAATGCACTAGAGGACAGTGAAGAAGAGGGCAACTTGGAAGACTGGATTTTCCCTACTGTTGACGGAGGACTATGCAACTGGGAAGCAAAAGACTTTGTTCCGATTACTTTCATACTGCAGTAATTTATCTTTTCCATTTATGTTGGATCTGTAATAATTTACAAACAATTCGTACTTTTTCAACCTTGTGTCTTACCCGAGGCACATAGGTCCATTTGTAAGGGTTCTTATTTCATTTTCATATGTCATTTTAATGAATCATGGATGCTTTTCATATTTAAACCTTTTTTATCATTGTCTTTCTTTTACATATTGTTGTTTTAAGATGGCTATGCCCTTACACACACCCACACTCACAAATGCAGGTACCCTTCCATTCTGGAACCCATGGGTAACGATACTGCTATAGCCTTCAGTGACTCTGAGGATCTGATCTACCAAGCCGAATACGAAGGTGAGGAAGATTGTGAGGTGCCAGGGGAATTGGCCAGACTTCTACAACAAGAGGAAAGAGAAAGTCAGCCTCATGAGGAACAGTTGGATACGATCAACTTGGGTACTGAGGATGATAAAAAGGAAATCAAGATAGGTGCCAATCTAGAGCCGAGTGCCAAGGAGCGCCTAATTCAGCTACTGCATGATTATGTGGAGATCTTTGCCTGGTCATACGAAGACATGTCGGGACTCGATACAGTCATTGTGGTACACCGTCTCCCCACAAGAGAAGACTGTCCACCAGTGAAACAGAAGGTCCGCCGCATGAGACCTGACATGTCCGAAAAGATCAAAGCAGAAGTTATGAAGCAGTTCAATTTGGATTTCTGGCTGTTACTTACTATCCACAATGGGTTGCTAACATTCTGCATGTGCCTAAGAAGGATGTAAAAGTGAGAATGTGCATGGATTACAGAGACTTAAATAGGGCCAGCCCTAAAGATGACTTTCCACTTCTGCACATTGACATCTTGGTTGACAACACAACTCAACACAAAGTATTTTCTTTCATGGACGGATTCTCAGGCTATAACCAGATCAAAATGGCACCTGAGGACATGGAGAAAACTACTTTTGTCACACAGTGGGGTACGTTCTGCTACAAAGTGATGCCATTCGGACTGAAGAATTCTGGGGCAACCTATCAATGCGCCATGGTAGCTTTGTTTCATGATATGATACATCATGAGATAGAGTTCTACGTAGATGACATGATAGCCCAATCACAAACTGAAGAAGAACACCTGCATCACTTGTAAAAGTTGTTTGTCAGGTTGAAGGAGTACAAGCTCAGACTAAACCAAAATAAGTGTACATTCGGAGTCAGGTCCGGTAAACTCTTAGGTTTCATTGTCAGCAACAAAGGCATCGAGGTTGATCTTGCCAAAGTCAAAGCTATACAAGAAATGCTTGCTCCTCGCACTGAGAAGGAGGTTAGAGGTTTCTTGGGACGCCTAAACTACATTGCAAGGTTCATTTCTCACCTAACATCTACCTGTGAACCAATCTTTAAGCTGTTGAAGAAAGATCAGGTAGTTAAATGGAATGATGACTGTCAAATTTCTTTAAAATCAAGGAGTATTTGCTAGAACCTCCTATATTGATGCCAGCCGTCGAGGGAAGACCGCTAATCATGTATCTGACCGTCCTAGAGAATTCAATGGGGTGCGTACTGGGCCAACATGACGAGCCTGGCCGAAAAGAGCATGCCATTTATTACCTTAGCAAAAATTTTACTGACTGTGAGACCCGATACTCACTGCTCGAGAAAACTTGTTGCGCTTTGGTATGGGCTGCTCGCCGGCTAAGGCAGTATATGTTGACTCATACCACTCTGCTGATATCTAAGATGGATCCGATCAAATACATCTTTGAGAAGCCTGCTTTGTCTGGAAGAATAGCTAGATGGCAGATGATCTTGACGGAATACGACATACAATACACAACCCAAAAAGCTATAAAGGGGAGTGTGCTAGATGACCATCTAGCCCATCAAGCTGTTGAAGATTACCAATCCATGAGGATCGACTTCCCTGACGAAGACATCATGACATTGGACAATGTTGAAGGTTTTAGACCATATGAAGGACCTGAACAAGGATCCCGATGGACCCTGTACTTTGATGGGGCCTCCAATGCACTTGGCAACGGTATCAGCGTAATGCTCATCTCCCCAGAAGGTTGCCATACTCCTTTCACTGTTAGACTTTGCTTCAACTGTACGAACAACATGGCAGAGTATGAAGCTTGCGTCTTTGGACTCAAGGCTGCCATAGACTTGGGAATCAAATCTTTGATTGTGTTTGGGGACTCAGCTTTGGTCATCAATCAGATCAAAGGAGAGTGGGATACTAAACATCCAAACCTCATCCCTTACAAAGAACATGTCTTGACGTTGTTACCACATTTCGAGCAGATTACCTTCGAGCACTTCCCACGAGAAGAAAATCAGCTAGCGGATGCTCTAGCTACAATGTCATCCATGTTTAAACTTAACTGGGATAGTGAGGCTCCCCAAATAACCATTTAACGGATGGACGAACCTGCTTATTGTCACGAGATTAACACCGAAGAAGTAGTGGACCAGCCATGGTTTCATTAAGTCAAAAGTTATCTCGAGGCTCAAGAATACCCTGAAGGAGCTTCAGTCAATGACAAAAATTTCTTAAGGAGATTCTCGGCAAAGTTCTTCTTGAGTAATGGCATTTTGTACAAGTGCAATCATGATTCTGTTCTGCTCCGTTGTGTGGACAAAGCTGAAGCTGAAAGAATTATGGCTGAATTGCATGAGGGTACCTTCGGCACTCACTCTAGCGGGCATACGATGGCTAAGAAAATTATACGGGCAGGCTATTACTGGTCTACCATGGAAGCTGACTGCTATCAACATTCTTGAACATGCCATAAATGTCAAATCTATATAGACAAGGTGCACGTGCCTCAAGTTCCTCTAAATGTCTTAACAGCTCCTTGGCCATTCGCTATGTGGGGAATCGACATGATTGGAGAGATCAAGCCTACAGCATCCAATGGACACCACTTTATCCTGGTGGCCATTGACTATTTCACCAAGTGGGTCGAAGCAGCTTCCTTCGCATCTGTTACTAAGAATGTGGTTGCCCGCTTCATCAAACAGAACCTTATTTGCCGGTACGGTATCCCCGAAAGGATCATCACTGATAACGGTACAAACCTTAACAATAATATGATCACAGCTTTGTGCGAGCAGTTCAATATTCAACATCACAATTCATCTCCCTATCGGCCAAAGATGAACGGTGTTATCGAAGCTGCGGACAAAAATATCAAGAAGATCATACAAAAGATGACAGACACCTACAAGAACTGGCATGAAATGTTACCGTTTGCTCTTCACGGGTACCGTACCACGGCACGTACATCAACTGGGGCAACACCCTATTCCTTGGTATATGGCATGTAAGCTGTTTTACCTATCGAGGTTAAAATTCCCTCCTTGAGAATCATGAAAGATGCTGGTTTGAGTGAAGACGATTGGATCCAAACCCGGCTTGATCAGTTGAACTTAATTGACGAGAAGAGATTTACTGCTGTTTGTCATGGTCAGCCGTATCAAAAACGGATGATCAAGGCTTTCAACAAGAAAGTCAGACGCTAGGTATATGAAGTCGGGGATCTGATAATCAAGCGCATCATCTTGCCGCAAAGTGATCCCATGGGCAAATGGACTCCTATCTATGAAGGACCATTTGTGATTAAAAACATCTTTTCTGGTGGGGCAATGATCTTAACCACCATGGACGGCGACGACTTGCCACACCCTGCGAACGCAGACATAGTCAAAAGATACTACGCATAAATGACCCGCTAGGTTGACACGCCTAGGCAAAAAAGGGCATCCCAGTGAATCGAAAAACCGAAAGGGCGGTTCATGCAAAAATTAGGGATAAAAAAAATTGTACACCCGGCAAGTTGAAAACCCGAAAGGGCGACTTGGGCAAAAAAGGGTTTCCCGGTGGACTGAAAACTCGAAAGGGAGGTCCAGGCAAAAGTTAGGGAATTAAAGCGTATGAATATGTCTCGTCGGATCACTTTAAGGACAATCTCTTCACTGACAAACTCTGAACTTATGATCAATCCAATCATCTTCGGACGAAGCAGCGGATGGACAAGATATTTGGAGATACAAAGGCTATATCGGAATGGGAACCCCATGGGATTTTTACACACATAGCTATCTTTCTTTGTATAAATTTTTCTTACTTTTATGACATCATCCTCTTACTAGGATGTTTGTCTCCTTTGTATAAAACACTTACTCAAAGTAAATACAAAGATATTTCTTTCAAAGTACATAAAACTATTTGCCTTTTTCTTTTACACTTGTGTTTTTATTTGCAAAAAGTCCAATTGATGAACATATGCATTTGAACATAATTACTGTTTACAAATAAACAGGATGGAAAAGAACAATTACTGATAGACTGAAAGGATAGGAAAACGTCTTTAGGCTATTCCATGAACAATCCCTACAGTACACCATCTAGATCTCCAGCGGAGCCAAAATCTTGAAATACATATCCCTAGCGGAGCTAAATTTCAAACCTTTAATTCCCATCAGAGTTAAACTTCAAACTCCCGATCCCCAGTGGATCTAAAACTTTGAGTTACAGATCCCCAGTGGAGCTGAAACCTTCATCCCCAATCGAGTCAAGACTTCTAATCCCCAGCGGAAACCATCCAATTTCCCCAGCAAGTTATCTTAAATCCCGGAAATCAATCAGATAACAGTTAACTTTTGTCTCTCCCCAACCTAGGATAACTTCCCAGTAGAGTGGAAGACAACCGAAAACTCCTTAACTTACTCCCAACAGTAAACTCTTATCCATAGAGTCTTCATTACTCCCCAGTTGAAGTCACCAAATTTTTCATTACTCCCCAACAGAATGAAGATTCTCATTCTTAATTCCCCGTAGAAATCATCAGAGCTTTCCCTATTCCCCAGCCGAGTAAGGATCCCCATTGTGTAATCCCCAGTAGAAGTCATCAAAATTCTATGGATTCTGCAAGTGGATTTCTCAAACAGTATACGACATTGCTCGCTACAGAATTTTTGTCAATACTCCAACTTCAAGACATGAAGGATCCTTACATCTCCACAGAAGTTGTCAAGGATTTTTAATCTCCAGCAATCGCCCAAGATTTTCTTATCCTCAACAGTCAAGGATTTATTTTCTCCGGCAGCATTCAAGGGTTTTTGTTATCCCTAGCGGTCAATGATTTATTTTCCTCGGCAGTACAGCAAATCAGCTTACATGCGCATACATTATATCCATATATCATAAACATTGATAAAACACATATCTTGCATCATACATTTCATGCAACATAACTTTGTGTTTCAGCTAACATTTTACCCTTTTCAAGATAAGATTAACAAGCTATCATTAACAATGTTCAAAGATTTCAGATACAGTTCAGATACGCTCCAGACACGGATGCCATTCTGATGCTCATTCAGATTTCAACTATCAGATACAGTACATATACACTCCAGACATGGAAGTCATTCTGTCACTTATTCAAATTTCAAGTTCAGATACACTCCAGACACGGAAGTCATTCTGTCACTTATTCAAATTTCAAGTTCAGATACGCTCCAGACACGGATGCCATTCTGGCCCTTATTCAGTTTTCCGATTCAAATACAGTACAGATACACTCCAGACACGGAAGTCATTCTGTTGCTCATTCAGATTCAGATCTCAGATACAGTTTTAGATACGCTCCAGACGCGGATGCTATTCTATTACTTATTCAGATTCAAACTTCAGATATAGTCCAGATACGCTCCAGACACGGTTGCCATTCTGTCACCTACTCTGATTTTCCCCAACTCAGAGACGCTCCAGACATGGATACTATTATATTGCTTATTCATATTCAACATTCAAATACATCTTGGATATTCTCCAGACACGGATTATATTCCTTTGCTCATTCAGATTCAGTCTCTAGATACAGTTCAGATACGTTCCAGACACGGATACTATTCTAATACTTATTCTTCTGACTTACAACATACAATTCAGCAAACATTCTTGGATGGCATCTTTAAGCCCATCTCCAACAAGATTCTATCACATCTCTAATTTGCATCTTTAAGCCCATTTCCTCAACTACATTTTGACGAGTGCAAATTTACGGGCACTCTAGTGTCCAATCATCTTTTACCTTCGAGTCACGAACGACAAAAACTCGCCAACCTAACTCTTCAGGTTCAAGAAGATTGAACAGGGGAAGCTGTTGTACCCCAAAATTTACCCTCTCATATTATCAACATTTTTCCTCACAAGACTTCTTGGACTCCAGACAGGATTAGGGTTTGCTCAGCTCAAGACCTCATCTTGCCTTGATAGCCTGAAATTAGGGTTTAAGTTTGCACAAGGATTTTTGGACCATCAATGCTTCATGTGACCTTCATACACCATCTTGGACCCCCAAGATTTCCCATACCAAGTTTCAAGCCTTGAATCACATTTTTGCACAGTCAATTGGACAGATGACCTAAAAATCAACTATATTGGGGGAAAAGTAAACTATGGCCAATTTACAGTAAAACTTCATAATTTTTTATCCACATCAACATTCTAGGCTCCTATGTACCATTTGATCAAGTTTGGACCACAACTCCTAAAGAAATTTGATCAAATCATCAAAATGGCAAAATGGTCAAAATTAGGGTTTTGACTGAGAAAGGACAATTTCTGGTTTTTGACCTAGTCAATGACCAATTGAGTTCAAGCATGATTTCAAGGACTCAATAGCATCATATTAACCTAATCACATAGTTCAAAAGATCTCAAATGCATGGGATTGACAAATGAATTTTCCAATCAACTGATCAAAAATCAATTGTACACTAAAAAGTCAAACTTTGACTTTTTGGTCAAAATCAAGTGCAAAGGGTCATAATTCATCAAGATATGTCAAAATGTGAAACTTGTTGACCAAGAAACCTAAAATTGAAAATTAGGGTTTTAATTTGAAAATTTTCATAACTTGGAATTTTTCTAAGTTATGGAAATTTCTTATTTTTTCCCAACTTTCCACAACTTTTTCACCCTGATGCAATTGGATTCAAACAAAACTTCCAACATTAAATTTGTAGTCCTCCATGAAATATACAACTTTTATTCACAAAGTTTTCCCAAAATATGCTTGGATCTCAAGTTATGATTTTGTGAATAGGGGTCCATAAACTTTTTAACTTAGTGAAATTTTGCCCTAGTTTAGGCATATTTTTGACCTAACTTCATGGAAACTTTTCACCTAGTTCCAAGAGTTATCTCAAAATGAATTTCAAAGATTGATTGTAGATCATGTTACAAGCTTTCCAAAATGTCCAAGAACTCTCCAAGGTCATTTATGGTTAGGGAGAATCGAAGAAATGAAAATGGCAATTTATCACTTCTGTTCAAGGCATTTTCACATTGGTTCAAGTTGCAAAATTGTCCTAGCATGCTTGTACTTGGAATTACAGGTCCTAATCCTTTCTACACTCCATAATTTAATGCTAATTCAGTGGACAATGGCTTTATTTTGATCTATGGAGCATTGTACAATGAATTAATCCAAAAATGGCATAAAGTTCATAATACTACTTTGATAAAGCATGTTTTTTGCAACTTTGCAAATCTTGAGCCATGGACCTGATATTTTGTTGCAAACAAGATCCACAAACATCAGGCAAAGTACACCAACCCTATGCAGCTAGCAAGCAAGCCTGTATAGGCCTTTGGCATTGGTCATGTCAACTTTCTTCAAAAGCAAGCAAACTTGCAAAAGTCAAGAGAACTTGTGTATCTGTTAAAGGCAAGACTTTGTTTCATTTCAAACAACTTCAAAACTTTATAACAAGCCAATACACGAATTGCTGACATCCCAAACACTCTCAAACACCAAAATCACACTTGTCTTCCCAAACAGGGCATCATCTGCAGAACACTTGCCATTTCAAAACTTGCTCGTGCGTTTTGCCTTTCAACCCTTGAAACATCTTCCCTACATCACACCTAAACTGTCCAGGCCCTTGTCTTGCAACTGTGTGCCCTGTTTCAAGCTTCACCATTTTCATTTTGGAGATTTGCAGGTTAACTCGTGCAGGGAGATTCAAGCATCTACAAGGCCACCTGAGCATTGGAGAAGCTTGAGGAAACTTCAATGAAGCTCATAAGATCTTCAGGCCTCACTCAAAGTTCCCACATTTCCATATCCAAACTCAACTGAACAATGTATTTTTCAAAGTTCTATCTCCTTATTTAGGCATCCTTAAGCTTAGATTTGTGAAGCAAAAATGTAGTCCTTAACATGCTTAAGCTGTACATATGCATACTTTCCATTTATATTAACTGAGCTAAGAATATTTGGTTGTTGAACATGCTGAAAAAACTAGGTCAGAAATTAGGGACATTAAAATTCTCCTTGGTCTTTTAGAGTTAGGTCATGTTTTTTATATCACTGGAATCGTGAGATCATGAGCCACATGTTTTGTGTTATGGGTTTTTGCTTTTGTGCACGTATGTGAGAGTTACAGATTCAAGATTAGAAGCGCGCGCGAAGCCAAGAACAGGGATGAAGTTGGTGTTCTGGGCCTGGCGCCTTGGGCCTACTACTATTCACACCCCTTGTTTTGCTTTTACACCCCCCTGACCATTTTCTTTTATTTTTTATATTTTCTTGCATATTTTATATTTTGACTTGCATTTATTTATTTTCTGAACATTATAAAATCACAAAAATATTTTCTTTATTTTTTGCATTTTATTTTATTTTTTTATTATTTTTTGGCATAAAAAATAGTTTATTAGTAATAATATACTTTATTTTCTTAAATAAACTTATAAATAATAAAAAAATACTTAATATTTTATTTTATATTTTATATACATTAAATATTTATTTTTCATACATATTTAATTTTTAATATTTGTACATAATATTATTATTATTTTTCTTAGACAAAAAATGGATAAATAAATATTAGAAAACCTATATTTTCTTTTAAAACAAAATTAGGGTTTCCCCTTTCAAAAATAATAATATTATTTTTTGTTATTTTTAGGAATTAGATAATGTTATTTTCTCATACATAAAACAATTACAAAACATTTTTTGCAGAAATACATATTATTTCATATTTAAATAATTTGGCTCCAAAATTTGCCCTCTCATATTTCTCAAAACATTGCAAGAAAAATCTCTAAGTGGCTCAAGATTGCTCAAGAGTTGGACAGTCAAGCTATATCCTAAGGCAATCAACCTCAAATTAGGGTTTTGTGTTGCATCAAGGTCCTTGCATCCAAATGACCTCAGGTGCTTCCCAATGTCCTAATATGTTCTCAAGTTTATCCATGTCAAATTTCAAGCCTTGCAGAGGAAGTTTGGTCAGTCAATTGCTCAAAGGGCCCAAAAATCGACGGTGCTAGGGCAAAAGTCAACTGTGACCCAAATACAGTCAAACTTCAAGTTTTTTGTCAACATTCTCATTTTGAAGGATATTTCATCATTTGATCAAGGGTTGATCATGATTCATCAAGGATTGCTCAAAATTCATCAAGACTCAAAAGTTGCTAAATTAGAGTTTTGTAGGAAAAGTCAACTCAACTTTGACCAAGCATAACTTTCTCATACTTTATGAGAAATGACCCATCCAAAGCTCATTTTGAAGAGGATGCAATTTCCTACAATCCATTTTCATACCCAAAGATCATAAAATGCACTCAAAATAAGTTACAAATTTGGACATTATAGGTCATTTTTGAAAGTCAACAAAAACACCTTTTTTGCCAAAGCTTATAACATAAGCATGGAATATCAAAACGCGATTAGACCAAATGGGTTGGTTAGAGGACACCTTAAGCTTTCTAAAAAGTCCAAGAACACTTCCAAAAGTTCAAAATTGAAGAAGTTATGCATTGTTGAAGTTGGGCATTTTTGCAAAATTGGCAAAAGTAAACTATCCCCAAAACTTAAAATTTTTTCAAATGGGCCAATTCTTTTCCACTTTATTTGGACTTGTCACATTCCCCAAGTGTCCTAGATTCAGCCTTGTGTCCATTTATCAATTTTTCTATTTTATTGGATTTTTTATTGAATTATTTCATTTTAAATCAATTTAAATCAAATAAAATCCCAAAACTTGATTACATGAGATCTTTTTCTATTTTCAGGACCTAATCATCATCAATGTCATGATCAAATTCATATCAATCATTCCATGTGCAAAAAGATTGGATTTTTGGCAAATTAAGCAAGTTTTCAATGGAGGGTCAAATCCAATCTCAAAGCATTGATGTGCAAAGATTCAAGACCAAATTGTTGACCTAATACAATGCAGCATACATATACAAGTGAAAGCACACGAATTTGAGACCTAGAGGCTGCAAAAACATCAAGAACCAAACTTGCAAAAATTGACAAAAAGTGTGAAACTGAAATCAAGCTTGGAGGCACTTTCAGGACTTAGCAAGCATCACAATTGCTTCCTGGCAATTCTCAGAAGCAAAACCAATCAGAATCACGCATTCTCCAGCATCCTAAAGCACTGTAAGCATCTCACGGATCCGCCATGTTCTTGGATTCACAAATCTTTATTCTTGCATCCATTGTAAAAAACAATTGCATATTCTGATTCCTCACATCATTTGTTAACTTTCTGAAATAACCAATTTCATTCTTATGATGTGTATCGTAAAACACCATTGTAGGTTTTTCTAGGGTTTTTTCAGGGGTTTTTATTACAGGAAAAATTGACTATCGAAAGGGGCATGGTTGAGACCGGGATGAGGAGGTGAGTATGACCATGCCTTTGGATTGCATTTTTGTGGCTCGTAGCAGATTTTGGAGATGGCATGGCTTATAGCTACGGATTGTTGTCTGTTGGTATAGGTTGAGGGGTTTTTAGCCACGGTCCAACGACATGGACGATGGCGTTTCATGCTCCAATTCGCTTATTCAAATATAGCACGCTTTATTTTGTTTTCTGATCCATTAATTTGTTTTTGTCTTATTATTATTAGTTTTCAATATATTAACAATTAAGGCACAATGGTTGAGTGGCAAATGCATGCATCCAAATACCAACAGGACCTGGGTTCGAATCCCAGGTCCCCCCATTTGCATTTGTTGTTTTTCTTCAGGTATTCCAGCGCGCTTAAGGAGTTGTAGCGTACCATGCAACCTCACTCAATCACTTGCCAGATGGCCCCAGGCCAGATCTGGTGGTCCAGATGGAATGTCCACCAGACTCCCTAGTCAAAGTGCCACGCTGGATCCAAAAGTCAACCAGGCCAGTGGATCATTTGGGCCATCAAATTGCTATCAAGACCTCCAAATCAAGCCCAAACACTCTCTTCTATATTTATTTTTATTCTTCTTTTTTATTTAATTATTCTCATTATTTTTTAACTAACCAATTAAATCCTTTTCTTCATTAAAATAAAAACCCAAAAATATTTTTTTTATTAAATTAATTTTCAGTATTTTATTTTTGTTAATAAATATTAATTTAATTAATTTAGTTTTTTATTAGGAATAACTTTAATATCTTTTTTTCAATAATTAAAATTAACTTAGACAATTAGGTTTTTATTAACATTGATCAAATTTATTTTTATTTCTTTAAATACCAAAAACCCAAAAATATTTTTTAATTTATTTATTTATTAATTTAATAATTAACCTAGTTTGATCTCTTTCGTAATTAAAAAAATAACCAAAAAATCTTTTCTTTGATTAAAGGGTCAAAACCCTAAAAAACTTGCGCCCGATTTAATTTCTCGCACGTGATCCATTTTTTTCAATATTGTATCTGTTTCCGGAATGTAATAGCTTAATAGGACTTTACTATTTTTATCGCTTTATTTATTTTCCGCATTTTAATTTCAAGGGTTGCTTTTGGCGATGTAAATACCCAACGCCTTGTAATAGTTAGTTTAATTTTCGCAACTTATAAACTGTTAGATGTTTGATAATAGGGAATGCATGACAAGATCGAATGCTTAACTTAAAATCAACATAGATAACCATTGACATGTACAAAGACAAAATTAACTGAAAACAACACACTCGGACATGCGCACTCTTAGGGTACACCTCACTTGGTTGCCTTAGTAACGCGGTCATTGAGTATAGGAAGTTTTAGAGGTCGCCCTCTTGTCCAAAGATCATAGTTGCCTCGAAACGGTTGCCTCGGAAAAATGATCTAAGACATTAGAGTTACCGCTAAGGTGTCCTAACATTGCTTTAGTGACCGCACGTCCCTTAATCGAATTGACCCTTAAAACTCCAACGACGATGCTACCTACTCACCAATAGTGGGCTAGCATTGTCTAAAGGACATTAGCACAGATTGATTCCTTTTTCGAGTAGGTAGATGGTTCTTAAGTACTTGCTCTTTCAAAAACAAATTTTCACACTTACACCTTTCAAACAAAAACTTCTTTCAAACCCACAAACATAAAGAAAAGCTATTTTGAAAACACTTTGAGCGAGTACCTAAGAGCCCGTGGATAACCACGGATAGAAAGGGTGCTAACACCTTCCATTTCTATAATCTACCCCCCGGACCCGAGAAACATCTCGAAAAAGGAATTTTTCTGTGCTTTTTTCCTTTCCTTGTTGGATAAAATAAAAGATGGTGGTGACTCTTGCTTACCGCGACATTTTGCAAAAACAAACGCAAAATGCAAACCAGCATTCCAAAAAACAGTCAGTTCTTTCCTACCGTATCACAGAACTGGCGACTCTGCTGGGGATCGTTTATAAGTGGGGTGTACCTTAGGAATAGTTCATAATGTTTTCAAGTGCTTGACTTGTATGCTTTATCTTTGTGGGTTGAATCGGAGTTACTATAGATCCTAACCTGGATCTGGGGGACACCCTTTAGGTAAGTAGCAATAAACTGTGAGGGAACTGTACAGCGTAGACCGATACGGTTGAAGCAGTAGCTACGTTGGTGTGGCACTTTGGTATGTACCGATATCCCTTATGGAGCAACGAGGAGAATATGGGTCTGCTACAGGGTCATTAAGCACTAACTGACCTTAGAACCTTTAAATTGACCAACTTGGCCATAGAACAGTAGCAGTATGCTACACTCATTGAGACTAAACTCTCGTGATGATTCCGGCTGCAAGAAAACGTTGCTAAACTGGAATTATGACCGATCGAGGGTGGTCAGTGATATTGAGATCCTCTAGAACCCGGTTACTATTTCTAGGACAGGTTGAACAAACTAAACTGAAAGAGGGTAATACCTAAACTCCATGGCAGCCTAAACTTAAGGGTGTTTGTGTGACTTGTGTGCCTTCAAACTTGAACTACTTGCACCTTTTTGCTATCTGACAACATGAGTTCCTTGCAGGTTTTGTTTACAATCCTTATCCAATAAGTTGGATTTATTGCAGGGTTTACTTACAACACCTCACACTTTTTCTTAAACGTATAGCATACACATCATAACATCATGCCTTAACATTTCCTTAACCATTTCAAGGATCTCAAGGGTTTATGATGCAGGTTATGGTAAATCAAATGTCTAGAAAGGGGCAAAGGGGATTTATTTTCCCCTAGCCAATGTAGTCTAGAAATCAAAACACGATGACTTGATTCGGGGGCTATGACCCACTCGATATGGTGAGCTTGACTCTTGGAGAAGGACTCTTAACAACATGAAGTTTCTTCAATCAAAGCTGCAAAATTCAAATTCTAACAAGTTTCTTGTTTAACCCGCAGGATCCTTGAAAACATTGCATACATACATATCGTTGCATAACAGGTCTCCCAGTACAGGTCTCTCATGTTCTCGCTGTTTATTTCAGCAATGGCTTTCCAACCAGACAACCAAGATCTTCAAACTCGAGAAGCTCAGTTTAGGGACGTATTCCTAAACCTATCCAAGGGGCAGGAAGAGTTGAAAACACTCCTCATTGGGAACTTGGTCAAGAAAAGTCCTGAAGACAATAAGGACGAACGGCTGGAACAACTGCAAGCTGAGGTAGATGCAATGAGAACCCAGATGCTGGGGCAGATGGCTCTTATCCAAAGCCTAACCCGGGAACAAGAAGAGCTGAGAACCATTATCAACCAGCTTCATCAAGACAGATACAACAACATGAAGCAAACAATCAGGGCCAGAGGCCAAGTCATTGATCAGCTTCCGAGAAGTCAAAGGTTTGGTTTGATGAAGAATAGACCTCTCCAAGTTGCTACTACCTCACAGGTCCAACAATAACCTTGCCGTAAACAACGGGTTGATTAGAGTAAGTCGGATACACCCAAGAGGAAGTTTACCAAGCTCAACACGCCGATGTCTCAAGCTTTACAATACCTATTGAGATTGAATCTGGTGACGTTAAGGGACCCTCCTAAGAATCCTAACATAGCCTCCCCAAGGTACAATCCTGATGCAAGGTGTGCATATCACTCCAACAGCCCGGGGCATGATACTAACATCTGTTGGGTGTTGAGCAACAAAATTCAAGACCTGATTGATGAAGGAGAATTGGAACTCACACAAGACGGTCATATTGAATTCTTTTGCCATCCCCCTAAGGTTCTCCATTTGAAGTGACAAGTACTGAGACGAGAAGACTTTTTGTTCATTATAATTTTCAAGTTGTAATTTTCTTTTGATTGTTCAAACATTTATTCATGTCAAACTTTGTTACTTTATCAATGCATTCCATATGTCTGTTTTGAATCAGTTCATTCGTATTCACTATATTCAAATTGCTTTCATTTTTGTGATGTTCAACTCTCGATTAAAAAATTCTAAGCCTTTTGAGGGAGGATGACGAAAATGATATCAAAATATCTACAGTATGCTTTTGAATAGACCCCGCTGACGAGGTACAGGCATTGTTTCAAATCCTAAACAGTGGAGTTATAAGGAAGATAATCCCTAGTCAACCCCTTTGAGCCAAAGAAGTTGGAGTTTTTCTTTTCACAAATTAAAACCCTTAATTATAACCTGGGGCAGGGTAGTTTTCTCAGTTGATCCAGGTGCACAATGAATGGCATCAAAGAAGTCCTTCCGAAGCAAAAGACAGTGTTGGTTTCGTATAATCGTAAGGACAGGCAGTCATTATCTCTCAAAATAAAAGTCCAATAAGTCAAAACCTTTGAAGGAGACTTAAGAAAAACTGGGGCATCCCGCTGACTGTAATTACAAAAGAAACAGTTCAGGCAAAAGACAGGGATAATAAAATCAAAAAGAAAGAGATCCTACAAACTCTCAACAAAATGACTGCCTATTCAAAATGACTCTCAACAAAAAATTTGATTGGTTAGAAATTAAAAAAAAATAATAAAACAAATAATAAAACAAAATAAATAAAATAGAAAAGAGGAGTATTGGGCCTGAATTATGGGGGTGCTGGTAGCAATTGGAAGGCCCAAAAGCGATGGCCCTTTGGACTTTCTATGATCTGGTGAAGGCGCATTGACTTGGCTCCATGTGGACCCCCAGATTTTGACCATCAGATTTGGCCTTTGGCCATCTGGCGTTTGGAGGGATGAAGATGCATGGTAAGCTGCAGATAGGCATATGCATTGAATCTCCTGAAAAGAAACAAGAAATTGCAAAGCGCTGGAGGCAGGGATCGAACCCCTGACCTCCAGCCTTTGGGTCTCTAAGCGCTTATGTGGCCACCACTGGGATGCTATGTTGTCTTTGTTATAATAATGCAAACATGAAATAATATATAAAATAAATTCAATGACCAGAAAACAGAAAAAAACGCGCGCGTGGTTTGAATACACCAATGGGCAGGGGACACCTCATCGTCCCTGTCCTGAAACCTGTAAATGATTACTTGCGGATTTGAATCCACAGCTAAAAACACAGGCATGTCCTAAAATCTTCTCTAGGCCTTATAAATCCATTCCAATAACAAGGTTGTGTTTGTTATGGCCTTCTTATCAAAGTTATGCCCTTCTTAAGTCACGATTTTACCTTAAATAGAAAACCCTAAAAAACAAACAAAGAACCCTAGCTATGGTGGTTCTTCATTCAGGCCAGATAAACGCAATTGAATAATACCAATCGCTTGTAAATGTTATGTAGATTCAAAATATGGTATTGATTCATGAAAAGGATGCTTAAATTCAGAGTTGCAAAATCAAGAACAGGGGTGGTTATCGTGACACTTACAGCGTGTTTGGACGTCTAAACAAGCTAGCTTTGGATCCAGGTGGCTTGAGTGAATGCCCAGGAAGTGATTGAGATATGTCTCAGCTCTTGAAAACACCTCTAACTATGATTTTGATCTCAAGCTTTTTTGCGTATTTTTTAAATCTTGTTCTGCCTCTCTCTGCACTTTTCAACCCTGATTTTCGTGTGCTTTTCTTCCTTATGTAATGCTAAATGTATTAGGTCTACAAACTTGGCTCAAATCTTTCCATATCAATGCCCATGAATTGGATTTGATCCCCATTTACAAACTTGCCAAATTTGATTCCATTCAATCTTTTTGCACATGATTTGCCTTGCTATGAGTTTGGAGATATGCTAGCTGTCCATTGAAGCCTATAACAATAAAAAAAATCAAGAGTTATTAATTATTTGGATTTTCTATGATGATTTAAAATGAATAAATTCAATAAAAAATAAAATTAAATAATAAAAATGAAATATGGGCTCATGGCTGAAGCTAGGACACGTGGGAAACTACGCAAACTCA
This sequence comes from Vicia faba, assembly GCA_948472305.1. Classification (NCBI taxonomy): domain Eukaryota; kingdom Viridiplantae; phylum Streptophyta; class Magnoliopsida; order Fabales; family Fabaceae; genus Vicia; species Vicia faba. The sequence continues at coordinate 977,490,595 of OX451739.1, forward strand.
AATCAACTAGAAAAGAATGGGCCCATTTGACAAAATTTAAAGTTTTGGGGATAGTTGACTTTTGGCAATTTTGCAAAAAGGTCCAACTTCAACAATGCATAACTTCTTCAATTTTGAACTTTTGGAAGTGTTCTTTGACTTTTTAGAAAGCTTGAGATGTCCTCAAATTAACCCTTTTGGTATCATCTCATTTTGATATTCCATGCTCAAGTTATAAGCTTTGGAAAAAAAGGTGTTTTGTTGACTTTCAAAAATGACCTATAATGTCCAAATTTATAACTTCTTGTGAGTGCATTTTTTGATCTTGGGGTATGAAGATGGATTGTAGTAAAATTGCATCCTCTTCAAAATGAGCTTTGGATGGGTCATTTATCATAAAGTATGAGAAAGTTATGCTTGGTCAAAGTTGAGTTGACTTTTCCTACAAAACCCTAATTTAGCAACTTTTGAATCTTGATGAATTTTGAGTAATCCTTGATGAATCATGATCAACCCTTGATAAAATTATGAAATATCCTTCAAAATTATAATGTTGACAAGAAATCTCGAAGTTTGACTGTATTTGGGTCACAGTTGACTTTTGCCCTAGCACAGTCGATTTTTTGGACCTTTGAGCAATTGACTGAGCAAACTTCCTCTGCAAGGCTTGAAATTTGACATGGATGATCTTGAGAACATATTAGGACATTGGGGAGCACTTGAGGTCACTTGGACTCAAGGATATTGATGCAACATGAAACCCTAATTTGAGGTAGATTAGTTTAGGAGAGAGCTTGTCTGGCCAACCCTTGGACTACCTTGAGCAACTTGGAGATCTTTCTTGACATATTTTGAGAAATATGGGAGGGAAAATTTTGGGGTACAACAGCTGCCCCTGTTCAATCTTCTTAGACCTGAGGATGTAGATTGGCTTTCGTGCCTTTCGTGATCCGAAGGTGGAAGATGATTGAACACTGGAGTGCCCAAAAAATTTCACTCGCATGAAGTGGTATCAGTCTTGTGATATCGGGAATGGGCTTACAGATGCCATTTGGAGATTGATGGAGGGAGGATGGGCTTAAAGATGCCATCTGAAGGGGTGTCGATCGCATAAGAGATTTCTTAGCGAGAACTTGCGTACCTGTTGCTGTGGAAGATTCCGCTTGGGGAAATATGATCTTTGTTGAGATTTAGGAACTTGCCTGTACTTCAACTGAGAGAACATCTCTGCTGAGTTTTAAGAACTTGTCAGTAATTCAACTGGGGGAAAAATCTTCATCGAGATTTAGGAACTGTCTGTAATTCAACCGAGGATAATTCAGTTGAGATTTAAGAACTCGTCCATACTTTGACGGAGGAAAATTGTCGAGATTTAGAACCTTATCTGTAATTCAACTGAGACTAATTCAGTTGAGATTTAAGAACCGGTCAGTACTTCGACTGAGGGAAACATCTTCATCGAGATCTAGGACTATTTTTACTTCAACTAAGGATAATTCTGTTGAGATTTAAGAACTTGTCCATACTTCGACGGAGGAAAATTGTCGAGATTTAGATCATTATCTGTAATTTAACCGAGACTAATTCAGTTGAGATTTAAGAACCGGTCAGCACTTCGACTGAGGGAAACATCTTCATCGAGATCTAGGACTGTCTGTACTTCAACGGAGGATAATTTTGTTGAGATTTAAGAACTCGTACACACTTCGACCGAGGAAAATTGTCGAGATTTAGAACCTTATCTGTAATTCAATCGAGGATAATTCAGTTGAGATTTAAGAACCGGTCAGTACTTCGACTGAGGGAAACATCTTCATCGAGATCTAGGACTGTTTGTACTTCAACTGAGGATAATTCTGTTGAGATTTAAGAACTCGTCCACACTTTGACGGAGGAAAATTGTCGAGATTTAGAACCTTATCTGTAATTCAACCGAGAATAATTCAGTTGAGATTTAAGAACCGGTCAGTACTTCGACTGAGGAAAACATCTTCATCGAGATCTAGGACTGTCTGTACTTCAACGGAGGATAATTCTGTTGAGATTTAAGAACTTGTCCACACTTCGACGAAGGAAAATTGTTGAGATTTAGAACCTTATCTGTAATTCAACCGAGGATAATTCAGTTGAGATTTAAGAACTGGTCAATAGTTCGACATAGCTGAGAACTTAACTGCATCCTTCCTGAAAGGTAAAGGTCAGTCGTATGCAATGCATGATATATGCCAAGCAATGATGTTCTCAAAATAAATGAGATTGTATTGTATGATGCGTATATGCATGTATCATGATGTATGGAAATGTAATGTTTTTAGTTGGGGAAAATAAATCTCAGATAGTTGCTAGAGAAAAGAATTGAATTCTTCGTTTCTGTTAGGGATGGCGAATGAAGATGATTGCGAGAATAAACCTGCAGGAGAGGATAACTCCGTTGGGGAATAAACAGATGAGGAGACTACTCTGTGGGGAAGAGATGTTCTGCTGAGGATTCCACCGATAAATTCCGCTGAGGATGAATTACCGTTGTTGGTGATACTGAATCATGTTGGGGATTAAATTTCTTGTTTGTGAAAGGAAAGAACTCCGTTGGGGATGATCTTTCAGTTGCGACTTCACTGGGGATAATCTTCCAAAGTCTACTTGGGATGATTTTCCAAATTCCACTGGGGAAGCTTTTTCAGACTGCGCTGGGAAAGATTTCAAACTCCACCGGGGATATTTTGTATTCTGTCGGGGAATATTTTTATACTCCGCTGGGGAATATTAAGACTCTTCAGTGCTGATGGTAAATAAACTCTGCTTGGGGAGAATATTACCGATTCATTCACAGTTGTGAGTCTCATCTGGGGAGAGTTAGGATTATTGTCTTACTCTGCGGGGAGTGAAATGCATCTCAACCATGTTCTTCAGCTGAATTTACCTTGTACCTGGTGGACAGAGCAACTGTACAGTTTGGACAATTCTTATTTGCCCCTGTTTCTGATATTACGAGTAATTGTCTTTTGTTTCGCATGTAAATATTCATGAGCAGCAATTAATGTCAAATGCATATATCAAAAATGAACATTGGACATTCTTTGCAAGACAAAATAGAAAAAGGAAAAGCAATTTGAAATTTCTTTGAAAATGAATTGTATTGATTTTGAAGTTTGGCCTGTAAATAGGCGTTTTTTGTACAAGAGGATGACGTCCTAGTAAGAGAACACCGTCGGCTAATAGAATTTACACAATTTGTGAAAAACTAAACAAAACAGCTATGTGAATAATCCCACTGGGTTCCAGCTCTGCTATTGTCTTTATGTCCTCGAGCATCTCATCACTTTTCTACTTGGTTGAAGGTAGATCAGATTGATTAGTGTCGTCCGAGCTTGATAGTCGATACCGAAGTCTGGTTGCAAGGTGATCCAATGAGACATAGTGTTACGCTTTGATCCCTATTTTTTTCCTGGATGTCCCTTTCGGGTTTTCAATCCACCGGGATACCCTTTTTTGCACAAGCCGCCTTTTCAGGTTTTCGACTTGCCGGGTGTACATTTTTTTTCATTTTTATCCCTTATTTTTTCCCAAACCCTTTTGGTTCGCCGGGAAACCCTTATTTTTGCCTAGGCCAGTCAACCTAGCGGGTCTTTGATTATGCGTAGTATCTTTTCACTATGTCTGCATTGACGGGGTGAGGAAGGTCGTCACCATCCATGGTAGTTAGAATCATAGCTCCTCCTGAGAAGATGTTCTTAACCACAAATGGCCCTTCGTAAGTAGGGGTCCATTTTCCCCTGGGATCACCTTGAGGTAGTATAATGCACTTGATCACCAGATCCCCAACTTGATACTCTTGTCGTCTAACTTTCTTGTTAAATGCCTTGATCATCCGCTTTTGATACGTCTGACCATGACAAATAGCAGTATGTCTCTTTTCGTCAATTAAGTTCAGCTGATCAAGCCAGGTCTAGATCCAGTCATCTTTGCTCAAACCTGCGTCTTTCATAATCTGAAGAGAGGGTATCTGAACTTCAATGGGCAAGACGACTTCCATACCATATACCAAGGAATAGGGTGTTGCCCATGTTGACGTCCATGCTGAGGTACGGTACCAATGAAGAGCAAACGGTAACATCTCGTGCCAATCTTTGTATGTCACTGTCATCTTCTACACAATCTTATTAATATTCTTGTTATCTGCTTCGACAGCCCCATTCATCTTCGGCTGGTAGGGAGAAGAGTTATGATGCTGTATCTTGAACTTCTTGCAGAGCTCGGTGATCATCTTATTGTTGAGATTTGTACCATTGTCCGTAATGATCCTCTCTGGTACACCGTATCGACAAATCAGATTGTTCCAAATGAATCGTGCCACGATGTTCTTGGTTACCGTAGAAAAGGAAGCTGCTTCAACCCACTTCGTGAAGTAATCAATCGCTACCAGGATGAAATGATGCCCATTGGATGTCGTAGGTCTGGTCTCGCCGATCATATCAATGCCCCACATTGCAAAAGGCCATGGGGCCATCAAGACATTCAGAGGTACTGAAGGTATGTGCACCTTATCAGCATAGACTTGGCACTTGTGACAGGTCCGAGAATGCTGATAACAGTCGGCTTCCATTGTGGACCAAAAATACCCTGCCCGTATGATTTTCTTTGCCATGGTGTGTCCACTGGAGTGAGTTCCGAAAGTACCTTCATGTAAATCTGCCATGATCTTTTCTGCTTCGTTCTTATCCATACATCGCAGTAAGGTTGAATCATGGTTACGCTTGTAAAGGATGCCATTGCTGATGAAGAACCTCGCCGCAAACCTCCTCAGAAACTTCTTGTCATTAAAAGATGCACCCTTGGGGTACTCCTGAGCTTCGAGATACCTCTTTACTTCTTGAAACCATGGTTTATTTGCTACCTCTTCAGTCTCAATATCACAGCAATGTGCAGGTTATTCCAACCTTTCAATGATAATTCGGGGAGCCTCGTTGTCCCAATTGACTTTGAACATAGAAGACATCATAGCTAGCGCGTCTGCCAACTGATTCTCCTCTCTAGGGAAGTGTTCAAAGGTTATCTCTTCAAAGTGTGGTAGCAACGTCAATACATACTCCTTGTAAGGAATAAGATTCGGGTGTTTCGTATCCCACTCTCCTTTGATCTGACTGATCACGAGAGCGGAATCTCCAAAGACACTCAAGAACTTGATCCGTAGGTCAATTGCTGCTCGAAGACCCATAATGCATGCTTCATACTCCGCCATGTTATTGGTGCTGTTGAAACATAGTCGGGCGGTAAACGGAGTATGAGAGCCTTTGGGAGATATGATCACGGCGCCAATGCCATTACCCAAAGCGTTCAATGCTCCATCAAAGTACATAGACCATCGGGATCCTTCCTCAGGTCCTTCATCTGATCCAGGTTCTTCACATTCGGTCACTATCATGATATTCTCATCCAGGAATTCAAAGTTCATAGACTGGTAATCATACACTGCCTGATGTTCCAAATGATTTGCCAACACACTTCCCTTGATTGCCTTTTGGGTCATGTACTGGATGTCATACTCAGTCAAAATCATCTGCTATCTTGCTATTCTTCCGGACAAGGCAGGCTTCTCGAAGATATACTTGATTGGATCCATCTTTGATATCAATAGAGTAGTGTGAGTCAGCATATACTGTCTCAGCCGGCGAACAACTCATGCCATAGCGCAGCAAGTTTTCTCAAGCAAAGAGTATCGGGTCTCGCAGTCGGTAAAATTTTTGCTAAGGTAATAAATAGCATGCTCTTTTCAGCCAAACTCGTCATATTGCCCCAGCACGCACCCCATTGAGTTGTCGAGTACTGTCAAGTATAAGATCAAAGGTCTCCCTTCAACTGGAGGCATCAGAATAGGTGGCTCTTGGAGATACTCCTTGATCCTTTCGAAAGCGTCCTGAAATTCATCATTCCATCTTACCACTTGATCTTTCTTCAATAGTTTGAAGATTGGCTCACAAGTAGCAGTCAGGTGTGAGATGAATCGGGCAATGTAGTTCAAGCATCCCAGAAAGCCTCTGACTTCTTTTTCTATTCGGGGAGCTGGAATTTCCTGTATAGCCTTCACCTTTGCAGGATCCACTTGAATACCTTTCTCACTTACGACGAAACCAAGCAGCTTACCAGATCTCACCCCGAAGGTGCACTTGTTCAGGTTTAGTCTCAGCTTATACAACTTTAACCTGTCAAATAGCTTCTAAAGGTGGTCGAGATGCTCTTCTTTAGTCTGGGATCTAGCAATCATGTCATCGACGTATACCTCAATCTCATGATGGATCATGTCATGGAACAAAGCGACCATGGCACGCTGATACGTTGCCCCAGCATTCTTCAATCCAAACGGCATAACCTTGTAGCAAAAGGTACCCCATTGAGTAACAAAGGTTGTCTTCTCCATGTCTTCAGGAGCCATTTTAATCTGATTATAACCGGAGAAACCATCCATAAAGGAGAAGACCTTGTGCTGAGCGGTGTTGTCAACCAGAACGTCGATATGAGGTAGAGGAAAATCATCCTTGGGGCTCGCCCTATTCAGATCCCTATAGTCAACACACATCCGAACCTTACCATCCTTCTTTGGCACAGGAACCACGTTGGCAACCCACTGTGGGTAAGAAGTAACTGCTAGAAAACCGGCATCAAACTGCTTCATAACCTCAGCCTTGATTTTCTCAGACATCTCCGGACGCATTCGGAGAACCTTCTGTTTTACTGGAGGACAGTCTTCCTTGGTAGGCAGGCGGTGAACCACAATATCGGTATCCAACCCAGGCATATCTTCATAAGACCAGGCAAAGATCTCAAAATAGTCACGCAGCATCTGAATCAACCGTTGCTTGACACTAGGTTCCAGATTTGCACCGATCTTGACCTCTTTCTTGTCTACCTCTGTACCCAGATTTACTGATTCCACGGGCTCCTCATGTGGTTGTATGGCCCTCTCTTCCTGAAGCAGCAGTCTAGCAAGTTCACCAGGCACTTCGCAATCATCTTCACCTTCGTCTTTGGCTAAGTTGATCGGACTTTCGAAGTCATAACCGGCAGTAGCAGAGTCGTTATCAGTGGGATCCAGAGTGGATGTATACCTGTATACGTGAGTGTGTCTAAAATAGCTGCTTTGCAATATATAATAAAAGAAAAACAAGGAGCGCAAAATTTGAAATGCAAGAAATGTCCAATGCTTTTATTAATGATATATGGAGATGACAAGTATCAAGCCCTCACAAACAAATCTACAGTGCCTCTGGTAAGACACCGGGCCATAAAGTTTAACAATTGTCTGTTACAAATACAAAACAAAAGTCTCATTACTGGGTAATATAAGAAACTTACATAGAATCCCTCACGGTCCAATTGCTTAATCCATCATTGGCAGTCGGGTAGATCCAACTGTCAATATCAAACTCTTCATCATCGTCATCCCTGATAGCATTCACTCCCGTATCATGTTTAGGATTTTCTGGTGCTCCGAAATCGATCTCCTTAGCATCAATCAAATCCTGTACTTTGTTCTTCAAAACCCAGCAGTCATTTGTATCGTGCCCCGGGCTATCGGAGTGAAAAGCACAGCGGGCGTTTGGATTGTACATCGGTGATGTTGTATTGGGATTCTTTGGGGCCTTCTTCAGAATCACCAAGTTGGTCTTCAATAACTGCGGCAGAATCTGAGACAGGGTCATATGAAGCTGAGTGAATTGTCTTCGCGGCCTCTCGGCTCTCGTCTGATTGTTGCGCTGAGGAGAAACAACAGGTCTTGATATAACAACTGCATTAACAGCTTGGTGGCGTTTTATTCTATTATGGCTCTTCGCGCTGTAAACATCACTAGACTCCTTCTTAAAAGGCTTCTTCTCGGTGCCTGATGAAGCACCCTTCTGTATTTTACCAGATTTAATACCGGCTTCAATTCTTTCCCCGATCATGATCAGCTCTGTAAACCCGGACGATGAACTTCCAATCAGATGGTTGAAATACGGACCAAACAAGGTCCCCAGAAACATATCTACTAGCTCCCTATCAGCCAAGGGTGGTTGCACTCTTCCAGCAAGGTCCCTCCACTTCTGAGCATAATGTTTGAAACCTTCACCCGCACCTATAGACATACCCTGGAGTTGGGTACGCGTGGGAGCGAGGTCGGCATTGTATTGGTACTGCTTGTAGAAAGCAGCGGCCAAATCTTCCCAATTACGGATACTAGCTCCTTCCAGGTGGTAAAACCATTCAAGCTGAGTCCCTGAGAGATTGTCTTGAAAGAAGTGGATCCAGAGGTTCTTGTCAACGGTGTATGGCTGAATCTTCCTAACATACGAACGGAGGTGTAGTTTTGGGCAAGAAACCCCGTCGTATTTAGCAAAGATCTGTGCTTTAAACTTGTGGGGAATTACCACCCCAGATGACAGACCCAAATCACCAAAGTCCAGACCAGGCACTTTCTGAACTTCCATCGCGCTCAACCGGTCTTCCAGTTGCTTATATATATCCTCAGTCGGAGGATACTGGTCTTCGTCAAAGTCCATCTCGTTGTCTGAAACCACAGGGCTAGGAGCCCTCCTTTCTTCCTGATTATATCCCCCTCCAAATGAGTGGGTCAAATCAACCTCTTCTCGCAAATCGTTTTCGAATCTGTGACCCATATTAAATAGGACCATCTTCTTCTTCTTCTTCTTCTCTTTCAAGATAAGGGTCTTCAGATCTTGCTGACCCTTATCCAAATTCATGAACAATTCCTGGAACTGGGCGTTTTGAGCTTGCAGAGCCTTGATTGCTTGTTCAGTTGATGGTTCAGAAGACATGATGCTAAAATAAATAGCGAAGAAGATGAGAAACCTGTAAGGGTACCTGTTATGAGGTGCATGGAATGAAATGCGTATGATATGATTTCAAAGACTTTAGGGATTCAAATTCATAAACCACAATTAAACACACTTTTATTAGATAAACTTGAAATTCAATTGTCCAACAAATGCCTTTAAGGCGTTACAAGAAAGAATAACTGAAAAGTAAATCAAAATTAGAAGTAATAAAAAATACAATCAGTGCTCCCATGGTCGTTTCTTGTCGGTGCGGACATAGTCATTGAGGATCCGCTCGTTCTCCAATTGTCTTGTCAACTTCTGAATCTTCTGCTCTTGCTCGTGATACTTTTCTCTGTAAGTATCCCGCTCTTCTCTCAGCTGCATCCACGACCTCTTTAATGCCCCAATGTCAGTAGGCATGTAAGGGTGGAGGATGGTAGGAGGAACCCCTTCTTCATTAGCAACTTCAACAATGATAGGCAAGACGGATTCGTACGGCATTCCCAGCTTTTGGGCACGGATTCTAACCCATCGGAGATATGGCTCCATCGGAAGATAAGTATTTTCACCTAGCTCGTGTGGGTCAGACCTGTGAACTCTATCCCAAGCTCGTATGAACCTGCGGCGTTGCTCATCACTATCCCCTTGGAAGTCAAAGACAATACTTGGCATCAGTAACTCATGAGGTCCTTCCCTCCTAGCTCGCCCAAATTGATGTAAGGCCAAACAGGGATTATAGGTGATTCCTCCATTGGTTCCTATAAGTGGGACATTGGGGTATTCCCCACAGCGATCAATAAGAGCCACATCTTCCATGCCCTTGATAGTTCAAATGATGTCATTATGAGAGAGAGACATAATCCTATAGGCCCAACCCATGCCTTCCTTGTTCTTCAGAACTGATTTGGGGAGGTGAGAAATAAACCACCTCGCAAGCAATGGCGCACAACACATAAGGGTTCCCCGTTTCTGAGCAGTACGGGCATAAAGAGAGTGAAGAACGTCACCCAAGATAGTGGGCACAGGATTACCAGATATGAAAATCTTAACTGCATTCACGTCGATGAAGGAATCTGAGTTGGGAAACAACACCAAACCATATATAAGAAGAGCCAGAATGTCCTCGAATGCCTGAAAGTCTAGACTGTCCCATAACTGATTAGCCTTACCAACCAAGAACTTAGTCAAGAAGCCTTTTGTTCCACTACGAGTTTCCCAATTAGACATTACCTCATCCTTTGTCAGATGGAGGGCTGAAGAAATCTCTTCTGGCCTAAGGACTTTCTCCCAACCTGTGAACGGGGTCTGCTCCAGAACAGAGACGCCAAGTAGATCAGAGAACTCTTCCAAGGTAGGGACCAACTAGACAGTGGATCAAAGAACTGGACTAGGACACTCATCATCTATTCATCCATCTTGGAGGTAACCAAACCAAGGAGGTGCCCATGTCTTCTGATAAAGGAGGAGGTATCTGAAATCTTTGCAACCAAATCCTTAAGCTGAGTGGGAACCTGGACAAAGTTGATCCGAATAGTGTTTCTACGCATGGGTGTCATGACCTACAAAACATAACAAGGATGAATCCCTCCTGTCTTTGAAATAGGTTAGTCCAATGCAAAATGCATGCAATGTCATGATTTCATGATAGAAAACACACCACAAGTATCCACAAATAGCAAACATGGTAAGGGCACACAAGTCACATAGAGAGCCCTTAGATTTCAGGCTGGCAAGGAGTCTAGGTACTACCCTCTTTCAATTTAGTTGGTTCAAACCTGTCCTAGAAATAGTAACCGGGTTCTAGAGGATCTCAATATCACTGACCACCCTCTATCGGTCATAATTCTAGTTTAGCAACCTATTCTTGCAGCCGGAATCATTGCGAGAGTTTGGTCTCAATGAGTGTAGCATACTGCTACTGTTCTATGGCCAAGTTGGTCAATTTAAAGGTTCTAAGGTCAGTTGGTGCTTAATGACCCCTTAGCAAACCCATATTCTCCTCGTTGCGCCACAAGGGATATCGGTACATACTAAAGTGCCACACCAACGTAGCTACTGCTTCAACAGTATCGGTCTATGTCGTACAGTTCCCTCATAGTTTATTGCTACTTACCTAAATGGTATCCCCCAGATCTGGGTTAGGATCTATAGTAACTCCGATTCAACCCACAAAGATAAAGCATACAAGTCAAACAATTGAAAACATTATGAACTATTCCTAAGGTACACCCCAATTTATAAATCCCCAGCAGAGTCGCCAGTTTTGTGATACGGTGGGAAGAACTGACTATTTTTTTGGAATGCTGGTTTGCGTTTTGCGTTTGTTTTTGCAAAATGTCGCAGTAAGCAAGAGTTGCCACCGACTTTTATTTTATCCAACAAGGAAAGGAAAAAAGCACAGAAAAATTCCTTTTTCCGAGATATTTCTCGGGTTCGGGGGTAAATTATAGAAAGGGAAGGTGTTAGCACCCTTTCTATCCGTGGTTATCCACGGGCTCTTAGGTACTTGCTCAATTGTTTTCAAAATTGCTTTCTTGGTGCTTGTGGGTTTGAAAAAGTTTTTGTTTTGAAACTTCGATTTAACTCTTACTTCTGTCCTCAAGAGTGTAATGATGTGTTTTGAAAACTTTGTTCGAAAAGTGTAAGTGTGAAAAGTTTTTGTCTTTTGAAAGAGCAAGTATCTAAGAACCATCTACCTACTCGAAAAAGGAATCGTTCTACGCTAATGTCCTTTAGACAATGCTATCCCACTATGAATGAGTAGGTAGCATCATCGTTGGAGTTTGAGGGTCAATTCAAATGAGGGACTTACGGTCACTAAAGCAATGTTAGGACTCCTTAGCGGTAACCATAATGTCTTAGATCATTTGTTTGAGGCAACAATATCCGAGGCAACCATTTCAAGGCAACTATGATCTTTTAGACAAGATGGCGACCACTAAAACAAACTATACTTAATGACCGTATACGAAGGTAACCAAGTGGGGTGTACCCTAAGAGTGCGCATGTGCGAGTGTGTCGTTTTCAGTTATTTTTATCTTTGTACATGTTAAGGGTGATCTAAGTTGATTTTAAGTTAAAACATTCAGTCTTGTCATGCAACCCTATTACCAAACATCTAACAGTTATAATTTGCGGAGATAAGATGCGGAATTTAAATTACAAGGCGTCGGGTATTTACATCGCTAAAGACAAACCCTTTTAAAAATAAATAAAGCGATAAAAAGTCCTATTTACTATTACAATCCGGGAGCAAGTACATTATTGGATAAAAGAAAATAAATTACGGCGCAAAATTTAATCGGACGCATGATTAGGGTTTTGACCCTTTTTGGTTAAGGAAAATATATTTTTGTTGTTTTTATATTTTAAGAAAGAAATTAAACCTAAATTAATTACTAAATTAAATTAATAAATTAATTAAATGAAAAATTAATTATGACATATTTTTTTGATTTTTGTTATTTTAAGAAAGAAAATGAAATTAATTAAATTAGTAATTAAAACCTAATTAAATTTAGTTAATTTTAATTATTTGCAAAATAGGTTAAAATTATTCTAGAATTAAGACCTAAATTAATTAATTAGAATTTATTAATAAAAATAATAAAAGTTAAAATTTGATAAAAAATGTTTTTGGTGATTTTATTTTATGAGAAAAAGAATTTTGATTGGTTAGAAATTAAATAAAAATAATAAAACAAAATAAATAAAATAGAAAAGAGGAGTATTGGGCCTGAATTATGGGGGTGTTGGTAGCAATTGGAAGGCCTAAAAGCGCTGGCCCTTTGGACTTTCTCTGATCTGGTGAAGGCGCATTGACTTGGCTCCATGTGGACCCCCAGCTTTTGACCATCAGATTTGGCCTTTGGCCATCTGGCGTTTGGAGGGATGAAGATGCATGGTAGGCTGCAGATAGGCATATGCATTGAATCTCCTGAAAAGAAACAAGAAAATGCAAAGCGCTGGAGGCAGGGATCGAACCCCTGACCTCCATCCTTTGGGTCTCTAAACGCTTATGTGGCCACCACTGGGACGCTTTGTTGTCTTTGTTATAATAATGCAAACATGAAATAATATATAAAATAAAGTCAATGACCAGAAAATAGAAAAAAATGTGCGCGTGGTTTGAATACACCAATGGGAAGGGGACACCTCATTGTCTCTGTCCTGAAACTTGTAAAAGATTACCTGCGGATTTGAATCTGCAGCTAAAAACGCAGGCATGTCCTAAAATCTTCTCTAGGCCATATAAATCCATTCCAAGAACATGGTTGGGTTCGTTATGTCCTCCTGATCAAAGTTATGCCCTTCTTGACTCACGATTTTACCTGAAATAGAAAACCCTAAAAAATAAACGAAGAACCCTAGCTATGGTGGTTCTTCATTCAGGCCAGATAAACACAATTGAATAATACCAATCTCTTGCAAATGTTATGTAGATTCAAAATATGGTATTGATTCATGAAAGGGATGCTTAAATTTAGAGTTGTGAAATCAAGAACAAGGGTGGTTATCGTGACACTTACAGCGCGTTTGGACGTCTGAATAAGCTTGCTTTGGATCCAGGTGGCTTGAGTGAATGCACAGGAAGCGATTGAGATATGTCTCAGCTCTTGAGAACACCTCTAACTATGATTTCAATCTCAAGCTTTTTTGTGTATTTTTCAAATCTTGTTCTGCCAAAGAAGGATGGAAAGGTCCGTATGTGTATAGACTATAGAGATTTGAATAGGGCAAGCCCCAAATATGATTTCCCACTACCACATATTGACGTCTTGGTCGACAACACTGCGCAACATAAAGTCTTCTCCTTCATGGATGGCTTCTCTGGCTATAATCAAATCAAAATGGCTCCCAAAGACATAGAGAAAACCACTTTTGTTACACAATTGGGCACTTTTTATTACAAGGTCATGCCTTTCGGTTTGAAGAACACAGGGCCAACCTATCAACAAGCTATGGTAACCCTATTCTATGACATGATCCATCATGAAATAGAAGTGTACATTGATGATATGATTGGAAGGTCGCAAACTGAGGAACAACACCTTGATTAGCTTCACAAGTTGTTTGAGAGGTTGAAGAAATACAAGTTGAGGCTGAATTCCAACAAATGCACATTCGGGGTAAGATCTGGAAAAATCTTAGGGTTTGTCGTCAGTGGAAAAGGTATTGAGGTCGACCCTGAAAAGGTTAAAGCCATACAAGAAATGCCATCTCCCTGTACCGAGAAAGAGGTCAGGGGTTTCTTAGGTCGATTCAACCTCAATTACCGATTCTTAAGATTATCTTTCCATAGGTCCTTAGTGAAAAACTTTTAACCTTCTACCCTAATTTCAATGTCCATTTAAATTAGTTCTGAGGTTAAGCATCCAATTATCAAGAACTATTCTAGTTATCATAGGATTTCCCTAGTCCTAGGTGAAATCATCTACAATATCATTATTTAGAAAAACTTAACACGACCGTCCGACTCTAATGTGTTAAAAAAATAGTGAAACCCTATGGTCCCATAGGATAAAATTATAAGTTCTTCTAAACAATAAAATTGTTTCATAAAATCTATTATGTTGAATAAAACAAAGAGATTAGTATTCTTAACATTGCAAATCAAGGACACCCCCTAGCATTGGGGGGTTTAGCCGCACATAATATTCAAAAGTAAAATAACACGAATATTAGATGTAGACATTACAATAAGTTTGAAATCTTCAATCTTTAATAGCTATCGCGCATGAAGAATTATTCGTTCCCAAAGCTCCTCTAGATCTCCAGTCTTTTATCGTGCAATTCTTCTCTCGTTCAAAAGTTATTTTCGTCTTCTCACAAATAGGTTTTTATAGTGTTAGGTCATACCACAATGATTTAAAATGTCCAAAGTATCCTTAATGATCCAAGACTACGGAAAAATCTCAAAATTGGAATTTCCAACGCCTAGGATAACACGAGTCATGTCACCGGACACGGGCACCCGTGTCAGCATTTGTGATCTGCTCTTGCACGTTTTTTGTTCCAGTTGAATTGACACGGGTCGTGCCGTGTGACACGGACGCCCGTGTTTCTTTCTGCCTTGCCTCCTTGCCACGTCTTCCCCCTTACACAGACCGTGTCAGGGTTCATGAAGCATTTTTTCCTAGAACTCTGAATATGCACTTTTCTGCCCCGATTTGTCCTGTTTTATTCTTTTGAACCTGAAATCACTAAAACATAAAACTAAATTATAAAATGCGATAATATGAAATAAAACACCCGTCAATTAAAAGAAATAATAACAAATAAATTCTAAATTCCTTTGTAAAAACCACTGATCAAACTCCCTCAAACTTAAATTGTTGCTTGACCTCAAACGATTATTACAAGAACTCAAGAAAATCATAGCAACTTGTTACTCATACGTGAGACATTCGTTCAAATTGATCAAAAAGTAGTCCATCCGATGTTCACATGAAGCAAAGATTTTGTTTAGAAATATTTCAATCTAGAGTTTCCTCTTCAAATAGCTCTCTAACTATGCTTTGTACTTAATTTTATTTTCGATTTTCCTCCTTTTTCATTCGGACTGTCAAATTACGGTAATGAAGATTATGATGATCATCACATGCACAAGAATGATCAAGGAGTTTTTGCTCAAGCACCAAATAAGAGCTTTTGCTCCATTTTAAATTCAGATGAAATTTTCAAAACTTTTCAGTTTGTATATTTCCTTAGTGGACGACGTTTGGGGATCAACCCCCTTTGGGCTGAATAACCTGGTGAGGGCTACCCAACTTAGCGAGCCAGTTTCCTTTTACTGCATTTTCATCATTTGGTTCCAGCGTTGTTTATTACTCAACCAGTCATACATGCATGTAAATCTAAATTATGCCATACTGTAAAGATAAACTACTTTAGGAGTACTTCTCAGGATTCAAGCACTATGGTACAAATCTACACGTTAGACTCGTATCTCTGTCACGTTATTCTGAACTTCCTACCCTCAAATAACTATCACTTTGTCTCTATATACTATTCTCGAACTCTATGAGAAACAAGTTCTTGAATAAAACAAAAAATTTCAAAATTTTGGGACGGACTTCAATTCGTGGATTTACACAACACTCAGCATAAAACAAACAAATAGATCAAACAGAAAAGTAGTAAAAAGAAAAGAAATAAAATCCCCCCAAACTTGAACTAAACATTGGCCTCAATGTTTTAGAACAAGCTCGACGAAGGTGACTCACAGAGGGAACTATAACACCAGTTGTTGCCTCCTAGCTCTCACTAGTAAGGCTCCCTTTTTTATTACCTGCACAAAAAATTCAAAAACTAAGTTATTAAAAGCATGGGTTGCCTCCCACGAAGCACTCTGTTTAATGTTGCATGGATCGACGGTTCATCCCCTTATGATGGGTACTTCATTTTCCATGTATTGTTACTTGTTTCTTCTGCAAACCAGAACTCATTCAGATCAAAAGTGTCAACCTATTTGTGCTTTCAGACACTTCTAACTTCAATCTTTTCAGCTCAGTGTTCCTTCTTATTTTTATTCTTTCCTTGTTTATTGAGCTTAGGAATTTTTATTGATTCCACTTGAGAGATTTTTTCTAAGACCTCTTATGGGAGTGACTTTGAACTGTTGTCTTCTCCTTCTACTCGAATCATTCCAATTAAAGATTTATCCTTTCGACCAGCAACCTGCTTCTTGATTTCCAACACCTTCAAGGTTATCACCTCATCAAATGATTTCAATGTCAGATTACCCATATCGTATCAAAATTGCATCGACTTGTCAGCATAAATGGTTGACCAAGAATGATAGGAGTCTCTTCATCTTCCAGTATGTCCATGATCTGAAAATCAACTGGGAAAACAAGATTGTAAATTTCTACTAACACATCTTCAGCTATCCCATATGACTACATGATGGTGTGATCAGGAAATTTCAGTTTTGTCCCACTCCCGCTTATCTTCTCAATATTGAGCTTCTTGAACATCTATAATGGCATTAAACTTACACTAGAGACATAATCAATTAGAAACCTCTTGAAAGCTCTGTATTTTGTGGTGCATCGTATTGCAACTGACCCCAGATCCCTCTTCTTGACAGGTATTTCTATCTCTAGCGCAATTGCATATAATTTCTCATAAATGGGTACCTCTCCATCTTCTGTTGCTCTCTTTTTGGAAATTACCTCCTTCATGAATTTATGGTACAATGGCATTTTCTCGAGTGCTTCAAAGAACGGTATGTGAATCTCTAGCTTTTTGAAAATTTTGACAAATTTCTCAAAATCTTTTTCTTTTGTGTCCTTCTTTGGCACTCGAGGTGTCGTGTGACACGGGTGCCCGTGTCTCCTTCTGCCTTGCCTCATTGCCAAGTCTTCCCCCTGACACGGCCCATTTCAGGTGACATGGCCACCCTTGTCAGGGCTCCTGAAGCATTTTTTCCTAGAACTCTGAATACTACACTTTTCTGTCCGATTTGTCCTGTTTTATTCTTTTGAACTTGAAATTACTGAAACATAAAACTAAAGCATAAAATGCCGTAATGTGAAATAAAACACCCGTCAATTAGAAGAAATGATAACTAAAATAAATGCTCAATTCCTATGTAAAAGCCACTGATCATCTATCAAAAAAGTTTTAAGAGTTCAAGATATGCCATGTTCCCAGAGAAGAAAACGCTCAGGACGACTTGTTAGCCCGGTTGGCTAGCACGAAGGGCTCGGGTTTGAACAAGACAGTGATCCAGGAAACACTGGAATTACCAAGCATAGAGATGGAAGAATTTCTTGCAGTCAAAGAAGGAATGGGGTGGATGACTCTTATAATCAAATACTTGCTACAGATTCAACTACCACTAGACAAAGAGGAAGCAAAAAGCTTAAAGAAGATTTCAACAAGGTATCTTATGGTAACAAACAAGTTGTATAAAATGGGAAGGAAAACCCTATGTTATGTTGTGTTCCATAAGAATACATGAGGCTAATAATCAAGGAGATGCATGAAGGTATATGCGGTAGCCACATAAGAGGTCGGCTTTGTCCGCTGAATATTTAGGGTCGGATACTATTGGCCGACCATGCTCCAAGATTGTGTTCTTTTGTAAGCTGGTGTGTCAAATGCCAAAAATATGCACCATTTATCCATAACCTGGCTGAATTGCTCCATTCGGTGATATCCCCATGGAATTTTCATCAATGGGGAGCAGACATATTGGGACCTTTTCCAGTAGCGCCAGGACATCTCAAATTCTTGATCGTAGTCGTGGATTATTTCACCATTTGGATAGAGGTAGAGGCCGTATTGCAAATCACAACTAAAAGGGTAATAAGATTTTACTAGAGGAACATCATTTGAAGGTTCGGTGTACCACGGGCCATCGTCTCCGACAATGACACCCAATTCGCCAGCACATCCGTAACATACTTTTGCAAGGAGCTCAACATCATCAATCGCTTCATCTCATTAGAGCATCCTAAAGAAAACGAGCATGTGGAATCAACTAACAAAGTGATCCTAATCAGAATAAAGAAGAAGTTAGATGAAGCAAAAGGGCTATGGGCCGATTACCTCCATGAGATCTTATGGTCCTACCAAACCACAAATCACTTAACAACCAACGAAATGCCATTCAAGATGGTATATGGGCCGACACCATGATCCCAGTAGAAGTCAACACCCCAACATGGAGGATAATGAGATTTGAAGAAAACACCAACAAGGAACATCTGAACAATGATTTTGATCTGCTTGATTAAATAATAGACATTGCGCATATCCGAGAAGTAGCCGCCAAACAGAAGATAGCCCGACGATTCAACATGAAATTCAAGCAAATGGGATTATCTTAAAGGGGAACTAGTTCTAAAGAAGATAATTAATCTGAAGAAGAGGGGAAAACTCTCACGAAATTAGGAAGGACCTTTCTGAGTAGTAGAGAAACTCAGCAACAACACTTAAAAGTTGGAGACACTAGAGGGCGTATAAATTCCTAGGACTTGGCATGTATCTAGTCTTAGGATTTATTTCATCTAAAAAATGTAAGCCTATGTAATGAATAAAACGGGTGCACTCTTTTCCCTGGCAAGGGCCAAAATTTTTAACGAGGCAACCCATAAAAGAACAAATAAATTGTCAACTAAAGATCACTTATAGGGCTCTACACCTCGGTTCCCTCTAGGACCATCTAAGAAGAACCTTAATTGGATTCTGTCTGGGTCTTCCTGAGGGCATTCTATAAGGCTCTAACCTCGGTTCCCTCTGGGACTATCTCAGGTGTAACCCCCATCGACGAAGAACCTTAATTGGATTCCATCCGAGTCTTCCTAAGGATATTCTCTAAGGCTCTACACCTCGGTTCTGATCTTGAACCACTCGAGGGTAACCTTCCGGGTTGAAATTCCTGGCCTAGTGGTCACTCCCTTCATGGTATTCCATGCAGAAAAATATTTTCGGGCTTAACACCTTGGTTCCTTCCAGGATCATCTAAGATGTAAGCCCCATTGGCGAGAAACCTTAATTGGATTTCATCTGGGGTTACCTAAGATCATTCTCGAATCAATGAGGAACCCCAAATATCATGGTTCACATTTAAATAGGGGATAACATCTAGCAAATCTGAAAGACATTCCCGGGCTACTACAGGCTCATACAAAATGGATTAGCAGCGCTAGGGAGGATTAAGGCCTTTCTTCTGAACTGATCGCTATGGTTCTTGTCAGAACCATGTGAACATGGGGCTACCATACATCTATAATCCTCCTACAGACACGCAAGGTGGAAACGACATACAAAATAAAACAAAAACGAAACCAACAACTTAGAAACTTAAAGCCTGTAGGGCGATTGCATGGACATGCAAAATATTTAAGGACATTACAAAACACGCCCACTTTAAAAAGGGTTACTAACAAATTGTTCAAAACAAATAAAGTAGAGCCTAAGATCACTTAGTCACTTTGGTCGGAGAAGCATCATTCCCATCTGGACCATCAGTGATCGGGGACCCATCAATATCCTCCACATCCACCAGCTTTCCATCCATGATACTCTTGAAGAAATCCACAGAAGAAATATCCAAGGTTGGATAAAGATACATCACCTGGTCTTTAGCCCGGTCAAAAGTCACATCTTCGACATTAAGCGCATCCATATGAGACCTCTCCAAGGATTGTTTCACGTCAGCACAGGACTTCTTCGCCACGTCCAACTCCTTGGAGAGCTTGGATTCAGAAGCGTGAAGATCTTCACAACTTTTGGTGAAGGTCTTAGTCTTTGAAACTTCAGCAGATAGACTCGTCTCTAAAGCAGAAAATTTATCAGCATAGGACTTTTCAGTGCTCGTCAACCGATCGAAGTCCTTCTTCAGATTGACACACTGATCCTCCAAGTTATCCCCGGATTCAAATATTCCTCGGGCTAGCACAACACAACACATAAGATAAGAACTCAAATTTTGAGTAATCTTCTGGCGTCTGATACTCTTCACCTTGTTAACATGCTTGGTAGTGTTGAGGTGGTCATAAAGGAACTTCAGCCCATCAAAACTATTAGACCAAAATTTATTCTTATTTGAAGGACGGGTGAAGTCGTCACTGGGATTCTGCATCAACAGCGAGATCTTTTGATCCTCCCTACAAACGCCATCCGCCTTCATCGTCTTTAGCTTTTTCTGGGGTAGTTCAATAGTGTCCTCAATGGCCGGGACGATTTGGCTGGTGACTGAGGCTCGCTGATCATAATGCCCTACCTCGAGAGGATCCCTTTCTTCTTCTTCGACGCCCCGAGCTCTAGACAAGAATGATCAGACTTCACCTCCAAAAGGCCCCTAGTTCCTTGCTAAGAAGCAAGAAGTGCGACCATCATTTTATTTTTCTCCCTAACAGAAAGGCCAATCATCTTATCTGCAAAAAGACATTAAAAGAAAGAATGAGAAAAGAAGGAAAAGATCCATAGTCGGCGACCAATTAAAAAGAATCTTACCCAAGAAATCTGGAACCTCTTCAACAGACAAAGGTAATAGGTTCTTGACCTTAAACAGATGGAAAGAATCTAGAAATTGCAAATATTGAACCTCAAGATCACTCAGCTTATCGCAGTTAAACTCAGATATGGATAGAGGGTTTCTATTCCAATATAATGGAAACTTGGGATGGCCGTCAGTGGCATAGTGGACCTGGGGACATCTCGGGCCGCATCCAATATGTAGAAACTGGTCCTTAAAACCCTTATAATTCATGGTGTAAGCTTGAAGGAAGCTCCTACAAGGAAAACCACTGATGACAACCCAACTTCCGAACTCTATATTTTTTACTTCAAAATAAAAGAAGAACAAGCCAATGGTCGACGTCACGTCCATGGCATCACAGACTATCTCGAAGGCCTTAATAAAACCCCTACTGTTTGGACGAAGTTGGGAAAGAGCCACATTTACCATCCTCAAAACTTCAAACTCAAAGTCAGAAAAAGGAATGCGAACAAACATATCCTCCAGCACGCCAGCATAGAAGTAAAAATAGTCATCTTTCACCCCTCTGTGTCGAGACATACAAACTCTCTCGTCGGGCCTACAGGCCTCCAAAACAATGTCATCATCATTCCCGGTCGAGGATACCTTTCGCGAAGAGTGGAATTTTTCCACCTCCACTCCATCCAGGGAACTTTGATCATAGCCCACTACTTCTTTGTTAAAAGGAATAATTTTTCCATCAAGATTTCCACGGTACCTGATGAAGAATATTCAGAGTCAGAGTCACTTTCATAAGTGAAAATCTCACCATAAACCCTATCCATGACCCGAGAAAATTCATCTACACCTAAGGCATCTTGCATATCTTGCATGCACTCATCCCACAAAGCTCTTCACTCCTCATCGCTTTTACGAATGTTATGAGCCAAATTGTCACACTCTCTTATGATCACCATCCTTAAAAAACAAGAGAATGTACTGAAAAATAATAGAAAAGGAATAGAGTAACACTTGGAAAACTTTAGCGTCTAGAGATTTTGAACGAAGGATTTCTTTGAAAAAAAACTTACAAATGAGAACTTTCAGGAGAGGTGAAAGTGGAATAGACTTAAAAGGAGTAATGGAAGGGAAAGACTGGGGCAGAGGACGCGTCTATAAAAAGCAAAATTGACCCACTAATGATTATATCTAAAAACTAGGTGATTGTTGGGAAGACTAGGGCGTGGATGCCACGTGTTCCGGGAAGAAACCTGGCCTAGGGTAAAAGATAGTTGATCATCAACTTATGACCGGAGTTTGGTCCGGGACCAAAGGATTAATGTTCACGTTTACCGAACACAAAGACTTCAGAAAAAGCCATATGTCCGTGGGGCTTATGTTCATACATAGATCCATTGACCGGGTTAAGAAGGATAAGAAGGACCAAGAAAAGGTAGAAGAATCGGGCATTGCATGTTGGGCCAAGTAGGACATCGGATCAAAGAGTTTCATGGCCGAGCCGAGTAGTGAGGCCGGGGGCGGTTATGGTCGGTCATACGAGAAGATGAAAAGGCATTGGACGAGCTCATACGTCGGATACTGTCATTGAGCCTAAACGTTATAAATAGTCCGACATTGATGAGACTGTTATGCAGTGGCTGTATATTTAAGAGAGAAACCGCTCATCAATATATGACGATGCACGTTATAACGACTACCATCATTAGTAACGGAGCACGTTATAACGACGATCATCATTAGTGACAACGAACGTTTCTAGCTTTGACGGCAGCCCAATTACGATCAATGAAGAGTCACAACTATTATGAGCAACGATCAATAAGGTCCATGCACCTCCATATAATAGGATTCCCGACTGAGAGGTAAGGCAGACGCATCGCTTGGAGCTCACACACACTTGTGTAAGCTTCTGAATCCCTTAACATAATATACAAAGCAATTCCTTTTATTAGAGACCTTTCTTAAAGTCCTTGGATTCATAGGAAAGTTGTCCTTAGTATTTAGCAAGAACAATGCCATTACATGCTTTAATACCATGTTACCTTCTTCCATTGTTGCATCCACCTTGTTATTATATCTCATTATTATTATTTGCTTTGTCGTGAATTCTTGAATCTTGGCCATTTCTCTGACTTCTTCTATTGAGTCAAAATAACTTCTCAACTTGTTATGCTTGCTTCATCATAAGAGTGATCTCGTCGCCATGTGAGTGTGTTGATTTCAACCGGGGAGCATTGAATCTGATCATAGACTATTATGAAGGATGGCCTCCTTGGTTGATGAGAGTGGGTTTGTGTGGTATAACCATAATACTTATAATACTCAATGATATCCTCCCTAATTATGTAATAAAATATATAGGATATTACCCGTAGTAATTTAAAGTTTGAAGTTTGTTTTATTTTTATCAAATGGATGCAGAAGAATATGCATCACTCTAAACATATTAAAAAAAGAAACAGTACGAGAAAACGAAGAGACATAGAACCTAACACAGTGAACAAAAAGCAAACAAAACAATAAAGGAATTATGAAATTAGAGATGCACTCATGCATCATGTGCACAACCCAACGACGAATAAACTCGACCATTAACAAGGTAAAAAAATCCATTAACCAACAACTCACTTGCAAAATGCAGCAAGAAATCACAACTGTTTCTGATTAAATAAACCAAGACACTAAAACTAAAGATGATGAAGATATTATCAGCCCATCTTAGTTAGTAATTTGAACAACTAGCAAAAACAACATGAATCGATAAACCATTCAGCAAGCACTATAACAACATATTTAGACTATCCAAATCAATTAGAAATGAAACCAAAAACGCAACCAAAGTTCCACCCGAGACCACGATCTTCGTCCATGCGTACCTATAAACTACCACCCACATTTGTTGAACAACAAAAGGACCATTGACAACAACGAAGATACCCATTATCGATATGCCCACATCAAAAGAAGGTTCATAACTAATATTACTAACAATTTGCGAAACTGATATCATACGAGAAGAAACGGAATAGACCGAAGAGATAACCACCATTCTTAAATTGAACCTTCATATTATATTCATCCAATATAAATTTCTTACGCACTCTATTTTTATTTTTCTACTGCTTCTGCCTACACCCTCTTGGCGAAGATAGCCATCGATACTAGTAGAAACTTGAGTTGGCTTGGGGATACCTATAATGGTTCTTGGATGTCCACTCCCTATTAATAGAAGGGCTGAGGTGAAGTCATTGAATAAAATATCTCAGCTAGAGTATGGATGATTTTTGGGAACCTTTACCACTTGTCACATTAGTTCACGACTTTAGCGTTGTCCCTTATTAGGTTTGGTGAGTAATATATGGCCCTCAAAAGCTAGATCACAAAATATCTCCCACCTATATAGCTTCTATATATGAATTTTTGAAATTTTTTCAAAACTAGTTCTGCCTCATCTTCTGCTAAACATCTCAAAAAAGGTGTAGATCCTCCTAGTTTGTATAGCTTCTCAACGATCTTGATGTACAAATTGGAGAGCCTTTTAATCTTTCTTGCTTTTGTTTCATCATCAAACACATGCTCGCTTAGTCAGGTACCTGACAATTGGTGGCATCCATCCTTCGCTGTTATCAAGCTCGATCATCTAGACGACCTCGATCTCTGTACTAGAGCTGGCCAGAGTTTCCTATATATCTGTCTCGATGAGGCATGGCTTCTTAGTATTGGTGATCTTTGACAACAAGTTTGCTCCAACATTCTATTCTCAGGGCATGTAGATCACTTTGAAAAAACTTCACAGTTTTAGCCATATACTAAATAGTCTGAAAGTATCATAACAACTAGGACTCCTTTATCTTATATTCGCCTTTAATCTGATTGGTGACTACTTTCACAAAGGATTTTAGCCTCCATTTTTGCTAAATTTATTAAGAATCGATATCTCGTACTCTACTTGTCAGATTCCTTTAAAATAAATCATATTTGATCGTACCTGATCAAAAGGGATTGTCAAAGCCCACAGACTTCAAGTCGAGTAGCAGATGAATGTGAAGTGGAGGGGAGGGGGTACCTGCAAGACACTTTGATGCTAAAGTTAGGTTCAGAGCAAGTGCAAGCAAGTATACGAGTATGAGAAAATGAATGAATACATGATCCTCTCAAGTGAGAGGGTATTTATATCCCCCAGCGCTGGGCCAAGATCATCATTGCTAGGCTGAGCAAGCAGACCCAAAAGGGGGATTGTCAAGTCCTACTTGCGTAGTAGGGGCCAGCACGTGGTCGCCAACTTGGATGGAGTCTTCCTAACTATCAGGAAGATATAGATGCGGTATTTTCGGGGTCAAGGAGACTCCGCGTCATTCAGAGGTGTTTAGTGTCAGTCTTACAAGGAGGATGCTCGTGAGGTCCTTCTGACCGTCGTTGATCCTCCTCGCCAATTATGAGGTTGTCCTCGGAGGATATGTCTTGGTCTACGAGGAGAGTGGACGATGCATGAGAGGAACTCTTGAATGAGTGTGTCCCTCCTCACCATTTGATAAACCGGAAATTTATAGCATATTCCGCCCGGTTTACATAGATAAAGCTTTCGATTCTTCATTTATTATGTCACATTATGTCTCTATTTTTAGTATTTCAGCATATTTCAGGTGTTTAGTTTCTGCAATGCATAAATGAGAAAAGGAAGAAAAATATTAGAGAAATGAAAAAGAAATGGCACTTCAATAGAAAAAATGAAAACGATTATGTATCAGAAGTCATGTCGCCCGTCACAGGCGCATGCCTTCCGTCACAAAGCCCAAAAGTGTGCCCCTCTGTACACTTCTTATCCCGACCGTCACGGAATTGAAACGTGCCCCACGCCACAGCGCATGACACTCGTTACAAGTTATATATCTTCGGTTACGAAAATGTCTCCATAAAACGCATGACTTCCTGATTCTACTCCACGCTTAAAGAACGAAGATCAAGGAAGTGTTCTTATTTTTACTCAGCATATTAAATCTATAAAAGCAAGACAATTACCAAAAGTTTGGGGACATTCGCACACCTGCTCCACATTCTTATTTTTCTGCATACTGAACATTGTTATTTTTTTTTATTCCAGTTTTACAGTTTTTGATTTTTTTCCAGTTTTGGTTTAGAGTTCCGTAAGCAAAGAAAACCATCATCATTAAAGCAATATTTCTTCACATCGGAGGAATGTTGCACCTTTTTTCCTTCTAGCTTCCAGAATTTTGTTTAGGCTTATTTGTAATTCTTCAAGATATTTTATTCCGAAGTTAATCCTGTCGGCTTGTGGAGGATAGCATACTGCACTATTATTCTTCAGTATTTTATTCCAGGTTCCAATTTAAAATATAGTTTATTAATTTTTACCATGGCTATGTTATTGAATGTATGTTTTTATTTTATGTTATCAATTAATAAAATTATGTTTAGCTAACTTTCTCGATACCGGTATGTGAGGTCCTAAACCGAAGGGATTCGGTAATTAATTGGCATAAATATTTTACAAAAAGACTTTTCTGGTTTTGATTTCCAATTATCATATTAAATTGTTTTGTTACGAGAGTAAAAGACAGACTAAGGATAAAATCAACAGAGCGAGAGTTTGATATTTTAACCAGATAGTGGTAATTGAACATTAATTTTAAATACAGCGAGAGTGCTTTAATATTATTGGACTCTATTTGTTTTCAAAAAATACTTTTAAATTTTAATTGACACATCGAGAGTGCTCATTTGAGTCTAATAATATGGTCTGAATGGATAGAACGAAAGTGTGAGACAAGGGTTTTTAAATTAATAGTTTTCACTGAAACAATATTTTAATATTCAAAACTATACCAATGACTTATTGAATCCCTGAAGTCGACAAATTACATATCGGTGACTCGTTATCAATTATTAGATTTTAGTTAATTCCCGTTTAAACCTCAACATCCTAATTTTATAATTAGCCTTAGCTTTACACAGTGACCTTAGATAACAGTAGTTTGACCATCAGTCCTTGTGGGTTCGAAATCTTTTAAAACTACGCGATTAGACTGTGCACTTGCAGTCACTATACCCGACAGACTCTTAAAGTCGCAATCAAGTTTTTGGCACCGTTGTCAGGGACTGATTTAGTCAATATTGTGAATCCCTTGTTACAGAGTACAGGCTAAGGCAACCAATTTTATTTTATTTTAACTGTTGATTGTATGCCAAGCACTCGCTATCAAGGCGAAGAATTAGAGCAACCAATCGACGAGGTCAAGTGTTTTGTTAGTATAAGATGTTGAATTAGAGAATACGAAATCAAGTACAACATTCCCGAATTTAATCTTCCTAACTATTCTCTTCCTGGCCCAAGAATGGCTGAAGGTCCCCAAAATCTCCCTCTAAAGGATTATGCTGCCCCATCGCAAGAGGAACCCCACAACAGTATTGCTGCTCCCGTCATCGCTTGGAACAATTTTGAGTTAAAACCTTTGTTATTACAAGTTGTCAAATAAAAACAATTTCAGGATGTCCTATGGACGGTCCAAACCTTCATTTGTCCGTGTTTGTGAAGTATGCAGACACGGGGAAAGCAAATGGTGTCAGTTCTGAAGCAATAAGACTATGTCTTTTTCCTTTCTCACTACGAGATAGAGCTAGAGCATGACTTTAGTCTCTACCATCCAACTCTATTACCACATGGAACGAGTTGAAGAAAGTTTTCCTAGTGCGATATTTTATTCCGAGTAAGACAGTTACGCTAAGAGCCAATGTCAACGGTTTAAAAAAAAAGGAAAGTGAATCTCTCTTCGAAGCATGGGAAGATACAAAGACATGTTGCGACTATATCAACATCACAGTCTAGAAGAATGGATGATCATTCACACCTTTTACAATGGTCCCTTGTATAACACAAGATTAACGATTGACGCTGCTTCTGGCGGTGCACTGATGGATTAACCATACCATGATGCTTATCAACTTATCAAAAGTATGGCTAAAAATCATTATTAGTGGGGAAGCGATAGAACCATGGTGGAGAAACCTCAAACAAACGGCGGTATGTACAAAGTTAGTAGCTTAGACTAAGTTAACGCAAAGGTAGAAGCCCTTACCCAAAAGATAGAAAGCTTGACCATAACTCTCGCAACCACCGTGGCTGTAGTAGCTCTAAGCTGTGATTTATGCGGACTTCACGCGCATTCTGCACCCGAATGTCCACTCTTAACAGGAGTACCAGTTGATCAATTGAATAATGCTCAAGGGAACCCCTACGGTAATAACTATAACCCTACTTGGAAGAACCATCCAAACTTCTCATACAAAGGCAACAACGCTTTGTACGCACCTAGGCAAGCTCCTACTACACTTCCAGGATATCAGAAAGCCACCCAAAATGTCTCAAATATTCTGAATATCCCTAGGAAGTCCAACATTGAAATAATGATAGAAAATTTTGTAGCCACCCAAACTCAAGTTAATAAAGATTTCTTAAATCAAAATATTCACACCAGTGAACAAATTAAGCAACTGACAAATAAAGTTGATGCTCTTGCCACACACAACAAAATATTAGAAACACAAATCTCCCAAGTGGCTCAACAGCATGAAACTACATCTGCTCCAACTAGAACTTTTCCTGAACAACCCCAACCAAATCCGAAGGGACATGCTAATGCCGTAACACTCTAGAGTGGGAAAGAACTAGGCGGACCAACTGAACCTAGAGTCAAGAACCCAGCCATGTACCAGAAACTTGGAAAAGGAACTGAGAAGGAAGATGAGATGAAAGAAACAATAAAAGAAGAAGATGGTGAAGAGGCCGTGGAAAAAGAAGAACATTATGTACCTCCGCCACCCTATAAACCACCTATCATATATCCTCAAAGATTTGCTAAGTCTAAAAATATAGGGCAATTCAAGTAATTTGTTGAACTTCTAAAACAACTTAACATTACCATACCTTTTACAAAATCTATCACCCAAATGCCCTCCTATGCTAAATTTCTTAAAGAAATCTTATCCAATAAGAAAAATCTTGAGGATAATGAAATTGTATTGCTCACTACTGAATGTAGTGCTATAATCCAAAATGACATGCCTCATAAACTGAAAGACCCAGGTAGTTTTTGTAACGCCCGTAATTTAATTAATTAAATTATTTTTGGAATAATTGTGAAGAAGTATTATTAAATTGGATTTATTTTATTAAATGGAGAAATAATAATATATTTGAGGTATTATATTATTATGTGAAATAATGTTAGAAGCTAATATTATTTAAGGTGGACTTAATTTGAGATAATGGAAGTATTAAGGGGGGTGTAGGTTTTGAGTCCATTAAGGAATAATCTAATAATATTAGGTTATTTTATTATTTGTTGTTAGAATAGAAGGAAGAAACATTAAGAAGAGAAATAAGGATTGTGGAAACGTGAAGCTGTCGGTTTTTGAAGGAAACGGCAAGAACAAAGATGCAACCCAGAAATTGTAGAGCAACCTTCGATCCAAGGTAAGGGTGGGGTTCTGGCTTTATAATTGGGTTCATGATGTTTGATATGTGGGGTTAAAGGATTGTTGTTTTTGTTATTGAATTGAATGATGTATGGTGAATATTGATGAATTCTCAATGGATAAATGATGTTATGATGCTGTGTAATTCATGGTGTATTATAAGTTAATATTAGGTGATGAATTATCATGATCAGAAATAAGGTTTTTAGGACTGTAGTATAATTCCCGTAGCAAAATACAGTAGAAAACACATAAAATTATGCAGAAAATCACAGGATGCGTCGATCTCAAACTGGATGAGTCGATGCAAGGAGGCTGTTAGACTCAGGATGAGTCAATGCATGCAGGGTTGCATCGATGCATGATGAGTGCAAGACTCGGGATGAGTCGACTGGTGCGATGCATGTGTCGATACATGCTGGGATTTGAAGCAGGATGAGTCGATCCATAAGGAGGATGCGTCGACTCATAGTAGGAAGATGAAGCAGGATGTGTCGACCCATGGTGTTTTGTGTCGATATATAAGGTCTGATTTTTGACAGAATTGACTTATAATTGCTGTAACTTGAGTTGTAGGATGCTGTTAGAGATGTCGTTCAAAGCGTTGATTAGCTAACGCGATGAACTCTATTTTAGATAATTAAAATGATGATTAAGAGGTGTAATTCCAGTAACTAATTTAGGACTTAGGATTAATTCCCGTAGATGACAGTTATGCTGGATTTTGGACAGAATGATGAATTTTGAGATGTTAGAGGTTGCTGTTAGAAATATGACAGTAGGACTTAGTGATAATAATGATGTACAGTAGCAGAATAACAATATGTATTACTGTATTATTGATATACAACTGAGTTATTAGTAAGATGTGGTTAATCAAATGATGTTTGATAAGTAAGTAATGTTTACTAAGTTATTTTGAGATGTTTACGAGATGTTGTAAATGAGATGTTTATGAGATGTTGTTGTTCTGAGATGTTTATGAGATGTTGTTTTTTGAGATGATTGAAATGTTCTCGTTTTGATGATTGAGATGTTGTTATTTGAGATGACTGAAATGTTGTCGTTTTGATGATTGAGATGTTGTTGTTTTGAGATGTGTTTTGAGATGTTGTTAACTGAGTGTGTTATTACATTTATGTTGAGTCGCATACATTGCATTTTTTTGAGATGGCCTGGATTGGCAAATTTTGAGATGAAGGCTATGCCTTATTGATGCCTCTATTAATTGGCAGACTAGATTTTTGAAATGGGAGTTATGCTCCAATGGTACCACATGCATTTGCATAGTTTTGAGTCTCATTTTTGTAATTGAATAATGAGATGTATTTGATGTTGATGAATGAGTATATATGCTGTAATTATTGTTGGTTATAAAATGAGAAGTGGTGATGTTATTGATTTGATTTAATATATTAATTATCATCGCTTTATTATATTGTTAAATATCTCACCCCTTCTATTTGAATGTTGCCCTTATGTTGGTAACGTGTAGGTAACCGAGAGTGAAGGCCGTCTACCTTCAATAGTTCGAGTCAGTGTCATTGCTCTGATATGTAACACTTGGGGGGATGAACGCTTGCTGATTTTTGATTGCTGATTTTTAGTTGTTGAACTTTAAATTGTTTATTTACTAAATACGAGATGTTTCGAAGTTGCTGTTTTATTTAAAGATGTTATTGAAGAATTCCGCTGTGTAGTTGTTAAATATTTAATGAAAGATGTTATGTTGTTAGTTCATCCGATGTTTTGAAAAAGTGTTATATATCCATGATGAATGCAATGAGTTTATTAGAAGAATTTGTGACGTTCCGATTCGTTTTTATGAATGAAATTTTATAACTCTGATTTATTTGCATAATTTGCTTGGGGGTAGAATTGGGGTGTTACAGTTTTTCCATACCCTGCGTAATTGGAAAATTTGTCATAGATAAAGCACTATGCGATTATGGAGCCAATATTAGTCTGATGCCCTTATAGATCTGTAAGAAAATCAACATGGGAGAACTAATACCAACAAGGATTTTCGTACAATTAGCGGATCGATCGGTGAAATTTCCTTTAGGTATGTTAGAAAATGTCCATGTACGTATAGGACAATTCTATATCCCCACTGATTTCATAATCATGGACATTAAAGAAGACTCCAATATTCCTATTATATTAGGTAGACCATTCCTAGCCACTACAGGAGCCATCCTAGATGTTAAAAATGGAAAACTAACTTTCGAAGTAGGAGAA
Source organism: Vicia faba (assembly GCA_948472305.1). NCBI lineage: Eukaryota > Viridiplantae > Streptophyta > Magnoliopsida > Fabales > Fabaceae > Vicia > Vicia faba. The sequence goes on from OX451739.1 coordinate 977,522,077, forward strand.
GAAAAAGTTGAATTCATCTTGTCTAAATTCTTTAAGGCACCAGCCATCAATGATTCTTGTTGTTTCTTAGATGTAATCGATAAATGTGTAAAAGAAATGGAGAAAAAACAAACTACCTATTCATAAGTATTGAAGATTCCTATACCTCCAATTCTCAAAGATGATAATTGGCATCGTGAATATCATGATGAAAATCCGAGTGAATGCCTAGCTCTAACTCCTGGTCCTATACCTTGTCCAAAGAAGCCAGCAATGGGACTCAAAACCCTACCCAAAGACCTAAGGTATGAATTCCTAGACACGAAACTTGAATAACCAGTTATAGTCAATGCAGACCTAGGACAAATAGAAACTGAAAAACTATTACATGTCCTAAGGAAATACCCAACTGCTTTAGGTTATAACATCTCAAATCTAAAAGGAATAAGCCCTTCTATATGCATGCACCGTATTATACTTGAGGAAGACTGTAATACCTCTAGGAAACATCAAAGAATAATCAATCCTATTTTGAGCTATGTAGTCAAAAAGGAAGTAGAAAAGCTATCGGAAGCAGGAATCATATACCCAATATCCGATAGTAAATGGGTTAGCCCAGTACATGTCGTGCCTAAGAAGGAGGCGTTACAATTGTAAGAAACGCTAAAGGTGAATCTGTAGCACAAAAAACTCACACCGGGTGGAGAATGTGCATCGGCTATAGAAAGTTAAACAAAGTCACTTGTAAAGATCATTTTCCTTTACCTTTCATTGATCAAATGCTTGAACGACTAGCTAAACACTCTCACTTCTGCTATTTAGACGGATACTCTGGATTCTTCCAAATTCCTATTTATCCTGACAACCAAGAAAAGGAAACTTTCACTTGTCTTTATGGTACGTTCGCTTATCGACGAATTCCATTCGGATCATGTAATTCCCCTGCAACATTCCATAGATGTATGATGTCCATTTTCTATGATTTTCTAGATGGTATGATGGAAGCTTTTATGGATGACTTCTCTGTCTGTGGAGAATGATTTGAAGGATGTTTATCAAACCTTGAAATGGTACTAAAAAGATGTGTAAGTGTCAACCTCGTGCTAAATTGGGGAAAATGCAACTTCATGGTCCGACAAGGAATTGTCTTAGGGCACATCGTATCTGATATGGGAATTGAAGTAGATAAAGCAAATATTGAAGTAATACAAAATCGTCAACCACCTTAAACTGTTAGAGAAATAAGATGTTTTCTAGGACACGCTGGTTTTTATCGATGTTTCATTAAAGACTTCTCTAAAATAACCAAACCTCTAACTGAATTGCTAATGAAAGATGCTGAGTTCATCTTCACCGACAAATGCTTGGACGCATTTACAACACTAAAAAAGGTATTAACCTCGGCACCTATTATGCAACCTCCTAGTTGGGATGAGCCATTTGAGAGAATGTGCCATGCCAGTGACTATGTCGTAGGCGCAGTTCTAGGACAGAGAAAGGATAAAAAGCTTCGTGCAATCTACTATGCAAGTAGAACCCTAGATTCTGCATAGACGAACTACGCCACCACATAAAAAGAATTGTTAGATGTTGTGTTTACTTTAGATAAAATTTATTCTTACTTAGTAGGAGCACGCATAATTATCTATACCGATCACGCTGCAATCTGATACCTCTTAAGTATGAAATATGCCAAACCAAGATTACTAAGGTGGATCTTACTTCTACAAGAGTTCGATTTAGAAATCAAAGACAAGAGAGACACTGCGAATGTAGTAGTTGACCACCTATCTAGAATAGAAGGCATCAAATCAGATCATATACCCATCAATGATGATTTTCCTTATGAACGCCTTGTAGCCCAATTAGAATTGGAAATTATTACAACCAAATACCTTATGACTTATGAAGATGTGAACACGAATGAAGTCATGAAAGAAATCTACACTAAAACCATACTACAATGGTATGCCGATTTTGTCAACTACTTGGCTGCTGGAGTGCTTCCACCTAATATATCTTATAAAAAAAGAATAAATTCTTTGATGATCTTAAACCATATTATTGGGATGAGCCTTTTCTTTTCAGGAGAGGCGCCGATGGTATTTTCTATCAATGTGTTCCTAAAAATGAAATTGAAAACATAATTTTCCACTGTCATGTTGCTCCCTATGGAGGACATGCAAGCACTTCAAAGACCTGCGCTAAAATATTACAAGCTGGCCTATATTAGCCTAATCTAGGGAAAGATGTCCATATCACAGTTAAAAATTGTCACCAATGCCAACACACTGGAAACATCTCTAGACGCGACGAGATGCCCCAAAAGGGCATTCTAGAAGTTTAAGTCTTTGACGTATGGGGAATTGATTTCATGGCACCCTTCTCGTCTTCCTTTGGAAATCACTACATACTCGTTACTGTAGACTATGTTTCAAAATGGATCGAGGTTGTAGCCTCCCTAACAAATGACGCACGAGTAGTAGTCAGGCTTTTCAAGAAAATAATCTTCCCAAGATTAGGTGTACCGAGACACGTCATCAGTGATGGTGCTCCCATTTCATTTCCAAAATCTTAGAAAACTTATTAGTGAAGTATGGAGTCCAACATCACGTCGCAACACCTTATCATCTACAAACAAGTGGGAAAGTAGAGGTCTCCAACAGAGAGATTAAGCAAATCTTAGAAAAAACGGTAGCAACCTCTAGGAAAGATTGGTCATCTAAGTTACACGAAGCTCTATGGGTATAAAGGACAGCCTACAAAACTCCAATCGGAACCACGCCATTTAAATTAGTCTATGGGAAATCATGTCATCTACCGGTAGAAATTGAACATAAAGCTTATTGGGCTATTAAGATCCTTAATTTAAATTACACGCCCGCGGGTGAGAAAAGAATCTTAGATATCCACAAACTTAAAGAACTTATATTAGATGCTTACGAGAATGCTCGGATTTATAAGGAGAGAACTAAAAAATGTCATGATAAACGCATATCTAGGAAAGAATTCAATGAAGGCGATATAGTACTCCTATTTAATTCTAGACTTAAACTATTTCCGGGAAAACTTCGCTCTAGATGGTCTGGTCCCTTCGAAGTCACTAAGGTTTTTCAAAATGGTGTATCGTAAACGGACAACGTTTAAAGAATTATCATTGCATAAATAATAAGGAATATTCCACAACATTTAGGCTACATAATCTTCCACCCCACTCATTAGATTAATCACCTTCTATGTCGAGCTTACGACTTTAAACAAAGCGCTTATTATGAGACAACCCACCTTTTAGTCTTTTCCTTTTGCTTTACTTATTTTTAGTTTTTCTTTTCTTACTTTTATTATTGCTTATTTCTATAAAATTATGCAGTATTGTTTCTCTACTATTACCCACTACTAACTTAATTCTAACATTCGACCTACTTCAGACTAACTTAACTTTAGCTAATTGCACTAACCACGATGAATCTAGTTGACACGATGGCAATTATTTTCAGAGAAAGAAATCATAGTAGGAATTTTGAGTCATTAGTTGATAGGGAGATGGAATTGAGTATCTACCCTGATGGACCTGCTATGACCACACTAGGGATTAGAGATAATGTCACCATCTTCTTCCTTTCCAAACCCCCGAATTCTCACGCATTTCTTCTGCCAAAACACCTCACCATCTTCCATTTTTGATTCAACTATGGCACTTAGAAACTCAAGGCCAGAACCCGACCTTTCAGGGATTACATTTCAAAACACGGAAGCCGGAGAACACCAGAGGGCCCAGTATCACAAATTGTATCAACACTTCGTAATACCTACACGGTATGTTGATACTAAGTGTTTGCATAAATTGGGACAACTTGATAGTGTGCGGTGGATACTTAGGAACTCTAATTTAGCATTCGTCTGCACACAAAATCTTGCTATGTATGAGTCGTTAACTTTGGAATTATTAAGTTCATTCTCCTACAACCCACCATGCGATGAAAGCCAGCACCTACTCCAGAACAACAACTTTCAGAATGTTCAATGATGAATATTCTATAACTCAAGCAACTTTGAGTTATTTCTTCTGCTTCACTCGTGAGAGGGGGTATACTACTGAATCCCTACAGAAGCAGACTAGGCATCTACAGCTTTCGGGATTTGGAAATCTATCTCTGATGAGGAACCTACCAGTTGGGAGGGACTTTATGCATCATCTATACATAATCCCGCAATCTGGTATTTTCACCGCGTCATCTCCAACACTATTTTTGGGAGGATCAACAACAACAAAGTAAATTCTAAAGAATTGTTCCTCTTGTATTTTACCTTCACTCCTAACCAGAAGATTAATGCCAGCATATTCCTCCTGTCGCATATCCAGTCTTTGTATGCAATAGGGCCTACACCTTTCTGCCCTGGAGGGCTAGTTACCTCTATAGCACTTGGCCTGCGCCTCAAAGACAATCTAGAAAATCTGCCTCCACTGCCACCCATATTCATTGACATCGATAATTCTCGGGCTGGACACTTTATTAAGGTAATAGGAGATGGGAGGTATAATATTATGGTGCATAACAGAGTAGTTCCTAGTGTCATTTTGCCAAACATTGGACTTACAGATGTAACAAACATGGAAAAGTGGATTTATGATCTTACTACTCCTGCACCTGGAGATAATGTGCAAAACAACCAAGGCAATGCCCGGGCTGATGAGATGGAGCAAGAAATGGCGCAAGGGGATGCTGAATAACAAGCTCCTTCTGATGATGTGGCGAGCACGTCCATAAGAACCAGAAGAAGACGCAAAAGAGTATCGGCCTCAAATGATGACATTATGGCTGCCATCATGCAGCAAGATGAGAGGGTGCAAGCTATGAAAAACAATCAAAATGCAATGATGCAACTCATGTTATCTATGCAAACTCAACAACAAGAATATGATGAAAGGAATGAGCGTCGAGCTACAATAATGACCGAGGAAATGGCAGCTTTAACTGTACGCGTGGATGATTTTCAAGAATATTTGTACCTTGTGCGTATGCCTCATCCTCCGGTTGGACAGGATGGACATGGATGAGCACGAGGGCGAGGAAGAGGACTTGATAATGAGTAAGAGTAGATCTAATTTCCCTCTCTTCCTGTTTCCTCTTTGTTTATAAGCATCGGGACACTGTTTGGTTCAAGCTTAGGGGAGTTAGTTAGTTAGGAAACACTTTACCGCTTTCTAAGTAGATTTTTCATTCCCGTTTGTATTTCCTGTAATCAAAACATATTTGTACTTTCAAGTTCTTTTATGCAAACTTTTCCGCTATTATCTAATTTCCCCACTTTCTTAAGCCATAACAAAAAAAATTGTCCGTTACTTGCATAACTTGACGCATTCGAAGAGTATACAGGTTGCTCACTTTTCAGATATATGAGAAACCTTGGGTAAAACAAAAGCATGATGCATACCGCCGTAACACTCTAAATCCCCAAATTATGCTAGAAATTTTAGTACCCTTTATATCGAAACCTTAAACTTTAGTTTTAAAGTAACCCTGAGTAGTTTATTTAGCAGTCAGCACCATCTTAAACATAAACTACGTAGGGAGTTGATGAATACAAGTGAATGATCCCAAGTTTTTAAAAAGTTGCATGATCTACTATTAGAAAATAGGGAATGCACCAATTAAGTTAGGCGACCCTCACCCGGTCACTTAATCCAACGAATGCAGAACCTACATAATATAACATAGAAACCCGTTGTCGGTTGGTTCAGAGGTGTCAGGTACTGAACTTGGTAGGGCGGACTACAGTCCAATCCCCCGCAACTTGCAATTTGGTAAATTAAAGGAGGTTACCACATATATGTTCCAGAAACTCATGCTGAAAAGGATCATATTCACTAACTAGCTACTATACTATGTGTGTGTAAAGATAAAAAGGGCTTAATGTGATTGCGCTAGAATGAAAATGGGTGAAATTTAGCGAAAAGAGTTAAGTTGAGCAATAATGGCATGACTGGAATTGGTATACACAGTGGGGGCTGTTATACCCCAAAATTTTCCCTCTCATATTTCTCAAAACATTTCAAGAAAGATTCTCAAGTTGCTCAAGGAAGTCCAAGGGTTGACCAGACAAACTCCCTCCTAAGGCAATCTACCTCAAATTAGGATTTCATATTGCATCAGGATACTTGAGTCCAAGGGATCCCAAGTTCTCACCATTGTCTTAATATGTTCTCAAGATCATCCATGTCAAGTTTCAAGCCCTACATAGAAAGTTTGCTCAGTCAATTGCTGAAAGGCTTGAAAATCGACTTGCTAGGGCAAAAGTTAACTATGGCCCACATACAGTCAAACTTCAATATTTTTGGTAAACATCCTCACTTTGAAGTATATTTCATCATTTGATCAAGGGTTGATCATGATTCATCAAGGATTTCTCATAATTCATCAAGAACCAAAAGTTGCTAAATTAGGGTTTTGCAAGAAAAGTCAACTCAACTTTGACCAAGCATAACTTTCTTATACTTTATGAGAAATGACCCATCCAAAGCTCATTTTTAATAGTATGCACTTCCATATAATCCATCTTCATCTCCCAAGTTCAAAATATGCACTCACAAGAAGTTATGAATTTGGACATTATAGGTCATTTTTAAAAGTCAACAAAAACACCTCTTCTGTCAAAGCTTCATACATGAGCATGGAATATCAAATAGAGATGAGACAAAAAGGGTTGCTTAGAGGACATATCAAGATTTCTAAAAAGTCCAAGAACACCTTCAAAGAGTCAAAATTGAATAATTTATGCATTGGTGAAGTTGACCCTTTTTGCAAAATTACCAAAAGTCAACTATGCCTCAAATTGCAATTTTTGCCAAAATGTGCCCAATCTTTTGCACTTGTTTTGAGTTGGCAACATGGTCCATGAGCCCTATCCTTTGCCACTTGTCATTTTCTTGTTTTTAATATTTATTTTGATTTTTATTTGAATTTAATCAATTTAAATTAAAACAAATCATGAAAAAATCTAAAGCATTGAAAACTCAAGATTTTGTACTTATTTCAGGTCTCAAATCCAGTTGGCAAGTATTTGAAATCGTGCAAAGCATTGGTGTGGACAAAAAGATTGGTTTTAGGATATTTTTGGAATGATATTCAAAGGAATCAAATTCATTGATGGAGGAAGATTGAGATCAGTTTTGGAACCCTAATTCAATCCTTGATATATATTGAACCATTGTAGACCAAAAAGAAGGCTAGAAGGAGGCGCAGCAACCAGAACCAAACTTGAGAAAAACAAGAAAAAGTGTTGAATCGAATTCCTAGTTACAGGAAATTTGATAGCTTCCTGACCATGCCAATCGCTTCCTGGGATCCCCAGCAAGAAAAACCAATCAAGAGCAAGCATTTCCAGGCCCTGAATAACACTGTTTTTGTGCTTCAATTTGGGATTTCTTCATATAGGTAAAATTGGGCCATGAAAGGGCCACCATTGAACTCAGTAGGTCCAGACGAAGCTATCCATGACTTTAGTTTTGATTTATCTTGCTTACATTTGATTTTGAGAATATGCAGGCTTGTAGCGACGGATAAATGTCTGTAGGTAAAAGTCTGGGACTTTTTACCAACGGACCAAGGACAGTGATGATGGCGTGGCATCACTTCACTCATCCGTTTGAAAATTCGCGCGCTTTAGACTTAGTGCTTTTGCTTTTTTCATATTATGATAATTATTTATTATGTGTACAAATCAGAAGCGTAGCTCCGCTGGTGGCCAGGTCATTGGAGCATGCCTTGGGGCCTGGGTTTGAATCCCAGGTCCCCCTATTCTTGCATATTATTTTCCTTTTCAGGATCCAGCGTGTACACAAGGGAAAGGTCCACCATGTGACCTCATCATCCAGCCTGCCAAGTGGCCAGATGGCCAGATCCAAAGGGCCATCAATGAGGGACCATCATGGGTTGCAGTCAACGCGTAGCATCAGATCTTGAGAGTCAACGTGGACCACCATATTTTGGGCCCGAATTTGGATATTCACCACCCCCTTCAGATTGCTTCCCAGGCCCAATAACTCTTTCTCTATTCTTTTTTATATTTGTTTTATTTAATTTAATTTATTTATTTTACTAACAAATTAATTTTTCTTTTATCAAAAAAATCACATAAAAATATTTTTCACCCAATTAGACTTAGGTTTATTTTTTATCAATAAATTAATTAATTTAATTAGATTTTAATTTTAGGAAAACTTTAATTTCTTTTTGCAAATAAATTAAAATCAATTAGAATAATTAGGTTTTTATTTCTAACTTAATTATATTTTCTTTTCCTAAAAATAACCAAAAAAACCCAAAAATAGGCCATTTATTTATTTTCATTAATTAATTTAGTCACTAATTATTTTTGTATTTAATTTAAATAACCTAACTCTTTTTCTTAAAAATAATTAAATAACAACAAAAACAATTTTTCTTTTATTAGGTCAGAAAGGGTCAAAACCCTAGTTCTCTCCCGATCTAATTTTCCTCGCGCGCGCTTTATTATTTATTTTTATCCTATTAATGTAATTTCTCACAAGTTGTAATAGTTAATTAAGACTTTTATTTTCATTTATCGCTTTATTATTTAAGGGTTTGTTTTTGGCTATGTAAATACCCGAAGCCTTGTAATAGCGTAGTTTAATTTCCGCACTTTAAATTCCGCAAAATATTAAACTGTTAGATGTATGATTAGGGATGCATGACAAGAATGTATGTAAAACTTTAAAACAGTTAGACAACCCTAAAATGTGCAAAGATAATAATTTTAAATTCAATCACTCGCACATGCGCACTCCTAGGGTATACTCCACTTCGGTTGCCTTCGATAAACGGTCATTGAGTATAGGGTGTTTTAGTCGTCGTCCTTTTGTCTCAAAGATTAAAGTTGCCTCGAAAAGGTTGCCTCGGATATTGTTTCCTCGAATAATTGATCTAAGACATTAGGGTTATTAATAAGACGTCCTAACATTGCTTTAGTGACCGTACGTCCCTTTTGAATTGACCCTCAAACTCCAACGATGATGCTACCTACTCACTAATAGTGGGATAGCATTGTCTAAAGGAAACAAACATAGAGCGATTCTTTTTTTGAGTAGGTAGATTAGTTCTTAAGTACTTGCTCAAAATAAACAAACTTTTTACACTTACACTCCTTTTCAAACAAAGGTTTCAAAAACACTTCATTACACTCTTGAAGACAGAAGCAAGAGTTAAATCGAAGTCAAAACAAAAACTTTTCAAATCACACAAACACACAAAAAAGAAATTTTGAAAATGATGAGCAAGAACCTAAGAGCCCGTAGATAACTACAGATAGAAAGGGTGCTAATACCTTCCCTTTCTATAATCTACCCCCCGTACTCAGAATAATCTCGAAAAAGGAATTTTTCTGTGCTTTTTTCCTTTCCTTGTTGGATAAAATAAAAGTCGGTGGCGACTCTTGCTTACCGCGACATTTTGTGAACACAAACGCAAAACGCAAACCAACATTCCTAAAAAAACAGTCCCGGTTCTGGCCACCGTATCACAGAACTGGCGACTCTGCTGGGGAGTTAATAAGTGGGGTATACCTTAGGATCTAGTTCATCATAAATTGCTTCTCTTGTTTGTTTTGGTTGCTTTACTTTTAAGGGTTTTGTTTGGGAGTTACTATAGATCTTAACCCGAATCTGGGACACCTTTTAGGTAAGTAGCAATAAACTGTGAGGGAATTGTATGGCATAAACCAATACGGTTAAAGTAGTAGCTACGTTGATGTGGCACATTAGTTGGTACCGATATCCCTTGTGGAGAAACAAAGAGAATATGGGGCTGCTATATGGGTCGCTAAGCATCAACTGACCTTAGAACCTATAATTGACCAACTTGGCCATAGGAAGTAGTGAGATAGTCGGTCTCGGTGTAGAGCTGGGAACTAGTTGATACTCGATGCTACACTCATTGAGACCATACTCTCGAGATGGTTCCGGCCGCAAGAAAAGATTGTGTGAGCTGAAACTATGACCGATGGAGGATAATCAATGATATTGAGAACCTCTAGAACCCGGTTACTATTATTAGGACAGGTTGAACCAACTAAACTGTAAGAGGGTAGTACCTAAACTCCATGCCAGCCTGAAATTTAAGGGCTATTGTGTGACTTGTTTGCCTTTACCATGTTTAATACCTGCTATACATGTTGTGTGTTTTATCATAACATAATGCATCATGACATAGCATGCATATTTCATTAGACTAACCATTTCAAAGACCGGGGGGATTCATCTTTGTTCTGTTTTGCAGATCATGGCTTCTATGCGCAGAAATACCATTCGAGTCAACTTCGTGCAAATCCCTGCTCAGCTTAGAGAGTTAGTTTCAAAAGTTCCTTATACTTCTTCCTTTGTTAGAAGACATGGTCATCTCCTTACCCTGGTCACTTCCAAGTTGGATGAACAAATGATGAGCGTGTTGTTCCAGTTCTTTGATCTATTGCATCACTGTTTCACTTCCTGGACTATCAGTTAGTCCCTACTTTGGAGGATTTTTCTGAATTGCTGGGTATATCTATTCTAGAGAAGACACCCTTTACAGGTTTGGAGGAGGTTCCTAGGCCAGAGGATATTGCTTCATCCCTACACCTAAAAAGGGTTGATGTAGTATCTAATTGGGAGACTCGGAGTGGGGTTAAAGGTTTATTGGCTAAGTTCTTGATCGATCAAGCTCAACAGTTCTGGGATAACTTGGACTTTCAAGCATTTGAAGACATCTTGGCTCTCCTCATCCACGGCCTGGTTCTTTTCCCAAATCCAAATTCTTTCATCGATGTGAATGTAGTTAAGATCTTCATGTCTCGTAACCCAGTGCCTACTCTCTTGGGTGATATTCTGCATGCTCTTTATACTTGTATTGTGAGGAGAAGGGGAACCCTCATGTGTTGCATGCCGCTGCTGGCGAGGTGGTTTATTTCGCACCTCCCCAAGTCTGTATTGAAGAATGAGGAAGGTGTAGGTTGGGCTTACAAAATCATGTCCTTTGCTCATACGGATATCCTCTGGAGTTCTAAAGATATGGAAAGGGTAACTGTCATTGATCGATGTGGGGAATACCCTAATGTTCCATTGCTTGGAATTCGAGGGGGTATAACCTACAACCCTTTCTTGGCTTTACAACAGTTTGGTCGCGCTCAGAGAGACGGTCCTCATGAGTTGCTGCTTACAGATATTGTCTTTGACTACAAGGGGGACGTTGAAGGGCATCGCCGCAGGTTTATACGAGCTTGGGGCATGGTGAATAGGTCTGACCCACATGAGCTAGGACTGAAGACTTCTCTCCCAATGCAACCTTACCTCCAGTGGGTTCGAGCCCGTGCTTAAAAGCTAGGGATGCCATATGAAGCTATTTTGTTGGTGATTGTAGAGCATACTGATGAAGAAGGTGTTCCTTATACAGTCCTCCATCCCTATATGCCTACTGATCTGGGAGCATTGAGGAGATCTTGGATCCAGTTAAAGGAAGAACGAGATACCTACAAAGAGAAGTATCATGAGTAGGAACGGAAGATCTTGAAGCTTACAAGGCAGCTTGAGAATGAGAGGACAATCAACGATTATGTCAGCACGAAGGGAAAACGACCATGGGATTTCTGATGACTTTTATTATTTCTAGTTTAGATTTTCTTTTCAGTTTATTTCTTTTGTAACGCCTTGAAGGCATTATTAAACATGGTTACAAGTTTTATCTAATAAAGTGTATTTTATTTTGGTTTACAAATTTGAATCCCCCAAAGTCTGTGAAATCATTTCATACGCATTCCATTACCATGCACCTCATCACAGGTACCATTACAGGTTTCTTATCTTCCTCGCTATTTATTTCAGCATAAAATGTCTTCTGAGACACCTACTGATCAAGTTATTAAGGCTCTTCAAGCTCAGAATGCTCAGTTCCAGGAAATGTTCTTGAACTTGGCCAAAGGGCAGCAAGATTTGAAGACTCTCATCTTGAAGGACAAGAAGAAGAAGAAGAAGAAGAAGAAGAAGAAGAAGGTGGTTCTGCCGAATATGGGTCACAGATTTGGGAATAGGTTGCGAGAGGAAGTTGATCTGTCTCATTCATCTAGAGGAGGAGAAAATCAAGAGGAAAGGAAGGCTCCTTGTAACACCCCTTCTAAATACCCCAAATTAAGGTAAAGATTAAAATCAGAGAAATAAAATTGCACGGAAGGGATGCCACAACACACATCACATTCCAAAGTTTTTAAGGAAAAACGGACAGGGTATGTTTAAAAGTATAAGCATTCCAACACAAAACAAACATACAATAAATATTTACTTCATTCTCTCGTGCAAACGCAACGGAGTTTCATAATTTCACATCATCTCCATTTATGGAGGAATCAAAACATAATTCAAGGCATCAAGCCATCATAATTCACATAAGCATATGTTATCAAGTCTCACATATACAAAAGATCATATACACGAATAAGGATTATATGCATCATAATCCAAATACAAAATAATCGAGTTCGACACTAAATAAATCCCCCCCCCCCCATGTGTTACTACCAGAGCATCGACTCGACTCTAATCAAAATAAAACAGATTGCAATCCAATGCATCCGTTAGCTAGCGCCTCGCGCTACCGTCCTCGGTACCTGCACAATGCCATCAAAAGCATTGGCCAACAAAAGGGTAAGAATTCCAATAATCATATAACATGTAATTTTAAGTAAATGAAATGGCAATAAATAAAGCAATACATAATGATCATGTTCATTTTATCACCTGTAGTATCCTTACTCAAGGAATCCACTTCCAACACATTAACCATGTAAACCGATTATCCGAATACTCACATCCTTGGCACATAACCATAATTCAAACAACAACAATATTGGCACATAATCAAACACATCAACACACATACATAACATGCACAAATATACATGTGACTCACAACACGACTCAACGTATGCGAATGCGGTACCGACTCGTGGACCCAAGGTTCCACCACCTATGTTTCCCTTCCGGATCAAGGTCACTACGTCTTTTCCCACAATAGGGTCACCGTCTAGATATTGTGGACCCAATGTTCCACCACCTATATTTCCCTTCCGGATCAAGGTCACTACGTCTTTTCCCACAATAGAGTCACCGTCTAGATATTGTGGACCCAATGTTCCACCACCTATATTTCCCTTCCGGATCAAGGTCACTACGTCTTTTCCCATAATAGGGTCACCGTCTAGATATTATGGACCCAATGTTCCACCACCTATATTTCCCTTCCGGATCAAGGTCACTATGTCTTTTCCCACAATAGGGTCACCGTCTATAAAATCATGTGAACCCACAGTTTCACCGTCTCTGTTTCAAGACCAACCATGCCATGCAATGTACAATATAACCAATTCATGCAATTAAGATTCACAATAATCTTAACATACACATACCATCAAATCCAACCAATGGAACATCAACTATTGTACATGCATGCATACATATAATTTAACAATCTCAACGTCAAGTAAAATGTATACAAACAAGTTACTTACTCAACCAAAACATAAACCATCAACTATCAACAATTCCAAATCGGAAAGTATATTTTAACATAAAGTCATTATCAATGAACCGGCATTACTCTCAATGTTTCTCATCACGATCGAGTCACCGGAATGTAACTCGAACGGTTAAATTCGGGATTAAACTCAACTTATTTCATTCGTACTAAAATCGGGTCGATTCTTAAAAAGTCGAAATTTCGCAAAACGAACTTCACTACGTTAATCTACACGTCGGATTATGCTAGCACGTCAATTTTCTTTGAATTCGGAGCAACTTGCTCCGTCGACGAATCTACCGAAATCGGAACACAATCGGGTTCCAAAGGAAGTGCGAAAAAATCAGAATTTTGGAGGCTACAGAAGCATCAACACGGGCACCCGTGTGCATCAACACGGCCCGTGTGGAAAAGCCACCAGAACGTGCAAAAATTGCAAAAGTCAGAGCATCAACACGGGCACCCGTGTGCATCAACACGGCCCGTGTGGATTGACCTGCGTGAAAACTTCATTCTTTTGAGTTTTTCTCATTCTACCACCATGGTTTTCTTTCCCATTCAATACTCTTAATTTCTACAAGCTAGCACCTAATACACTCACAAACCATACTCCTAATCCAACTTTTCTAAACCATTCCAACAATCAACCAACAAAACCCTATAAATCAACTATCAATTTTACCCCCAAATCCAAAATATATCTATCAAAACCTAACAATATGAGATGGAGAATCAAACCCCTTACCTTGGTGTGGGTTTTCTTGAAACAAGATGATGAAGATGTTGCAACTCCAAACCTAGCGTCCTTTCTTCTCTTCTCCTCTTTCTCTCTTCTTTTCTTTCTTCTTTCTCTTCTTACCAACTACTCTTACTAACTCTCCTTTTCTATTTTATAAAACTATCCTTCTACTACTAACTTTCCTCCCTCTATCTTTCTAAAATTATAATTTGGCCCCAACAATTATTTAATTCAAATTATATCATATAATTCTATTAAAACCATATTACATTTAATTAATATTTATTCTATAAAAACTAAATTATACCGATAAATCAAACGAAGCCAAATACACACCAAAATAATATTACTCAAAATAGTATTTTATCATTATGAATATTTTTATTTCAAATAACCGAATTAACATTTAATCAAAAACGGGGTGTTACAACTCTCCCCCACTTAAAATATTTTCGGCCTCGAAAATTTTGACCAAAACGAACAAATCGGGACATGCCTACGCATTCGTCCACTCAATCCTTGCGTTAATTAAACAACATACAAAATACACCTAACACAAGGGCATCTCCCTAGCCATAACGTTTAGACAAGAACAACCATGCCGAGATGCGAAGCCCATACAATGCACTCGACAATCAACTAACACCCAACAACTAAACAAGTCGCAGACACACCGGTTCGCTCGAGAACTAAACAAACAAGATCGATACCATCCTAACGTCTCAACCATAGATTAGTCATACACTCGAACCGACGCCTCGGAAACGAGTCACCAAAGGTAGGAACATAAAGTCCTACGACACAACACCGACACCATCGCTAAAACAAAACAACAAAATGGTTATACAAACCAAAACTGAAACAATCAGAAAGGATAAAACCACGCGTGCTACGCAAACACGAAAAGATGCCATCATTCACGCATAAGTACGAACTCAAGAATTACACTTGCAGTTATCGCTCTCATTCCAGAAAAATCACAAGGTCACATCGTCCTTGTAGATTACCAACGTACCACCCTTGAACAATAACAAGTTACCCAAACATAACTGAACTGCGACACACCACTCATCCTAGGACGTATACTGACGACTTGCGACTATAACTCACTAGCCCAAATCCAACAATCCCGCATACTCGCTAAAACTCAATGCTAGATATCTAAACCATGTTGTGTCACTTTTATGCATAAGATGCCAACCGTAAAACAACTTGGTTAATCCTCAACTTCACAATCACCCAAAATGGATACGTTCAAAGCGTACACCCATCAAGACACCTCGCAACATCAGCTTCATCAACTCAAAGAATCACTCTTTCATTCTCGATTGATCAACGTCCGTTGATCCTCTGAAATACACAACATAGTTTGACCTCTTCAAATACTGTCCAAATATTTCACTTGTGAAACTTCGATGTATACACTTGACTTCCACGAAGTCTTCCCTTATAACAATTCAATTCCCAAAGTTTAATTAAGTAATCACCATCCTCGCATCGCCGCAACGATTAATACACTGGTTTCTTATTCAAAACATCTCTCATATCTTTCAATCTTCTAAAGTGGTAACCCAAACCAAAACACTCTCTCAAGAAATCTACTCATCAATTTCGTCTCATACTCCTGAAATTACAACATAGTTTGGACTTAGAACCATAACATCAATTTCTATGGAATCCAACATGAACACCGTCGCGACCGACTTCAGTCACAAATAGAACATCTTCCTCTATAAAACATCAATCATCTTTAAGTACTTGTGGTTACCAAACCATCACCAAATTCCTTACCGTCAAGACTTATTTTAGTCGTAATCTAATAATCCACCGCGACCATTAGTATCCGGCGAAATCCATATGGTAGTAGTGAATGAATCCTTAATAACCTTCTGAGTTTAATCTCAACAAGCGTCTCAAAACAAACATGCAACATTCTTTCAAAATAATAAATCTCAAATAAGATATTCTTGGGTTATCCTCAATATCAACTTAATAAACTCAACAACAGACGAAGTCTCTTTATAGATCATACTCAACTTGAATTGTCTTCAACAATTCCAATCTCCTTGTCGTTAACATCTATACCTATAAGGTTCCAATGAGCATAACTTCATCAAACTCTAACTCCCGCATCCGATAATTTTCCATAAGAAAAATCAAATCGTTCCAAGGTAGTAATACACTTTTCCAACTCTATGTCGAAATACATCTTACGTCCAAAACAAAATATCACAACACGTCGCACCAGGTTCTTCAGTACAAAACAAAACCACAATCAAGGCATTCGCTAAACTTTTCACCGGCTAAAACAAATTCGCTTCCCATTGCAAAGTCCAATTAGTGACTCAACCATTTCGGGTCAAAATACTCACGATCAATACCAACTCATAAAAATATCTTCCATCAAACTCACAAAGTTAACCATCCAAAACAAAAGAACTTCTAAACTATGAATTAGCCCCTTAAAGTCTTCGACAAGACACAAAATAAATCTTCGCGGAACTGTCCAAAATATTTCCGTCTAAGTTGCTTACTTAAGACACTCACGTCCAACAGTTCCAAAACTCCTTCTTTAGAGGACTCAACATGCACCAATCTAACTCCACTACTGATAACGCAACACTCGGATGCTTGCCACAATCCCTTAACTTGATGTAAACCAAATAATATCCATGAACACGAAACAACTCTTCAGCTACTCATGAGAGTACTGTTGGAACATTCCAAAATCTTACCTGACGCATTAGTCACACTAATGACATCAGCTTATACTCGCCCGGACCATACACTATCTTGAAAAGCATTGCCTGAACATCTTCAACCATCACACTAACCCATAGGCAGCCAGACTTCAAAACGATCTCACTAAACACATAAACTCCAAATAACTGCTTCACTTAAATATCAATCCTCCGAAGCAGACACTCGTCCTCAACATCCGCTTCGTTCCTTGACTACAAACGACACACCAACTTGGGTAACCTTTGCTCTTCTCGAACAACACAATCGGCGCACTCCACGGCGAACCACTCAAACAAACAAACTCTAATAAAACCAATATTCAAGTTGACTCTTCAACTCTAATTCAGAAACAAACATCCCTTAAGGATACTTCGAATCCCAACTAGTTCCAGAAACTAAATCCATCAAAACTTCACCTCGCACTACAGCGGTAATTCACTCACATTTCCACAAAAGGTTTCAGAAGAATCACAACAAGAAGCTCGCTCGCCAAAAATCTTATTTCTCACCAAAATCCAAATTCACCCACAACTCAAGTAACCATGCACTGCCTTGTGCCAACTCATCTGCTTCACACACTATTAAGTTGGCAAGACAAGTCTATCCCAAACAACACAATTCCAGACTACTATCAACAAGAGATTAAGGATGATCAGTCCCTCAATTTGTCAATAGACAGTCGACAATCATGAGGTGGCATTAACCATCGTTACCAAACCACAACAGCATCTTCAATCTTACCCCTCAAGCTACTTAAACATAACCATGCTTGAAGCATCAACTGCTCGGCAATACTTACATCTTACAATCGGCGGTATACTGAACCAACCTCTTGCATAAAACTTCAGAGAAGAAACTTCTCCCCCACTTATTTCACACGTACCTCTGCAGACAACGAAAAGGAAACAATCAAGTACCGACAGTGTTTCACACACATGTCGCGTACCAAAAGGGATTAAACACATAAACAACCTGGCCGATAGACCGACATGCTCTGATACCACTATTGTAAAACCCCTTCTAAATACCCCAAATTAAGGTAAAGATTAAAATCAGAGAAATAAAATTGCACAGAAGGGATGCCACAACACACATCACATTCCAAAGTTTTTAAGGAAAAACGGACAGGGTATGTTTGAAAGTATAAGCATTCCAACACAAAACAAACATACAATAAATATTTACTTCATTCTCTCGTGCAAACACAACGGAGTTTCATAATTTCACATCATCTCCATTTATGGAGGAATCAAAACATAATTCAAGGCATCAAGCCATCATAATTCACATAAGCATATGTTATCAAGTCTCACATATACAAAACATCATATACACGAATAAGGATTATATGCATCATAATCCAAATACAAAATAATCGAGTTCGACACTAAATAAATCCCCCCCATGTGTTACTACCAGAGCATCGACTCGACTCCAATCAAAATAAAACAGATTGCAATCCAATGCATCCGTTAGCTAGCGCCTCGTGCTACCGTCCTCGGTACCTGCACAATGCCATCAAAAGCATTGGCCAACAAAAGGGTAAGAATTCCAATAATCATATAACATGTAATTTTAAGTAAATGAAATGGCAATAAATAAAGCAATACATAATGATCATGTTCATTTTATCACCTGTAGTATCCTTACTCAAGGAATCCATTTCCAACACATTAACCATGTAAACCGATTATCCGAATACTCACATCCTTGGCACATAACCATAATTCAAACAACAACAATATTGGCACATAATCAAACACATCAACACACATACATAACATGCACAAATATACATGTGACTCACAACACGACTCAACGTATGCGAATGCGGTACCGACTCGTGGACCCAAGGTTCCACCACCTATGTTTCCCTTCCGGATCAAGGTCACTACGTATTTTCCCACAATAGGGTCACCGTCTAGATATTTTGGACCCAATGTTCCACCACCTATAATTCCCTTCCGGATCAAGGTCACTACGTCTTTTCCCATAATAGGGTCACCGTCTAGATATTGTGGACCCAATGTTCCACCACCTATATTTCCCTTCCGGATCAAGGTCACTACGTCTTTTCCCACAATAGGGTCACCGTCTAGATATTGTGGACCCAATGTTCCACCACCTATATTTCCCTTCCGAATCAAGGTCACTACGTCTTTTCCCATAATAGGGTCACCGTCTATAAAATCATGTGAACCCACAGTTTCACCGTCTCTGTTTCAAGACCAACCATGCCATGCAATGTACAATATAACCAATTCATGCAATTAAGATTCACAATAATCTTAACATACACATACCATCAAATCCAACCAATGGAACATCAAATATTGTACATGCATGCATACATATAATTTAACAATCTCAACGTCAAGTAAAATGTATACAAACAAGTTACTTACTCAACCAAAACATAAACCATCAACTATCAACAATTCCAAATCGGAAAGTATATTTCAACATAAAGTCATTATCAATGAACCGGCATTACTCTCAATGTTTCTCATCACGATCGAGTCACCGGAATGTAACTCGAACGATTAAATTCGGGATTAAACTCAACTTATTTCATTCATACTAAAATCGGGTCGATTCTTAAAAAGTCAAAATTTCACAAAACGAACTTCACTACGTTAATCTACACGTAGGATTATGCTAGCACGTCAATTTTCTTTGAATTCGAAGCAACTTGCTCCGTCGACGAATCTACCGAAATCGGAACACAATCGGGTTCCAAAGGAAGTGCGAAAAAATCAGAATTTTGGAGGCTACAGAAGCATCAACACGGGCACCCGTGTGCATCAACACGGCCCGTGTGGAAAAGCCACCAGAACGTGCAAAAATTGCCAAAGTCAGAGCATCAACACGGGCACCCGTGTGCATCAACACGGCCCGTGTGGATGGACCTGCGTGAAAACTTCATTCTTTTGAGTTTTTCTCATTCTACCACCATGGTTTTCTTTCCCATTCAATACTCTTAATTTCTACAAGCTAGCACCTAATACACTCACAAACCATACTCATAATCCAACTTTTCTAAACCATTCCAACAATCAACCAACAAAACCCTATAAATCAACTATCAATTTTACCCCCAAATCCAAATTATATCTATCAAAACCTAACAATATGAGATGGAGAATCAAACCCCTTACCTTGGTGTGGGTTTTCTTGAAACAAGATGATGAAGATGTTG
The DNA here is from genome assembly GCA_948472305.1 of Vicia faba. Classification (NCBI taxonomy): domain Eukaryota; kingdom Viridiplantae; phylum Streptophyta; class Magnoliopsida; order Fabales; family Fabaceae; genus Vicia; species Vicia faba. The sequence continues at coordinate 977,542,295 of OX451739.1, forward strand.
CAACTCCAAACCTAGCTTCCTTTCTTCTCTTCTCCTCTTTCTCTCTTCTTTTCTTTCTTCTTTCTCTTCTTACCAACTACTCTTACTAACTCTCCTTTTCTATTTTATAAAACTATCCTTCTACTACTAACTTTCCTCCCTCTATCTTTCTAAAATCATATAATTCTATTAAAACCATATTACATTTAATTAATATTTATTCCATAAAAACTAAATTATACCGATAAATCAAACGAAGCTAAATACACACCAAAATAATATTACTCAAAATAGTATTTTATCATTATGAATATTTTTATTTCAAATAACCGAATTAACATTTAATCAAAAACGGGGTGTTACACTCCTAGCCCTGTGGTCTCTGATAATGACACTGATTTTGATGATGAACAGTACCCTCCTGCTGCGGATAGGTACAAACAACTTGAAGACCGTCTGAGTGCCATGGAGGTTCAGAAGGTTCCTGGTTTGGATTTTGGAGATTTGGGGCTAGCATCAGGGGTGGTGATCCCACACAAGTTTAAAGCTCCTGTCTTTGCTAAGTATGATGGAGTGTCTTATCCAAAGCTCCATATCCGCTCGTACATCAGAAAAATCCAGCCCTATACTGCTGATAGGAACCTGTGGGTCCATTTCTTTCAAGATAGTCTGTCAGGGACTCAACTTGAATGGTTCTATCAACTGGAAGTACCTAATGTCCGCAACTTGGAGGACCTTGCTGCTGCTTTTTACAAGCAACACCAGTACAATGCCGACCTTGCTCCCACTCGTACTCAGCTCCAGAGTATGTCGATGGGTGCAAGCAAAGGTTTTAAGGACTACGCTCAGAAGTGGAGAGATCTGGCTGGAAGAGTCCAACCCCCTCTGTCTGATAGGGAGTTAGTGGATATGTTTCTTGGGACTTTGTTGGGTCCATATTTCAATCATCTGATCGGTAGTTCATCATTAGGGTTTACTGAATTGATTATGACTGGGGAGAGAGTAGAAGCTGTTATCGAAAGTGGTAAAATACATAAAGGTGCTTCATCAAGTACAGAAAAGAAGCCTTTCAAGAAGTAATCTAGTGTCGTTTACAGCTCAAGGAGCAAAAATCGACTTGAGCGCCGCCAAGCAGTGAATGCGGTGGTAATATCAAGACCTATTATTTCCCCACAATGCAACAATCAGCAAAGATTAGAGAGACCGCAAAGACATTATACTCGGCTCAGTATGACCCTGTCTCAAATTCTGCCGCAATTATTGAAGACCAACCTGGTAACTTTGAGGGAAGCTCCAAAGAATCCCAGCACCACCTCTCCGTTGTATAATCCAAACGCTCGTTGTGCCTATCACTCTGATATCCTAGGGCATGATACCAACAACTGTTGGGCCTTGAGGAATAAGGTGCAAGATTTGATTGAAGCTAAAGAAATTGAGTTTGACGCACTAGAAAAGCCTAATGTCATGACTGCTCCTATGCCCAAGCATGGACTCAATGCTGTGGATTTTGATTCATTTGTGACCTCTGTGGAAGACATTTCTACTCCATAGATGACTGTTAAGAAGAACCTATTGTTGGCCAGTTTATTTCCGGGATGTGGCAAAGGTTGCCACCTGTGTTCCATCCTACCTGCTGGTTGCCATTTATTGAAGTCAGGTGTTCAGCGCCTGATCAAAGAGATGTTGTTCAAGAAAACTTTGGTTCCATTGATTCCTGTTGAAGATGTTTCCATAATAACCATTTCTGCCAATTCTTCCAAGGATTCCTCGAGAAAGCCTGTTAGGATTACATCTGTTCCGAGAGTTTCTCCATTGATCATTACTATTCCTGGTCCTATTCCATACACTTTGGATAAAGCAGTCCCGTGGCACTATGGGGCCAATGTGTATTATCATGGGATCAAACAAGACTTGAAGGTTGAAGAGGTTGATATTGATGTCAGCAATATTGTCGGGTCTAGCAAGGTCACCCGAAGTGGAAGACTTTTCTCTCCTGAGATTTCTCCTCCAACTGTTCAAAAGCCTGTTGTCATTCCATCTGCCAGTACGTCAGCTGCTGTTCCAATTCTTACTCCAGTTATCACCCCTGTCGCCGAGTCATCTGACACTCGGGGCAAAGAAGTTACAAGTGAGCCTGCCCGGACGGAGGCGCCTAAGAAAGTCATTGTTGAAACCTCTAGGCAGGAGATAGAGGAAATTCTGAAGATTATCAAGAAAAGCGACTACAACGTAGTCGAACAGCTGGGGTAAACCCCGTCGAAGATCTCCATGTTATCTTTATTGTTGTGCTCAGAAGCCCATGCTAAGGCTTTAATTTCTTTCCTTAAAACTGCGCATGTTCTGCAGGAAACATCGACTGATCAATTTAAAGACTGTGTGGCTAGTTTGACCGCTGATAACGGGTTGGCTTTCTCCGATGCAGATTTGACTGCCAAAGGAAGGAATCACAATGATGCTCTGCATGTTTCAATTGAGTGCAGGGGAACTACTTTGGCTCACGTGCTGGTGGATACTGGGTCCTCATTAAATGTTTTACCCAAGAAAGCATTAGATCGGCTGGATTGTGAAGGGTTGGTTCTGAAGCCAAGTAATATTGTGGTTAGGGCCTTTGACGGGTCCAAAAGGATGGTACATGGAGAGGTGGATGTCCCTGTTAAGGTTGGTTCTCAGACTTTTGCGTGTATGTTCTATGTGATGGACATTCAACCATCTTATTCTTGTTTGCTCGGTCGCCCATGGATTCATAAGGCTGGGGCAGTGACTTCTACGCTCTATCATATGTTAAAATATCCAGTAAAGGGGAAGATTGTTATGGTGCAGGGTGAAGAGGAGTACTTGGTGAGCCACCTTAACTCCTTTTGGTATATGGAGATGGATGGGGAGTTCATTGAAACCTCGTTCCAGAATTTTAAAGAAGTCCCCCAGACTCTGGTGTCGACTAAAATTGCTGCTGACGAACCTCCAATGAAGATGGCTTCCCTCAATGATGCTAGGGCTGTTGTTGAAAAAGGTGGGTGTGTGAATTGGGGACAACTCCCTGACTTTGCACATAAGACTGACAAGTTTGGTTTGGGTTTTACTGCAGAAGCTCAAAGGGTTGTTCGACGTGTGCGGATTGGAAGACCTCCCCTGCGTATCAGTAATCCGGGAGTGAATGTGATTGAAGATGATGATGAAGAGTCAGATTTCGACAGCTAGATTTACCCGACTACCAACGGTGGCTTGAACAATTGGACGGCAAAGGACTTCGTGCCCGTTTCTTTTATTACACAGTAATAGACTTTTGTTTTGAGACTTGTAACAGACAATTTGAAACTTTACGGCCTGATGCTTTACCCGAGGCACCTTGGCTTTATTTGTGAGGGCTTATTATGTGTCATTTCCATATATCATCAATAAAGTATTGGACGTTTTCTTGCATTACAAATGTTGTGCTCCCTGTTTTTCTTTTCTATCTTGCATCTTATCAAAACGGCTATTTGTCTTACACACACTCACATATCATGATCTACATTCACTTTGGGTCCTATTGATAACGACTCTGCTACTGCCAGTTATGACTTTGAAAATCCGATCAACCAAGCCGAGGACGAAGGTGAGGATGATTGAGAAGTGCCTGGGGAGCTTTCTAGACTGTTACTACAAGAAGAGAGGGCCATACAACCTCCAAGAGCCACCAATTCTGATGCCTCCAGTTGAAGAAAGACCATTGATCTTATACTTAAAAGTGCTGGATAATTCAATAAGGTGTGTGCTGGGGCAGCATGACGAGTCTGGCAAAAAAGAGCATGCTATTTACTACCTTGGCAAAAAGTTTACCGACTGTGAGACTCGATACTCACTGCTTGAGAAAACTTGATGCGCTTTGGCATGGGCTGCTCGCCGGCTGAGACAGTATATGCTGACTCATACCACCTTATTGATATCAAATATGGACCCAATCAAGTATATCTTCGAAAAGCCTGCCTTGTCCGGAAGAATAGAAAGATGGAAGATGATCTTAACTGAGTATGATATCCAATACACAACCCAAAAAGCAATCAAGGGAAGTGTGTTGGAAGATCATTTGGCACATCAGGCGGTGGATGATTACCAGTCCATGAACTTTGAATTCCCAGATGAGAATATCATGTTGGTGACCGACTGTGAAAAACCTGGACCGAATGAAGGACCTGAGGAAGGATCCCGATGGTCTATGTACTTTGATGGAGTCTCAAACGCATTGGGAAATGGAATTGGCGATGTGATTATATCTCCTGAAGGTTGTCATACTCCATTCACCGCCCGATTATGTTTTAACTGCACCAACAACATGGCGGAGTATGAAGCATGCATCATGGGCCTTCGAGCAGCTATTGACCTAAGGATTAAGTTCTTGAGTGTTTTCGAAGATTCCGCTCTCGTGATCAGTCAGATTAAAGGAGAGTGGGATACAAAACACCCAAATCGTATTCCTTACAATGAATATGTATTGACGTTGCTTCCACACTTCGAGGAGATAACCTTTGAACACTTCCAAAGAGAGGAGAACCAGTTGGCGGACACGCTAGCTACCATCTCTTCTATGTTCAAGGTCAGGTGGGACAATGAGGCTCCCCGGATTACCATCGAGAGGTTGGATGAACCCGCACATTGCTGTGATATTGAGACTGAGGAGGTAACAGATAGACCATGGTTTCACGAGGTAAAAAGGTATCTTGAGGCTCAGTAATACCCCGAGGGTGCATCTGTTAATGATAAGAAGTTTCTGAGAAGATTCGCGGCGAAGTTCTTCATCAGTAATGGTATCCTTTACAAGCGTAACCGTGATTCAACCTTACTGCGATGTGTGGATAAGAACGAGGCAGAAAGGATTATGATAGAGTTACATGAAGGTACTTTCATAACTCATTCCAGTGGACATACCATGGCAAAGAAAATCCTACGGGCATGATATTATTGGTCTACTATGGAAGCCGACTGTTATCAGAATTCTCGGACCTATCATAAGTGTCAAGTCTATGCTGATAAGGTGCACGTACCTCCAGTTCCTCTGAATGTTTTGACAGCTCCTTGCCCTTTTGCAATGTGGGGCATCGATATGATCAGCAAGATCATACCTACTACGTCCAACGGACATCGTTTCATTCAGGTAGCTATTGATTACTTTACGAAGTGGGTTGAAGCAGCTTCCTTTGCTACAGTAACCAAGAACGTCGTGGCACGGTTTATTCGACACAATTTGATCTGTCGATACGGTGTACTAGAGAGGATCATTACGGACAATGGTACAAATCTCAACAATACAATGATCACCGAGCTCTGCAAGCAGTTCAAGATACAACATTATAACTCTTCACCCTATCGGCCGAAGATGAATGGGGTTATTGAAGCGGCTAATAAGAACATCAAGAAGATTGTGCAGAAGATGGCGGTGACATACAAAGACTGGCATGAGATGTTACCATTCGCTCTTCATGGGTACTGTACCTCAGCGCGGACGTCAACAGGGGCAACACCCTACTCTTTGGTGTATGGCATGGAGGCAATCTTACCCATTGAAGTCCAGATACCCTCTCTCCGAATTATGAAAGATGCAGGTTTGAGCGAGGATGACTGGATTCAGATACGGCTTGATTAGCTGAACTTAATTGATGAGAAGAGACTTACTGCTATTTGTCATGGTCAGAAGTATCAAAAGCGAATGATCAAGGCATTTAACAAGAAAGTTAGACGACAGGAGTATCAAGTTGGGGATCTGGTGACCAAACGCATCATACTGCCACAAGGTGATCCCAGGGGCAAATGGACCCCTACGTACGAAGGGCCATTTGTGGTTAAGAACATTTTCTCAGGAGGAGCTATGATTCTAACCACCATGGATGGTGACGACCTTCCTCACCCCGTCAATGCAGACATAGTGAAAAATACTACGCATAATCAAGGACCTGATAGGTTGATTGGCCTAGGCAAAAATAAGGGCTTCCCGGCAAACCAAAAGGGTTCGGGATAAAATAAGGGATGAAAATGAAAAAGACTGTACACCCGGCAAGTCAAAAACCTGAAAAGGCGGCTTGGGCAAAAAAGGGTATCCCGATGGATCGAAAACCTGAAAGGGCGGTCCAGGGAAAATTAGGGATCAAAGCGTAACACTATGTCTCATTGGATCACCTTGCAACCAGATTTCAGTATCGACTATCAAGCTCGGAAAGTGCCAATCAATCTGATCTATCTTCAACCAAGTGGCAAAGTGATGAGATGCTCGAGGATATAAGGGAAATAGCAGAGTTGGAACCCAGTGGGATTATTCACATAGCTGTTTTTTCTTTATTTTTCATAAATTGTATAAATTATGTTTGATCGGCGGAGTTCTCTTACTAGGATGTCAGCCTCTTGTACAAAAAATGCATGTTTACAGGCCAAACTTCAAAATCAATACAATTCATTTTCACAAAGAAATTTCAAATTATTTTCCTTTTTCTGTTTTGTTTTGCAAGAACGTCCAATGGTTCATTTTTTGATATATGCATTTGACAATAATTGCTGCTCATAAATATTTACATGCGAAACAAAAGACGATTACTCGTAACTTCAGAAACAGGGGCAAACAAGAAATGTCCAAACCTTATAGTTATTCTATTCACCAGGTACAGGGATAGACCTAGCTGAAGAATATGACTAAAAATACATTCACTCCCCGCAGAGTAGAAAATGCCAGAATACAGTATTATCAACTTTCCCCAACTGAGGCTTGTAATCGCGAATTAGCCAGTAAGATTCTCCCCAAGCAGAGTTTATCTATCACCAGTTGTTGTACCCCAAAATTTGCCCTCCCTTTTTCACAAGAAATCACAGCTTCGGGTTTTCCCTGATTTTTCAAATTGGCTCAAGAATCGGTCAAACAGACTTTTCTTATCAGTCAATCCAAAATTAGGGTTTCTATTGATTTGGTTGAGTTTGGCTCAGGGTTTGATCAAGCGGAGTTTTCTTTGACGGCAAATCTGGAATTAGGGTTTTTTCACTCGTATTCCTCAGAAGAATTTGAATCCACAGTATTTCAAATTAACTGTTACATTGTTTTACGCTTGTTCAAGATTGTTGTTTGTTTCTCAAAACCTAAACATCTGGGCTAGGAGCTGAGGCTTTTTATTGAAAGTTTGAAGCATTGGTTTGATGAGTGAAGTGAAAGGTGTATGGATGTTTGTTTGTTTAACTGTGCAAAGCATGTGATTGATTGGAATGTCGGGCGTATTGTGGTTAATGCAAGGTTGTGAGACTACAACGTTTGTTGATTATTTATTTTATCTAAGTTAAAATAATTGGGATGCATTTCCAGTCATTTTAATTCAAGAGATTTTAATAATTAAATAAATAGTGTAAAAGAAAGAATGAAATATCTAACAAAAGATTTTTATTTATTTTAATTGTTGTTACAAATGTTATTTGGAATATTGTAAATTTATTTACAATATTTACAATGATATTTATTACAATAATTGAAAAGAAAATAAATCTAAAATCTAAGTCTCTTGAAGTCTTCTATCTTCTACTGTTGTTTCCATTATCCCAACTGGTATTTATCTGCAAAGACAAAAAAAGAAGTCAATACAGTTAAATTGAAAAGCATTTTCAGACAGCTAAATAAAAGCTCATCATTAAAGATTGTTGGCCGAAATCAGATTGTTTTGGTTTTCATCATGTTTTACTCGTCCTCTTTGCAAATCACAAGAAGATTTCTCTTCTTGGTTCACAAAGAGGAAAGTAAAATTATTTTTTGCAAGCATATAATACAAGGCACAAGAAAGCACAAGTTGCACAAACTGAGCAAACCAAATTGCAATGTCAAACTGAGCAAATCAAATTGCAATGTCAAACAAAGCAAACCAAGTTGCACAAGCTGTCAAGAAGCTGTCAACAAGTTGTCAAGAAGCTGTCAAGAAGCTATCAAGAAGCTGTCAAAAAACTATATACAAGCTATCAAAAAGAGCAATGCAGAAAATCTGGAAGAAAGTACAGAATGCATAGGAAAACCAAGATGCAAGCAAGCAACTTTGTCAAAACTTTTCATCATTTCTCAATCCAACAACCTTTTTAGAATTAAAAATATATTAAGCAATAAAATATGCTTTTTATAGAGAGAACACAGAGAGAACCAAAAACAGAGGCAAAGCTGCAAGTTATCAACTTGCTAAAACTTGTTCAAACACCAAAACTCACAGAAGGAACAAGCTTTCAAGCCTGCATAAAACCTCCATACAACAAATCCAGAACTGCATCCACCTGCCTAAAACCAGTAAAAAACCAAGCCTGTGAACTAACAAACTCCAAACCTGCATCAAAGCTTTGAAAAAAACCAGAAGCAAAGCTGCAAGTTATCAACTTGCCAAAGCCTGTACAAAAACACTAATCCAAGCCTGTCTGTATAACTTCAAACTTGCATCAAAGCTTTCAAAAAACCAGAAGCAAAGCTGCAAGTTATCAACTTGCCAAAGCCTGTACAAAAACAAGCCTATTCAAAACCTGTTTCAAACTGCAAGCAGGACAACCTGCATAACTGCAAGTTCTCACACTTGCAAAACCTGTAAAGACAAGCAAAACTGCAAGATTATCACAACCTGCCAACAAGCTCAAGCCTGCCTTACCAAAAAACAAATAGCAAGCCTGTCAAAGCCTGCCGTACCAAGCATCCTCAGAAACAGGTTGTCCATCATCAAATACCAAACAAGCAAACTCAAACAAGTAGCCCTTTTACAAATCACACAAACTTACCTTCAAAGAAAAACAACTCAGAAGCAAGTGTTCTCAAAACTCAAACAAATCCAAACACCAGTCCACAACAACAACAAGTATTCTCAGAACAGAGTTCATCACATAATCAACAAAATCCAAAGAAGAGGGAAAAGTCAGAAGCAAACAAGCATTCTCAGAACAAGAGTTCATCACAGAGTCAACATAGCCAAAACCAAAGAACAACAAGCATTTCAGAATTAATATTCATCAACAAAAACAGCCAAATCAACAAACAAAGTTCATCATCATTGGAATCAACAAAATCCAAAGAGAGGAGAAGATTCAGAAGCTAATGAAATAGGGCGTTCAGAACGAAGCTCATCACAAAATAGTTCAAAGCTAAAGATACAAAGTACCAGAAAGCAAGCTTATCATCACATTCTCCCTCCTCCGGCCACCCTAGAGCGCCTCCATTCCAAGCTCCCTCTCCATCGCCTCTCCAGGGACGAAGCCCTCAAGGTATCTATCCCCTCTTTCTGTTTTTCACCTCACACAAACACAAATATCAAAAGATCAACCCTGTGAAACAATAAAACATGCAAACACGCACGAATCTAAAAAACCCTAAAACGCGTTAGAAGGAAAACGATACCTTTTTCGCCGCCTTGTACAAATCACGAGGATGAGAGATTGGAGGTGGCATTCTGGTGGCCTAAAGAGAGGAGAAGACATCAGTTTGTTCGTGATTTGAGAACGATGAAGAGGATGAAGATGAGAGGAGAGCGGCGCCGTTCATGAACTAAAACCTAATTCTGAGCAAAACAATACAAACCCTAAGCGAAATCTGTTCAAACATTTCAAGTGGGCTTCTGCCCCATAAACTATGCTAAGGCCCAAACGCATTTCAGCGCCTGCACCCCCCCTTTGGCCGAACCTTGTCTCCCTTATTTGGGCCAAATACATTCTCCAAGCCCATCTAACTTCTTTTCTTATATTTTTCTTTTGAAAACCAATACTCTTTTATTTTATCACTACATTTTCATAACCTAATTCTTTTTATTAAATAATATATTACCTTTTTGTATAAAATTTTATTAATAATTTTCATTACCTCTAAAACTTAAAATATTTAAATATTAGATTTTTTCAAGTTAAATAATTCTTTCTTTAAAAACTTTTTGTTTATATAAAACTAACAAAAACACAAAAATAATAATAAACACTTAATTTTTGTTAGGTTAATAATTTATTTGATCATTTGTAAATAACCACATACACCTCACAATACTTCTGATTGTTTTTTATTCTTATACCTTGATTATATTTTTACATTGAGAATGCGACGATTCGATTTAGTTGTAAATAATATTTGGACACTATTCTGATGAGATTCATCCCCATTTGTAAACATTTGTACCCCCATCCCCGGATACTTATTTGTAATAGCCTAGACTTTAAATTCCCGCAATTTATCGCTTTCTATATACTGTACAGTAATTAGGGTTTGTATGCGAAGATTCAAAATCAACCGCTAGATAACCTAACACAAAGATAAATTCATGAAAATCAATACACAATTCACACTTGCACCTCTAGAGTAACCTTGCTTGTTGCCTAGGAAAATGCAATCATGTCCCTCGAGTATGAGACACTCTAGCAAATGTCCCTTCGATAAACAAAGATCGTAGTCCCTCGATGACCCTCGATGTTGCCTTCGATAAAACGATCTCGTCCCTTACAAAATTGCTAGAGCGTCTCACAAGTTGCCTTCAATGATTGTATACGATGACCCGCGCCTGTCCCATTTAACATCCTAACGCAAGGTTGTTCATCAATCATAATGGTGAAACAACACTGTTAAAAAGGTCAAAAACATAAGAAAAATCTTTGAGTAAAATAGGGTAGACAACTCTTAGTTACTTGATCAAAAATCTTGCAAAACATCCTTGCCATTTTTCAAACACACATCACAACACAACTTCAAAAACAATTTCAAAACAACTTTCAAAACATTGAATTATCTTTTCAAAAAGACATACACCTTTGTATATATTCAAACAAGAATCATTACAAAGGTTGCCTAGACAAGGCATCTTTTTCAAAACATTTTCAAAACCACACACACAAAGCACCATTTCAAACAATTGAAAAGCAAAGGCAAGTGATCTAAAACAAGTAACTAAGAGCCCATGGATAACCATGGATGAAAAGGGTGCTAGCACCTTCCCTTTTCATAATCTACCCCCCGAACCCACGAAAACATCTCAAAGGTCTTTCCTGTGCTTTTTGACCTTTCCTTAGGATAAAATAAAAAAGTCGGTGGCGACTCTTGCTAAACCGAACAAGTACGAAAACAAACGCAAATCCCAAGTCAGTTCTCCCACCGTATCACAGAACTGGCGACTCTGCTGGGGAGTATTTCTAAAAGTCGGTTACCTTAGGTTTTTAGATCACCTATACATGCTTACTTTGATTGCTTTGATTGATTTACTTTTTGGGTTCCCTGTTTTGGTTTGTTGTAAATCCTACACCCGGATTTGGGGGCACCTTTTTAGGTAAGTAGCAATAAACTGTGAGGGAACTGTGCGGGGTATACCGACATGGTTGAAACAGTAGCTACGTTGATGTGGCACTTTGGTTGGTACCGGTAACCCTTGAGTTGAATCAAGGAGAGTACGGGGCCGCCGCGTGGTGTCATGAAACATCAATGGACTTTAGAACCTTACTAGACTATCTTGGCCTTTTTAGGGGTAGTGAGATGACCGGCTTTGGTGCAGTCCGAAGTTGGTAGATACTCGATACTATACTCATTGAGGATTGTTTTCTTGGAATATTTTGGTCGCCAGTTAAGTAGCTAAACTAAATCAATGAACACAGAATATAACCCAGTGATATTGAGCTCCTTAGAACCCGGTTTCTATTTTAGGATAGGTTTGAGTCAACTAACTTCAAGAGGGTGCTTACCTACAAACCCCATGCAAGCCTAAAACTAAGGACTTGTCTGCTTTGTGTGAATATGATTACCTGTATATACACTTGCTTACTTTTGCATACATGTACATAACATCATAACATCATACCATAGCATTTTCAATAACTGTTTCAAGGATCTCGACGGTCTTTTGATGCAGGGTCACGTTGAACCAGACATTTACCAAAAGGCAAGAGGGTTTTCCTCTGAACAAACACCGTCAAAGATCAAGTGCAACAACGTGAATCAGGGGCTATGACCCACTCGACATGGTGAGATTGGTTCTCCTGGAAAGACATCCACCATTACAAAGTTCTCCAATCAAAGATGTTGATCAAAGTTCAACCTCTAACATTTTTCTTGTGTTTACCCCGAGAGATCCTCGAAAACATGCATCCACGTATCATGCATTGTATCATAATAGGTTTTCCTTTTCAGGTTTCCTTATTCTCCTACTGTTTATTTCAGTAGAGATGGCTCTAGAAAGGACTGTCAAAGATATCCAGGATCAAAATGCTCAACTTCAAGAAATGTTCTTGAACCTGTCCCAGGGGCAAGAAGAAGTGAAAGCTCTCCTCGCAAGGGGCATGGTCCTAGGGAATTCAAGCAGTGTCAGGAATGATCAGTTGGAAGAACTTCAGATTGAGCTGGAAACAATGAAGATCCAAATGATGGGACAACTGGTGGGCCAGGTGGCTCTCATTCAAAACCTAGCTCAAAGACAAGAAGAGCTCAGGGTTCTCGTCAACAAGCTGCTTCGAGACAACCAAGTGGGGCAAACACCTAAGTTTGAAGATCAAGTCATCATTCAACCCCCTTTGAGACAAGAAGACAAGGGAAAAGCTCCTCAACTTGCTTCAGGGTCACAAGCCCAGCAACAACCTCGTCATCGTCAACAGGGTAATCGGCGTAAGAAAAATATGTCTGGAAGACATTTCTCTGAGACTGACATACCATCATCCCTAATACTGAAACGCATGTTGGAGGTCAATCTGCTTGCTTTAAGGGATCCTATTCAGAAGCCCAATACCTCTACTCCTAGCTATCACCCAGACGCATTTTGTGTATACCACTCCCATAGTCCTGGACATGACACAGATGACTGTTGGGCTTTGAAAAATAAGATCCAAGACTTGATTGACGAAGGAGTACTGGAATTCATGCCGGATGGCGAGATGAAAATCTTCCGCTAAGGTTTCTCCATTTGAAATGACAAAGCTCGAACTGAGAGACTTTTGTTCCATTTGAATTTTCAAGTTGTAATTTCTTTTATCATTCAAACAATTATCTGTTGATGTCAAACTCTGTTTCACTAATGCATTGCATATGTTTGTCTTGAATTCATCCATTCGTTTTCACTATTCTTAAACTATGCTTTATAATTTCTTTATGATATTTAACTCTTGATAAAAAGCTACAAGCCTTTAGAGGGAGGATGACGAAACAATACCGTAATCTCATACAGTATGCTTTTGAACAAGACCTTGCTGACGATGTACAGGAGTTTCTTTCAAATCCTAAACACTTGAGTTATAAGGAAGATAATCCCTAGTCAACCCCTTCGAGCCAAAGAAGTAGGAGTTTTCTGTTTTTAAACAAATTAAAACCTTTGATTTAAACCTGGGGCAGGGTAGTCTCTCAGTTAATTCCAAAAAAAAAAAAGATGCGCATTAAAGTCGCAAACTCTCAGTTCGTAATACAACGAATAACATCAAAAACTTTCCTTTGGAACCAAAAGACAGTGATGGTTCCTTATCTCATAGGCAGTCATTATCTCTCAAAAGAGAAAAGCCCACTGAGCCAAAACCTATAAAGGAGGCTTAAGAAAGCTGGGGCATCCCGCTGACTGTAATCTCGAAAATAGGAACAGTCAGGCAAAAGTTAGGGATAACAAATCAAAAGAAAGAGGTCATTATAAATCCTCAATAAACATAAAAAATGTTGCAAAAAATGATGACTGCCTTCCATAAAATTCAACCGGTGTGAACCATCACCAAAAAGTCGTTCCAAACTCAAATAGAGTTCGATGCACAATTAACTGAGTTTAGGACTGAAGGACATCACGAAGAGCGGGTGGGAACAAATATACTTTGAGCCTTTATCCTTTGTTTCTTAAACCGTGAACCAAGCCACGTTACAACCCTTCGAAATTCCTAATTGAAGCATGGGTTAGTTCGAAATCATACTGTTATAAAAGGTATCCTGACTCCTGTAAGGCTTTGCCCTAAAATCTTGTGTTGAATTTGTCTTATAAAAAGTTTTTTGCTAAAAAACGCATTTTTCAAAACTTCGAGACAAGCATAAACTTTGCATTATTTGAATATCGTTGTTTGCACATGGTTTACTTGTTTAAACAGCGAAGAAATTCATACAGTGAATGTTCGGAGGAACGAAAGCTCTCTCAGTGAGTAAAATCACTTCAAGTAGGATGATACTCCCGTTGCAAAAATCTCCCATCAACAAAAAGAGACTTGGTTTGGTATTGTCCAACGAATCTGGGGCAGTCCAGTCAAGATTTCAACAAATCTTTCAAAGTCCATTAAACCTGGGGCAGTCCAGTCAAGATTTTAAGAAATCTCTCAACTTCAAATACAGTCCAGATACGCTCCAGACACGGTTGCCATTCTGTCACTTATTCAGATCCCAGTTACAATTTCAGATACACTCCAGACACGGAAGTCATTCTGCTACTCATACAGATCTCAACTTCAGATACAGCCCAGATACGCTCCAGACACGGTTGCCATTCTGTCACTCATTCAGATCCCAGTTACAGTTTCAGATACACTCCAGACACGGAAGTCATTTTGCTACTCATACAGATCTCAACTTCAGATACAGTCCAGATATGCTCCAGACACGGTTGACATTCTGTCACTTATTCAGATCCCAGTTACAGTTTCAGATACACTCCAGATACGGAAGTCATTCTGCTACTCATACAGATCTCAACTTCAGATACAGTCCAGATATGCTCCAAACACGGTTGCCATTCTGTCACTTATTCAGATCCCAGTTACAATTTCAGATACACTCCAGACACGGAAGTCATTCTGCTACTCATACAGATCTCAACTTCAGATACAGTCCAGATACGCTCCAGACACGGTTGCCATTTTGTCACTTATTCAGATCCCAGTTACAGTTTCAGATACACTCCAGACACGGAAGTCATTCTGCTACTCATACAGATCTCAACTTCAGATACAGTCCAGATACGCTCCAGACACGGTTTCCATTCTATCACTTATTCAGATCCCAGTTACAGTTTCAGATACACTCCAGACACGGAAGTCATTCTGCTACTCATACAGATCTCAACTTCCGATACAGTCCAGATACGCTCCAGACACGGTTGCCATTCTGTCACTCATTCAGAATTTATCCTCAACCCAGAGATGCTCCAAACGCAGATACCTTCCTGCTTCTCAACATACAATTCAACATACAATTTTACCTGGACAGTTACTAAGAAGCCCAGAGTCGACCGGATATTAGTGTGCCCTGAATTCAAGTTGAAGCCCAGATGCGACCGGATAGCAACTTAATTCCTTCTGAAGCCTGGATTATGACCAGATAAGAATTAAGAAATTGCTAAGCCTGGATTACGACCGTATAGAAAGTTTAATCTCAGCTCCCCAGTAAGTCACTGTAAAGCCTGGATTACGACCAGATAGCAGTCAGTCTTATCACTATGAAGCCTGGATTACGACCAGATAACAGTCGATATTATCTCTATGAAGCATGGATCACGAGCAGATAGAAGTTACATTTTCACCTCTTCGACCAAGAGACCATTCCCCAGTAGAATAACGGACGACTGAAGCTCCTAAAATTCAACGTTTCTCAAGACAGACTAACATTCCCCAACGGAATCTTCCTCAACAATAGGTATGCAAGCTCTCGCTAAGGAATCTCTTATGTGATCGACACTTCTTCCGATGGAATATTTAAGCCCATCTCCATCATCAACCTCCAAATGGCATCTTTAAGCCCATTCCCGACATCACAAGACAAGTACCACTTCATGCGAGTGCAAATTTCTGGGCACTCTAGTGTTCAATCATCTTCCACCTTCAGATCACGAAAGGCAGTCAAGCCAATCTAAATCTTCAGGTTTAAGAAGATTGAACAGGGGCAGCTGTTGTACCCCAAAATTTTGCCTCTCATATTTCTCAAAACATTTCAAGAAAGATTCTCAAGTTGCTCAAGGAAGTCCAAGGGTTGACCAGACAAGCTCCCTCCTAAGGCAGTCTACCTCAAATTAGGGTTTCATATTGCATCAAGATACTTGAGTCCAAGGGATTCCAAATTCTCACCATTGTCCTAATATGTTCTCAATAATATACATGTCAAGTTTCAAGCCCTACAGAGAAAGTTTGCTCAGTCAATTGCTCAAAGGCCTGAATATCGACGGTGCTAGGGAAAAAGTCAACTATGGCCCACATACAGTCAAACTCCAAGATTTTTAGTCAAAATCCTCATTTTGAAGTATATTTAATCATTTGATCAAGGGTTGATCATGATTCTTCAAGGATTGCTCATAATTCATCAAGAACCAAAAGTTGCTAAATTAGGGTTTTGTAGGAAAAGTCAACTCAACTTTGACCAAGCATAACTTTCTCATACTTTATGAGAAATGACCCATCCAAATCTCATTTTGAAGAGGATGCACTTCCCTACAATCCATCTCCATCTCCAAAGTTCAAAATATGCACTCACAAGAAGTTATGAATTTGGACATTATAGGTCATTTTGAAAAGTCAACAAAAATACCTTTTTTGTCAAAGCTTCATACATGAGCATGGAATATCAAATTGAGATGAGACCAAAAGGGTTGCTTAGAGGACATCTCAAGATTTCTAAAAAGTCCAAGGACACTTTCAAAGAGTCAAAATTGAAGAAGTTATGCATTGGTGAAGTTGACCCTTTTTGCAAAATTGCCAAAAGTCAACTATGCCTCAAATTGCAATTTTTGCCAAAATGGGCCCAATCTTTTGCACTTGTTATGAGTTGGAAACATGGTCCACGAGCCCTAGCCTTTTCCACTTGTCATTATCTTGTTTTTATTATTTTTTTTATTTTTATTTGAATTTAATCAATTTAAATTAAAACAAATCATGAAAAAATCTAAAGCATTGAAAACTCAAGATTTTGTACTTGTTTTAGGTCTCAAGTCCAGTTGGCAAGTATTTGAAATCGTGCAAAGCATTGGTGTGGACAAAAAGATCGGTTTTAGGCTATTTTTGGAATGATATTCAAAGGAATCAAATCAAAATCAAATTCATTGATGGAGGAAGATTGAGATCAGTTTTGGAACCCTGATTCAATCCTTGATATATATTGAACCATTGCAGACCAAAAAGAAGGCTAGAAGGAGGAGCAGTAACCAGAACCAAACTTGAAAAAAAAAGAAAAAGTGTTGAATCGAATTCCTAGTTACAGGAAATTTCAAAGCTTCCTGACCATCCCAATCGCTTCCTGGGATCCCCATCAAGCAAAACCAATCAAGAGCAAGCATTTCCAGGCCCTGAATATCACTATTTTTGTGCTTCGATTTGGGATTTCTTCATATAGGTAAAATTGGGCCATGAAAGGGCCATCATTGAACTCATCAGGTCCAAACGAAGTTATCCATGGCTTTAGTTTTGATTTATCTTGCTTACATTTGATTTTGAGAATATGCAGGCTTGTAGCGACAGATAAATATCCATAGGTAAAAGTCTGGGACTTTTTACCAACGGACCAAGGACAGGGATGATGGCGTGGCATCACCTCACTCGTCCGTTTGAAAATTCGCGCGCTTTGGACTTAGTGCTTTTGCTTTTTTCATATTATGATAATTATTTATTATGTGTACAAATCAGAAGCGTAGCTCAGCTGGTGGCCAGGTCATTGGAGCATGCCTTGGGGCCTGGGTTCGAATCCCAAGTCCCCCCATTCTTGCATATTATTTTCCTTTTCAGGATCCAGCGCGTACACAAGGGCAAGGTCCTCCATGTGACCTCATCATCCAGCCTGCCAAGTGGCCAGATGGCCAGATCCAAAGGGCCATCAATGAGGGACCATCATGGGCTGCAGTCAACGCGTAGCATCAGATCTTGAGAGTCAATGTGGACCACCATATTTTAGGCCCAAATTTGGATATTCACACCCCCCTTCAGATTGCTTCCCAGGCCCAATAACTCTTTCTCTATTCTTTTTTATATTTTTTTTATTTAATTTAATTTATTTATTTTACTAACAAATTAATTTTTCTTTTATCAAAAAAATCATATAAAAATATTTTTCATCCAATTAGACTTAGGTTTATTTTTTATCAATAAATTAATTAATTTAATTAGATTTTAATTTTAGGAAAACTTTAATTTCTTTTTGCAAATAAATTAAAATCAATTAGAATAATTAGGTTTTTATTTCTAACTTAATTATATTTTCTTTTCCTAAAAATAACCAAAAAAACCCAAAAATAGGCCATTTATTTATTTTCATTAATTAATTTAGTCACTAATTATTTTTGTATTTAATTTAAAAAACCTAACTCTTTTTCTTAAAAATAATTAAATAACAACAAAAACAATTTTTCTTTTAATTAGGTTAGAAAGGGTCAAAACTCTAGTTCTCTCCCGATCTAATTTTCCTCGCGCGCGTTTTATTATTTATTTTTATCCTATTAATGTAATTGCTCACAAATTCTAATAGTTAATTAGGACTTTTATTTTCACTTATCGCTTTATTATTTAAGGGTTTGTTTTTGGCTATATAAATACCCGAAGCCTTGTAATAGCGTAGTTTAATTTCCGCACTTTAAATTCCACAAAATATTAAACTGTTAGATGTATGATTAGGGATGCATGACAAGAATGTATGTAAAACTTTAAAACAGTTAGACAACCCTAAAATGTGCAAAGATAATAATTTGAAATTGAATCACTCGCACATGCGCACTCCTAGGGTATACTCCACTTCGGTTGCCTTCGGTAAACGGTCATTGAGTATAGGGTGTTTTAGTCGTCGTCCTTTTGTCTCAAAGATCAAAGTTGCCTCAGAAAGGCTGCCTCGGATATTGTTGCCTCAAATAATTGATCTAAGACATTAGGGTTATTACTAAGACGTCCTAACATTTCTTTAGTGACCATACGTCCCTTTCGAATTGACCCTCAAACTCCAACGATGATGCTACCTACTCACTAATAGTGGGATAGCATTGTCTAAAGGAAACAAACATAGAACAACTTTTTTTTCGAGTATGTAGATTAGTTCTTAAGTACTTGCTCAAAATAAACAAACTTTTTACACTTACACTCCTTTTCAAACAAAGTTTTCAAAAAAACTTCATTACACTCTTGAAGACAGAAGCAAGAGTTAAATCGAAGTCAAAACAAAAACTTTTCAAAGCACACAAACACACAAAAAAGTAATTTGGAAAATAATGAGCAAGTACCTAAAAGCCCGTAGATAACTACGGATAGAAAGGATGCTAATACCTTCCCTTTCTATAATCTACCCCCGTACTCAGAATAATCTCGAAAAAGGAATTTTTCTGTGCTTTTTTCCTTTCCTTGTTGGATAAAATAAAAGTCGGTGACGACTCTTGCTTACCGCGACATTTTGCAAACACAAACACAAAACGCAAACCAACATTCCTAAAAAAACAGTCCCGGTTCTGGCCACCGTATCACAGGAGCGTTTAGTGTTATTATTGTATCTATTGTGTTATGTTGAGATTATGTTCCCGCAAAAATATTGGCACAACCTCTTACGATTTAAATTGCATCATGTATTTGCATTTAACTTGTTCTCTATTGATTTTCATACTAACTATATTGCTTGAGGACAAGCAAAGGTTCAAGCTTAGGGGAGTTTGATAACACAAAAAATTATAGCATATTCCGCCCGATTTACATAGATAAAGCTTATGATTCTTTGTTTATTATGTCGCATTATGTATCTATTTGTAGTATTTGTAGCATATTTTAGGTATTTAGTTTCTACAAAGCATAAATGAGAAAAGGAAGAAAAATATTAGAGAAATGAAGAAGAAATGGCACTTTAGAAGAAAAAATGCAAACGATTATGTATCAGAAGCCATGCCGCCTGTCACAGGCGCATGTCGCCCATCACAAAGCCCAAAAGTGTTCCCCTCAGCACACTTCTTATCCCGACCAGCACGTAATTGAAATATGCCCCATGCTACAACACATGACACTCGTTACAAGTTATATATCTTCAGTTACGAAAATGTCTCCATGAAACACACGACTTCCTGATTCTTCTCCATGCTTGAAGAACGAAGATCAAGGAAGTGTTCCTATTTTTGCTCAGCATATTGAATTTATAAAAGCAGGTCAGTTACCAAAAGTTGGGGGACATTCACACACCTGCTCCACATTCTTATTTTTCTGCATACTGAACATTGTTATTTTTTTATTTTATTCCAGTTTTACAGTTTTTGATTTTTTCCAGTTTTCGTTTAGAATTCCATAAGCAAAGAAAACCATCACCATTAAAGCAATATTTCTTCACATCGGAGGAATATTGCACCTTTAGTTTCCTTCTAGCTTTTAGAATTTTGTTTAGGCTTATTTGTATTTCTTCAAGATATTTTGTTCCGAAGCTAATCTTGCCGGCTTGTAGAGGATAACTTATTGCACTATTATTCTTCAGTGTTTTATTCCAGGTTCCAATTTTAAATATATTTTATTCATTTTTACCATGCCTATGTTATTGAATGTATTTTTTTATTTTATGTTATCAATTAATAAAATTATGTTTAGCTAACTTCCTCGATATCGGTATGTAAGTTCATAAACCGAAGGGGTTCGGTAATTAGTTGGCATAAACATTTTACAAGACTTTTCTGGTTTTGATTTCCAATTATGATATTAAATTGTTTTGTTACGAGAGTAAAAGACAAATTAAGGATAAAATCACCAGAGCGAGAGTTTGATATTTTAACCAGATAGTGGTAATTGAACATTAATTTTAAATACAGCAAGAGCGCTTTAAAATTAATTGGACTCTATTTGTTTTCAAAAAAAACTTTTAAATTTTAAATGACACGGCGAGAGCGCTCATTTGAGTCTAATAATATGGCCTGAATGGATAGAACGAAAGTGTGAGACAATGGTTTTTAAATTAATAGTTTCCAGTGAAAAAGTGTTTTAATACTCAAAATTATGCCAATGACTTATTGAATCCCTGAAGTCGATAACTTACATACCGGTGTCCCGTTATCAATTATTATATTTTAGTTAATTCCCGTTTAAACCACAACATCCTAATTTTATAATTTGCTTTATCTTTACACAGTGACCCTAGATAACAATAGTTTCACCATCAGTCCTTGTGGGTTCGATATATTTTAAAACTATGTGATTAGACTATGCACTTGCAGTCACTATACCCGACAGACTCTTAAAGTCACGATCACCATCCGTGGGTTTATCCCTGTTGGACAAATCCTGGTCGACCAGAAGAGTGGAATCTCTTCCCGACATGGTCAAGGGGAGACTCTTTTCCGCTGGCCCTCTCATATAGCATAGTTGGATTAGGCCTTGTATGATGTGTAAGCCAAGTGCAGGCCCAGTCCAGGATAGGAGCCCCCTAAGTCATTTCTCTTGACAAAAAAAGGAGTTATGATTAAGACCAACTTCTTCGTATGGTGAGTATAGTTTAGCCGACATTTTTCTCCGCGTCAAAAGACGGGGTCATTTTACGAGTGGCCACTTGAGTAGAGACTGGAATTTGTTTCATGTAGAACACTTCAGTTGCTCCTCATCCCTCGTGGGGATGGATTTTGGAGTATGTTGACCTCGTAAGCTATGTGGTATAGCTTTTGGTTGCGGCTATTTGAATAGAGATCAGAGTTCGTGCCCGAAGGAAGTTTATCTACTCCTCGACTCACGAGGAGACTAAAGTTCATAGGATGTAGTTACGTGGTGTAAAATTTGGAGTAGAATGATGACCTAGGGAGTATGGGTCATTATGACCCTAAGCATGTAGGTGGCAAAGAGATAGGCAGTTCGCGTGTTGTTCGATGCGATGCTTCGTGTTTCGTGCCAGCCCTATAAATAGTTCATAAGGGTTCTTTTGCAACATTTCCAACTCTCGCTATCTCCTCTCTCCCTATCGTCTTTAGGTTTCCATCGCCTTTTGTCTCCTTTTCAACCATAAGCACCGCCACAACTTCTGCCGTGGACTCCACACCAACTTTAATCAAGTTTTTTCCAATAATTACTATCATTTACGGTTGGCTTTTTTGAAAAATCTTTGACAAATTTCACTCCCCGGGGGTTTTTTGCTCGGGATATCCATGCCTCTCTTCGGGAGACTCATGGAATAGCCCATGAAATTCGTCTACTCCCCACATAATTCGTGAATTTTCCCGGAAAATTCATCTTATCCCTATGGTATTCATGGAATTTCTCGAAATACTCATCTTATCCTCGTCTCGGTCACAAGGTTGTTCGAGGGGTGTCTATTCTCCCTGTGGTGTTCATGAGTTATGTTTTCTTATATTGCACGAGGGCTCGTCGACCCGGTTTGGTCGTAGCAACCCTCTTTCACTTGTGTTGTTGTGGAAATGTGGATTTGATTTAGTTGTCGAATTCACTGGTTTCCCCTGCTTTATAGGTGAAATGGTTGAACCAAATGAATCCTCCAAGCAGATCGAGGTGGAAGAAATAAATGGAGCCTACGAGGGTGTCCAATTGATCGACCCGATCACCAATCCATCATTGTCCTGGGTCGGGCCAGAACCCCGAGGGGTAGCCTCAGTTTTTAGCTATACGAGGAGGAAAGCTTACACTATCGTCGAGTATGGTGGCGACCACGAGGGTTTCTGGTGGAATTTAATGATCCTGGGGCCGACACCTACAGCCAGAATATACTCGTCTTTCGAGGAATATCACTTCCCTATGTACGAGATTGTTTTCAGGGATATGGGGTTTCGTCTGGCCTTCAGTGACTTTTAGATGGGTGTCTTTAATCATTTGTCCTTGGCTCCCTACTAACTGCATCCCAACGTGATTGATTTCATATGAGCTTTCAAGAATACTTGTGGGTATTTGAGGATCGAGGCGATGATCCCCTTGTTCTTCAGAGTTTTCCATATTCAACGGTAGTTGTTGTACCCCAAAATTTGCCCTCCCATTCCACTCAAGACATGCTCATTAAGATCCTCAATTGCTCAAGGTTGACCAAGAATTGATCAGATAAATTCTCCTCCTAAGCATTGAATTTCTAATAAGGGTTGCACAACTTTGGAATAACTGACACTAGATCAAAGTGAGAACAATTCGAAGGAATGTATAAGGAGGCTTTTTATGAAGTTTTCGAGTTGATGAAGTTCGAATGCATGAGGAGACCTTTTATGGAAACTTCGATTTGATAGTTTTCGAACACGAAGAAGGCTAGTTCGAAGTCTTTGATTTGATGATTCTCGAATGTGAAGGAGGCTTGTTCGAAGCCTTCGATTTGATGGACTACGAATGTGTGAGGAGTCTTTTGGGAAGCCTTCGAGTTATGGACTTTGAATATATGAGAAGGCTTTTTGGAAGTTTTCTATTGATGGACTTCGAACAGGTGAGGAGGCTTCTATAAAGCTTTTGATTGATAAAGAGATGAAGCAGCATTCGACTAGTCAAAAAGGAAGAGTTGATGATTCGATTGGTTTGAATTGAAAGAAGGGAAATCGAAGAAAGTAACGCTTGGGGGGATGATCAAAGAATCCATGATGCCGAGAGTATGTGCAATTCAAATCGGAACTTAGAACCATCACAAGAACAAGAGTTGATCGAAGAAGCTCTGCTGAGGGAAATTCTGAGCAATTTGAATTCGTGCAAGGCGCCAAAAATGACTTGTCCAGATTCATTCAAAATTCAAAAAAAATGGCATGAATAACTCAAAATGACAATTCTTCAATTTGTCTAATTTTGTTTTTTAGAGACATGTTTAATGGTTGGTCCTTAAATGCCATGTTTCTTTCCCCATTTCATTGTCTCCTTCACCTCCTATAAATATAAGACACAAACACAAAATCTACACAGATACTGCCTCACACGCGTAACTTGTGTTCAAAGAGCACCAAAAATCTCTCAAATTTTCAAAGAATCCCAGAGTTTCCGCAACCCTCGTTGCAGGCCTTCCCATACTCAAGATTCCAAATCGAAGCACCTCTGAGTGGGTTACGAAATTTTCAATCTCATCCAATCTATAATTTGAATCCATATTGCTTGCATATTCATGTTATTATTTATGAATGATTTATTGTAATATATGTAAGTTGCAGCGCCCAGATGCTAGGATACCATTGCCAGGGGTCTTTCGAAATAGTCACTTTCGAAACTCATGGTACGAACCATTACAAATTGAAACAGCCCCGGATTTGGGTTCAGGGGATTCAAATTAGGATGACACAACCATAGGTTGTCGAATCCAAGACTAGATTCGATCTAAATCTGGATTTTAGTTTTGTTTCTCTAATAGATTTTTTTTGCAGATCGGAGGAATGTATTGGGCACCTTCAACCAACTTCCTCATGGGATCGAAAGGAAGCTCTAGGCTCCTTTTCGGTCCTTGCCTGTGTGCTACAATTTGCATAGTCTCCTGCACCATCCTGCCCTTTTGAATTTTGTTTTGCGTTTATTTAGTTTTATTTACTCAACAAAATATTTATAAAAATCATAACAAAAAATTAGGATTAGATTTTATTAATTAAATTAATTTATGAATTAATTAATTAATTAATTTTAACATCCTCTTTTCAAAAATAAATTAGAAGGTAGGTCTAATTTTATTTTTCAATTTATTTTCTATTGATAAAAATCAAAAACAACAAAAAAGATTTCATTTTAACTTAGGATTTTTTAGGCGTATTTTCAATTCGCGCGTGTTATTATCTTTCGCATTCTATTTTTCATACTATTGTAACAGCCTACTGGATTTAATAGCATAACTAAGACTTTACATTTACTACTTTAGTTCCCCCCAAAGTTTTGGATATGTAATTAATCCCCCTCCCCGAAGCCTTGTAATAGTGTAGGATTTATATTCCCGCATTTTATTTTATGTACAATATTAACTGTTAGATGTATGGTAATAGGATTATCTGGAAAGAATAAAATAAAATGCTAGCAAACCTAACACAAAATACAAAAAAATAATTGAATACAACACATTTGCATATATACACCTCTAGGGTAGTCCCACTTTGGTTGCCTTCCGAAAATAAAACAGTCATGTCCCTCGAAAGTAGGAACGCTTTAGCAAAGACCATCGAATCAAAAGATCATAATCCCTCGATGAACCTTCGGTGTTGCCTTACGGTAAATGATCTAGTCCCTTAAAACAAAATTGCTAAAGCGTCTCTATATGTTGCCTTTATGACTGTACGAAGACCCTTCAAATGTCCCTCATACATCCAAAACGACTAGGGCTACCTACTCACTAATAGTAGGATAGCCTTGTCTAAAGGAAATGAGGAAAAGAACGACCCTTTCGAGTAAAGTAGATAGCTATTAGATGCTTGCTCAAACAAAATTTTTACCCACATAAAAACATTTCAAAACATTTTTCAAAAAATGCTTTATCAACACTCTTGAGGACTGATACAAGAGTTATCATAAAGAAAATCTCTGCACTAAGGAATTTTCCAAAAATACTTTTCAAAACACACACAAAAGCACAAGGTATTTTTCAAATGAGCTAAGCATCTAAGATCCTATAGATAACTACCGATGGAAAGGGTGCTAACACCTTCCCTTTTCATAATCTACCCCCCTTACTTAGAAAACTCTTGAAAGGTCTTTTTCTGTTCTTTTAACCCTTTCCTTTGTTGGATAAAATAAAATTCGGTAGCGACTATTTCTTACTATGACATTTGCAAACACAAATGCAAAACCAATATAAACAGTCGGTTCTGCCACCGTATCACAACAGTCTAGGGGAGGAAAACACCGATGGGTGTCTTTCAAACAGTCTAAGAGGCTGTTTCGAATGTACGTGGATTCGGTCCGTGATTTTAAAGATAAGTGGTACGTTATGCATCCTTTGTTGCAAGAGGAAGTGGATGTTGTGTTTGACCCAGTTTCCCTCGTAGATGAGGATGGGGAAACAAGTTATGACGAGGACGGGAATGAAGAGATTGGGAAACTCTCGAATTTCCCTATTAATGTGTGTCAAGGTCACTATGACCACGGACCCGACCACTACCATACTCCTCCCGACAGCATGAGTGCCAAGGACGAAGGAGCCTTTAGTATCCTTAACAGATTCATCGATGGTTTGTTCCCTTAGAGGTGGGTGATGAGGGAAGGAGATGATGTCCTCGATGAATATGGCAAACCTACGTTAGAGGCTCGCCCGATCAACACTAAGGCTTTTGTTGAGTGTCGTACCTACGGGGAAGTCGTGGCTCTTCTTGGTATTTGTCTGCATGACTCTATTGCATTCGGTTTTTACTTATTTGGGTGTTTCCCTCTAACAAGGCTGTCACGAGCGTGTTGTATTTTGTTTTTGCAGGTAACATGGTCGAGCGTCATGAACATCTCCTAGAGTTGACCCAGGAGAAAAAGAACAACAAAAGGTTAGTGAAACCTCACTAGTCCACACGCCCTGGTCCTACTACCAAACCGGCCAGAGACGGGTCAAGCGACTCATCAGGTTCTCGCGATGCCGTGTTGCGTGTGGCAGCTAAGGGAAAGAAGAGGATTCTACCTGAAGTTAGACCTGCGGATTCTTTTGACGAGGGTTAAGCTGCTCGGGCCTTCACCCTTCCTCCTTGCTTTATCGAGAAGGACATCTTCGAAGGTTTTCCCTTGGTTGTGTCTGATGGTGAATATGATGTCATCAGGATCCTCAATGAGGAATATTTAAGGTGGAATTTGGCCTCGGGCATGGTCGATATGATGAAGGTCGCGGAGATGTTTGTCATCCCCGTAGGTGAGGGTGCCAGCTCCTCTGCACTGGTGAACAAACTGGAGTCAAAGAAGGCAGCTCTCCAGGAAAAGGTGCAGAAATTTAAACTTCCCTTGAGCGAAGTGGGGATAAGTTTTGGGGGTAGGCTGATGAGTTGGAAAGAGAGAAAGAGAAGGTGGTCAAAGCCTTCGATGAAAGGGATTCCTTGCTGCTCGAGAGAGAACGCCTGGAGAAGGAGGTCGCTTACTCAAAGGCTGCCATGCTGCCCGTGAAAGACGAGCCCGAGGGAGTTACCAACTTGAAAACTCGTGCAGAACTGGTTTCTCTAATTCAGGTCCTCGAGTTAGACTGTGTGGATGCTCTGATCGACGGTTTCAAGACCGCGATGGTCCAGCTGTCTGTGTTGAATCCAGGGCTCAACACTGAAGGTGCCAAAGTTTTGTCTTAGGTAGTTGATGGTAAGGTGGTCCCTCTTCCCGATTCTCATAAGCTAGAGATTGAAATGGGTACTTCATGGAGCGACTAGTGGTTTCTTGATGACTTGGTTATTTATATTTAGGGCTTGCGTGCCTATTATTTGTAATTTGTTTGTATCGGGGCCTGCGCACCCATATTTTTGTAATATTCAAATAATCGTTGGCCTTCGTGGTCAGCATTTATAAATCCCTTACTTTTCCTCTATTATTTTTGTTAAATATTTACTTGTCATTGTGTTTGACTTGTTTGTTTTGTGAAATATGGAATTTCCATGAGTAGAGATTCGTGCTCGACCTTAGTTTTGGACAACACGTGTTAGGATGAGTCGGGGAGGAGGAGTATGAGTCTGAGGAGACGAGTTCAAGATCACAATCGGGGTCTTGACCTCATGGCGTGAACTTCCCATCACGAGCTGGGTGTTCTTCCTCTTGGGTACTTCTATAGTGGAGCTCGATCGAGGTGTCCATGTCGGGCTAAGGTTTTATTCGACAAATGAGTAAAAACCTGCCTTTTGTTAATGATTGGAGGCTATGCTCTTACCTCAATAGGCCTTTGTGGTCGAGCGTGCCTTGTCATTTGTCAGAGAGGACATATCAATGACTAGACCCCAATGTTTATCAAGGACCTAGCTGTAATATTGTTTCAGCTTTGTAGCATTCCATGGTCGAGGTAGCGGTTCTACATTTAAGTGTTCGAGGTAGTATGCTCTAGTGCGCGTTGTTCCACAGATACGGTACGGTCCTTCCCAATTGATGAACAACTTTCTTTCACAGGAATCTTTCTAATTTATTCACAGGACAAGGTTGCTGACCTGGAATTCTCGTTTTGTGACTTTGGTGTCATGACGCAGAGCTATCTATAGTTTTAACGTGGCTTCGCGAAGAGCTTCTCCTGATCGGATTTCTTCGACTAGGTCAAGCTCTTCCCTTAGGGCCTCATCATTTAGTTCCTTGTCTAAAGGGACTTCAGTTCGCCTGGATGGCTTCATGCTTTCCACGGGCATTACAGCTTTGGTGCCATAGGTTAGCTGAAATGGGGTCTCACCGTTCGTAGAGTATGGTGTTGTTTGGTAGGCCCACAGGATGCTGTGCAACTCTTCAATCCATCCCCCTTTTAGCCTCGCCCAGTCTGCACTTGAGTCCTCGTAAGATGACTTTATTCGCGGCCTTAGCTTGCCAGTTGGTTTGAGGGTGTTCGACGGAGGTGAAATGTTGTTTGGTGCCGAGCTTGGAGACAGTCTTGGAAACTTTGATAGGTGAATTGTGTCTCGTTGTCGGTGACGAGCGCTTGTGGTATGTCGAATCGGGCAAGTATGTTTCGTTTGTAGAAATGGAGGATATTGTGTGAAGTGATTTTGGCTAGGGGTTTGGCCTCTATCCACTTTGTGAAATAGTCGACAGCCACAATCAAGAATTTATTTTGATATGATTCTTATACGAATGGTTCAAGGATGTACATTCCCCACCAAGAAAATGACCATGGGGATGATAGTGTTTTTAGTTCGTGTGGGGGTGCGAGGTGCATGTTCGCGTGTCTTTGACATTTGCTGCATTTTTTAACGTGCTCCTTCATGTCTTGTTGCATGGTGGGCCAGTAATATCCTGCCCGCAGAACCTTTCGTGCCAGAGATCTTCTGCCCAAATGTTGGGCGTTAATTCACTCATGGATTTCTCGAAATATTTTGGGGATTTTTGCTTCCTCGACGCATTTCAGAAGTGGGATGGAGAATCCCTGTCAATAGAGTTTGTGCTCGACCACGATTTAAGAGCAGGCTCTTCATTTGGTCGCACTTTCCCCTTTTGAATCGGCGGGAAATTCTCCCTTGGTGAGAAAGTCAAATACCAGGGTTATCCAATACGATGTGTCCCCGATGGAATTCACCTCGAGAGTATGTCAGTTTGCATGTTCTATTTGCAAGGGACGTGTTTGATTTCTTCCCGATAGAAATTTTCCATCCATTGTTTGACTAGGTTCATATATTCGATGATGCTATCATTCTTGGCCTGATATTATCCTCAAACTTGGGACGCGACGAGTTGGGAGTCCGTGAATATTTGTATTTCTCGAGCACCTAGATCTTCCGCGATCCTTAATCCTACGAGCATGGCCTCATATTCAGCCTTGCTGTTTGACATGGAAAACGAGAGGGATAGAGAATGTTCAATCACGGCACCCTCTTCTTTCTCAAGGAGTATTCCTGCTCTACTGCCCGTCGAGCTGGAAGCCCCGTCCATAAATATGGTCCACTTATGTTTCTCTTCTTTGGGGGAATTATGAGTGGTCATCTTAGCGATGAAGTCGGCCAATGCTTTGGATTTTAGGCATTTCCTGCTCTCGTACCGAATGTGGAACTCCGAGAGCTCTAGGGACCATTTTAGCATTCGAGTGGCCATGTCTAGCTGACCTAGGAGTTGTCTTATAGGTTGGTCTGTTCGCACGACGACCGTATGGGCTAGGAAGTTATATCTAAGTCTCCTCGCCATGTTGATTAGGGCTAAGGCTACTTTTCCAATTTGTTGATACCTGATTTTGGGCCCTTGTAACACTTTTCTCGTGAAGTACATTGGTTTATGCTCGTCTAATGTCTCACGAACGAGGGCCGCACTTATGTCTTTGGTGGAGATGGCCAGATAAAGGAATAATGTTTCCCCATTCTCTGGTCGTGATAAAATGGGAGGTTGTAAAAGGCTTTGATTGAGGTGGACGAGGGATTGCTCGCACTCCACGGTCCACTCGAAATCCTTTTTTTGTGCAGGAGTTTGAAAAATGGTAGTGCATGCTAAGCGTACTTCGCCATGAAATGGGAGAGTGAGATGAGCATGCTGTTTAGGACTTGTATGGATTTTTTCGAGCTTGGCGTAGGAAGCTCGGATAATTCTCGGAACTTGTTAGGTTTGGCTTCAATTCCCCATTCGGTTAGATAGAAACCGAGGAATTTTCCCGCCTTAACCCCGAAGGTGCATTTCTCTGGGTTGAATATCATTTTGCATTTCCTTGCTTGGGCGAAGACTCTTTTATGATGGGCAGCATGGTGGGTTTCTTTTCAAGATTTGACAATCATGTCCTCCATATATACCTCGAGCATATCTCTAATCTCATTGCAGAAGACTTTGTTCATCATCCGCTAGTATGTCACCCCTGCATTTTTTAGGCCATAGGGCATTACGTTGTAGTAGTAATTACTTGAGCCGGTCATGAAGGTGATGCAATGTTTGTTGTTCACCGTCATTATAATTTGGTTATAGCCCGAGTAGGCGTCTATAAATGATAAAATTTTGTAGATGATCGAGTTGTCGACTAGCATATGGATGTTAGGTAAAGGAAAAGCATCTTTGGGACCTGCCCTATTAAGATCAATATAATTAACACACATTCGCCATTTTCCATTTTTTTTATAAGTACAACATTTGAGAGTCGGGTTGAATACTGGGCCTCAGAAATAAATTTTGCCTCTAGGAGGTCTTTTATAGCTTTATCAGCAGCCTCCGCTTTTTCGGGAGACTGCCAACGCCTATGTTGCACTACTGCCCTAGTGGCTGGATCAACGACGAGTTGGTGATAGGCGACCTTAGGGTCGAGTCCGGGCATGTCTGCAAAACTCCATGCGAATAGGTTAACATTCACCCTCAAGCAGGCTTTGAGTTACTTCCTCTCCAGGTCAGGGAGTCTAGTGCTAATCTTTACGTATTTGTGAGGGTCTTCGCCGAGGAGGGTGAACTCAAAATCTTCGTCTGGGATGGGTCAGGCATGATCTTGTTCGCCACAGGGGGCTTCGACTTCATCTTTGTCAAAGCGGGTGTCGAATAAAATCGAGTCGGCCTTTGGTGGATCCTGTTGTTCTTTGACCCGCGTAGGCTTCGATTCCAGTTGAGCAGTGGTTGCTCTTTTGGCGGGTCGAGTTCCAGTGTCGACCATGCTTTTCCCTTTGGAAGCCGCGTGAAAACATCTCCTGGCAGCCAAGATGTCTCTATGGATGGTGGTGACGCTGGCCCTCCAAGTGTAGAACTTCATTTTTAAATGGACCGTGGAGGGTACGGCGGTCAGCTCGACTAGTGTCAGTCTCCCTAAGATGTAGTTGTAGAGAGATGGGCAGTCGATCACCAGAACCTTCACCTTGACATGTAGGGATACAGTTTCTTCCCTGAAGGTGAAAAAAATCTCAACATATCCCAAAGTTTTGGAGGTTGAGTCGTTTATTCCTTGCACGTCGGACCCCACATGGTGACAGGTGGATATCTTCGAGCTGCAGGGTACGGAACAGGTGATTTTACATGACGTTGATGAAACTACCCTCATCAACTAGAATGCGATGTACGTTGAAGTTGGCCATCCTCGCTCTCACCAGCAGGGGAATGCTTAAGTTCGGGGCTCCTTCAGGCAGCTCCTCAAGGTAGAAAGTGATTGGCTCAAATTTTCTCTTGAAACTTTCCAGGGTTACTGCCTGCGTTGGGGTTGCGTCCATCAACATATCGAGTTTCCTTTTTTCTAAATTTATCGAGATGTCATTGAATTCCCCGCCCGATATGACTATGGCAGAGGGGAATTTCTCCCATCTGATGTGTGTGGACAGAGGTTCATCTTCATAGTTGTCTGGGATATGGAAGTCTCCAGGCCTCGTCACGAAAAAAGTAACTCGGAGGGGACCCAATTCATCGGATGGTCGGGTTTCTTCCTCAATTTCTTTTACCTCACAGGTATCCCAGTGAGGGGCTTCATTTCGTTTGTATTGCATGAGTCTCTGACTATTAATGAGAGTCTCGATGGCATCCTTGAGAAGGACGCAGTCTTCCATCAAGTGCCTATGGCTTCGATGGTACTGACACTACTTTATTTTGTATGCTCCGGGCTTTGTAGGAGAGGGTCAAGGACGTATGATGTCGCTCTTATTGAACTTGGTATTAGAGCATTCCGTAAGGATACGCTCGCAGGAAGCGGTCAGCAGGGTGTATTATGTGAACCATCCTACTTATCCTCTATGCTCGCAAGAATCATGCGGTTTCTCCTCCCTTTTCTTCTCCCTAATTAGTCGAGGAGGGCTTGCGTCCAAGTGCCGCAGAATCTTAGCTGGTCCACGGTTCCTCAAATCGCAGGCTCTATTGGCTTCTTCTTTCTCCTTGTAGTCCATGTATGTCCGGGCCTTTTCAAGGAGAGTGTTGAAATACCTGGGGGGCTCAATACCGATGGAATTTCTGAATTCAGTGCCCGGGAGAAGTCCCCTCTCGAGCAGGTATCTTTTCATGTGATCGGCGCATGGGACCTGCATGGCCTTGCGGTTGAACCGATCAATGTATTCCCTGAGGGTCTCGTCACTTCTTTGGATGATTGCCTCGAGGGAGGCTTCAGTCTTCAGATGTCGACGATATGCGGTGAAGCTATTGATGAACTGGTTTTTGAGGTTCCTCTAGGAGGTGATCGACTCAGGGGAGAGGTTCTTGTAACGGTCCATGGTTGTTTTTCTCAATGTCGTGGGGAACAGACGATATTTAATTGGCCCCCCGACATTGTGGTAGTGGAGAATTGCTTCAAACCCGTCGATATGGTCGATAGGATCAACAATTTTGTCATACTCCTTTAGTGGGAGAGGTTTCTCCATTCCCCTATGAATTGGAGACTCCATGAGGGCTTGGGATAATGGACCGCGGGGATCGTTGTTGTCACTTCTATCTAGAGAGAAGGAGGGGTACCAGTTGAGGCAGTGATTGTTGTAACGGCCTTGGCAGCGGGGATGGTCACTTGGCCGAGCTTGTCTTTCTTCATTTCCCTTGTTTATGTTATGTTCAGGGGATCGTTATTCCCTGCACGATGGGGTGTGTGTAACACCCCAATTTAATTAGAATTATTTTATTTAAAATAATTAGATGATGTTGTGTATTTTCATGAGTTGATAGATTTTAAAATGTGTTTGCTGGTGTTGAAATACTAGATGATGTGATGTGATGTCTTTGTTGCGGACTGGATGCCTTAGAATTAGAGATTGAGATGTTGAGGGGTGCATGACTAAAAGCGTAGAGAACATGAGGTAAATAGAGAATATGAGCATTATTGGAATTATTATTATTATTTATTATAAATATAAAGTTATTTATAATATTAGTGATTAATTAATTATTTAAAATAAAGAAGGGTAAGATGGAGATTATGATTTAGGGGTCTAAGAGTCAATATTGGGATAAGCAAGGGAATAGAGATCACAATTGTTATTTGATCGTAAAAACCAGAGAAGAGGGAGAAAGAGCTCTTTTGGGAGAAGAATGGAAAAGGAAGAAGCTATGGCTAAAGGGAAGACTCCATTGTAGAAGAGAAGAGAACTTAAAACCTAAGGTAAGGGTGGGGTTCTAACACTATAAGGGTTTATATGATGATGAGTTATGGTAGGGTTAGGTTATGTAATTGTATAATCTGCTTTGTGTGAATTATGATGTGTATGTAATTTGTATATGTGATGATTGATGATGGTGATTTGGTGTGTTAAAATTTTGATTTTGATTATGTAAAACAATCCTAAATGATGGTGATGAATTATGAACAGTTGATAGAATAATTGTCTCTATTTCATGTTAAAAATTGGTAACTTTGGGTGTCTTTGAGAAGAGAATCACAGCCTGTAAGTTGTAGAATTTTTGTAAAAACTTGTAGGGTAACAGGTTACCACCTGGGGGAAATCGGTTACCGTGTGTAAAAACTTGATTCTGAGAAGGAATCTGTTGAAGGGTAACAGGTTACCATAAGTGGGTAACCTGGTACGCAAAGCCTTGACAGAATGATGACTTTTATGAAAATAGTAGTAATCGGTTACTAAGATAGGGTAATCGGTTACCGTGAGAAATTTTTAAAATGCAGTTATTGTTTCTACAGTAATTGGTTACCACTAGAGGGTAACCGGTTACCACTGAGACATAATGGCCAATTTTTTGAAAAACTTTAAAAACTCATAACTTTTTACTCGGGTGTCTGTTTGATGCGTCGTTCGAACCTATGAAAAGATAAAATTATTTTCTACTCAATAAAAATGATTTGGAAACTGTATGAGATGATTTTATGGATTCTTTTCTGTTCCGATGTTGTGTTATGATTGTGAAGTTGCGAATGTGACGATGAATATGAAGAGATTTCATGATGTATTGATGTGTGATGATGTACGAACAGGAACGTGTGATTAATGAGTTGTATTGTCTTGGTGTGTTGATGTGTGTGGGTGTTATGATTTTTGTTTTATTCTGGTATTTTGATGTAATTGCGAAGTTGTGAATATGATGATAGAATCAATGAGATTCCATGATGTGACGATGTTGCAACGATGTATGAATAACGACGTGTATTTAGTGGATTGTGTTGGTTTGGGTTTTTAATGTGTGTCGTGTCGTTGAATTTGTTGTCATAACATGTTAGTACTTCATGCATATTCATAAGTGATGATGTAGCATTCATGGCAAGTGATATTGTAGCCTTAATGCAAAGTGACAGTGTAGCCTTAATGGCAAGTGACGCTGCAACCTAAATGGAAAAAGGACGTTGTTATGGTACCAGATGCATATAATTAGGGAAGTCGGTCTCATTGCATGATGACGTTGTTGTTGAAGAGATGTGATCTGTTGTTTGTTGGGTGTGATTGATTAAATGATGTTGTGTATTTGGTGTTGATGCATGAAGTATGAAATTATGATTATGTATGCCATGCTTTATCTAATCATTGTCATACATTCATTATATTGTTATGATATCTCACCCCTTCTGTTTGAATGTTGCCTCTACATGGGTAACATGCAGGTGACAAAGATTAGTTCGCTTGAAGTATGGAGTTGCTCCTCGTATTGTGTAGATTGAGTCAAGTCTTTCTCTGACACGTAACATTGGGGATGAACGATCGTTTTATTTAATTGATGTTTTCTTTGAAGAATATTTTGGGAGCTTTGTAAAATCTCTTTTAATTGATAATTGTTGGTTATATGACGAATCGATGATGTTGGAATTAAATTATGAATCATTTTCCATTGTGTTAATGAAGTCGAGATATTGAGAACTATGATGATGATGTTGTTAGTTCATCTGAAATGTGTGTTATGTGTCAAATTGTTAAATATTGAGCAAATTTCAAGATGATGAATGATGTGACATCTTGTTTTGTTGTGATGAAAAGTTTTAATTTACTCTGATTTATTTCATTATGTGATAGGGGAAATCATGGTGTTACAATTGGTATCAGAGCAGGTCGGTCCGTCCAGCCAAGTTGTCTAATGTTGTTTGTTCCTTAGTACGCGATAAGTGTATGAAACATTGTCGGTGCTTGCTTGCTTTACTAGTAACTTGTTTGCAAGCGTAGTATTGATACAAGTGAAGGAGAATCTTGTGATTCTCTGATATGGTTCAAGTGTGAACAGTTGGTTTAGTATGTCATGAAGTGCATGGTGCAAATGTTAGTTCTACAGTGTTGTCTTTCCAATTTTTAAGGAAGCACAAATTCAAGATTTACTCCTAGCGGTCGGGCCAGAGTATCCTTGAGCGGAAATGATCAGGTACTTGCACTGTTCACATCTCTAGGAATGGAGAGCAATGTTATGACTAATGATGTATCAGTTGCGTGTTAGTCCTAATGTTTTTTCCGGGATGATTACGACTTGTCGTTAAAGCGAGATGTTGGATTGACTTGATGTTATCCTTGGAGTGGACTGTCTGAAGTGAAACCAAGTGATTACAAACTATTTTGATGAGTCGATGCATACTCTTACGCCAGAGGATATATGTTAAGCAAAGTAAGATGGCTTTTAGAAGGTGAAGCTCAGACGGTTGCAATGTTTCAACATTGTCGGTTGATTGTGATGTTGTCAATGTTGAGTTAGCATTGTGTGTGTGATGTCGATGTTTCAAATGGTGATTGAGTGATTAATTGATGTAAATTTTATGTTGGAATCAAATATGTGAAATGTTGCTGATGTTGTTGGATGGGTTATGGATCGCGAGTCAGAGACGGAACTCGAAGATATTAGTAGTCTTGTGAAAAGTGTTGGAATTTTGATGTTTTGGAAACTGAATTTTGAAGAAAGTAATATGTATCTCGAGTTATGAAAATAATTGGGTTTCACATATATGTTGGAATGGATCTAGTACATAGAAATGAAAAAAAATGCTTATGTTCTGCCGGTACCCGGTTACCATATATGGGTACCCGAGTACCCTGCGATGAAAATCAGCAGAACTTAAAATTTTTTATAACTTGAGTTTCGGACGTTCGATTTGAGTTCCGTTTGAAGCGCTAGAAAGCTAATGTGATGAAAAATGGTTCCAGCACCTGGAAGTAATTTATTTGTCACTTAATAATGTTGGATGAGAGGTGAAATTTGATGTTGATCTCATGTTTGGCACCAGACTTGTTCCTATGGCACCATACAGGGTGCCAGTTCAAAAGTTGGGAGAATTGAAGAAGTTATTAGAAGATGTATGGAGAAATAGATTTGTAAAACTAAATGTATCATTTTGTGAGCTTTGATGTCATTGGTTAAGGGGAAATAAAGTAGTATGAAATTGTATGTGGATTACTGATAATTGATTAAAGTAGTGGTTGAGGTTACACATCCACTTCATATGATTGAAAATTTGATGGATTAACTTGTAAGAGAATATGTCTTTAGTATGATCAAACTGAGGTTGAGTTACTTTTAGATTGTGATGAGGATAATTAGATG
This sequence comes from Vicia faba, assembly GCA_948472305.1. NCBI lineage: Eukaryota > Viridiplantae > Streptophyta > Magnoliopsida > Fabales > Fabaceae > Vicia > Vicia faba. Next base: position 977,579,030 of record OX451739.1, read on the forward strand.
ACAGCTTTTGGAACTCAGTGAAGTTATTTTGAATAATTGAATCAGTTTGTTGCGATGTTTCTTGAGGGCATTTTGGTTTAGTCTGAGTCAGAAAAAGGAGACATTGAAGGTCGTGATTTGAATTACGGTGTAGAAAGAGAAGAAAATGTGTGTTAATATGTCAGGAAGTATATCATGATTTGAAGAGGTGAATTTATTGAACATTGTATTCTGAATGAAGATATATGTGGAATCTATTCAAAGTAAATAGAGGTTTATATTGAGAGGCTCTGAAACTGGTTACGGAGATTAGAAGTTGTTACGAATTAATTGCTTATTATCACGGTTGCTTGAGACGAGGGCAAGTGAGATCTGTTGTTAGCGAATAAGCTAAGGGAATGAGATGTTTGCCATTAGTAAGGATGTGAATGTATTATATAAGTGCATAGAGGTGAAATTTATGCCGATTAAGGATGATTAGAATGATGATAGTTTTGAGGTGAAGAGAAGTAATTTTAGAAGAAAGATGAATTCGAGAAGGATTAGAATCATGGTTATGACGAAAAAGTATAGACATGAATTATTTAGAAATTGGGGAGTTCTATTACCAACCATATGAAGAAATGGTATTGTTGAGATTGTGAGTAGGATGAGATCCAAATGTGAGATTAAAAGAAAGAGTAAGGATTTATTAATATGGTCAAAGTCTTCTAATTGGATAAAGACTTCCTTTGGAACGAAATGATTTGAATTATACTTGGTGTAGTATTTTTTTTTGTATTAGAATATACTTAACCATTGTGTTGTGTTGTGTGCGTGTAAAGGAGACCATGAAATGGATTTTTGGCGTTTATGTATCATTGACGAGGTTGAAATGAAGAAAATTAAAAAAAATGTTTCTAAGCATTGGAGAGATTGTTGGACATTATGTTTAGGTAACTTTGAGCACAAGGTGAAAGATGATTTTATAGTTTGGTAACGATTTATGCCACCATTATGGTTGTCGGCTAGCTATTGACAAATTGAGGAACTGATCACCCTTAATCTCTTGTTGATAGTGGACGGAATATTAATGGATGGGATAAATGTATCTTACTAGCTTAATGGTGTGTAAAGTGATCGACGTTTTATCAAGAGGATAATTGTTCACCATTTTGTGTGAATCTAATGCAAAAATTCGCTATGAAAGAGTTGGGATTTAATAAGCAATTTAGAGACTTGAGTTGGTATGCGAGCTAACGGCACAAAGTAGACGGTTGAGGATGTCGAAAAGTGAACAATAATTTTTCTAGTGGTTACTAAGGAGGGTCTGAAGATAGATGTGGAACTTGTAGATCTGATAGTGGATGGAAATCAAAAAGAAGGCAATGACTTAGAGTAGATGATCAGAGTGGCGTAGCATCGCGTAACAACTACTTTCGGATTACTCTGTTATAATCTCCGTGCTACACCTAAAAGGCCAAGATGGGTTAGGGTTCTACGGTTCTCAGCTTCTCTGGCTCCCAGGTCGAAAATAATAATGTCTTCCTGATTACTCGGTAAACAAATATTACGTTCAAAAGGGTCTTCCACTGAGTGGGGGATCTCATGCCTCCTTCTTCGGGATTACTCCCTCAAAGTTAACATGACTATACCTCCCGTCCTATTCTTAAGTGTAACTTAATCTAGGTATAGGATTCATCCTTTGCAAAAAACCCAAACAACCCCAATATAAACACATAATCAAACAAATCAAATAATAATAAAACAAATAAAACAAACTAGGCTTAACCCACTTAGGGATGGACCAGCAAGAGGTCAATCTTTCCCCAGCAAAGTCGCCAATTCTGTAGCGATAAAAAATGTAGCGGGGTAAATCGGAGATCGAACTATTAATTAATTCGTCTCACAAAAGCAAGAGTCGCCACCGCGCTTTATTATTTCCAAGGGAAAAGGGAAAAGAGCGAAATAAAACCCTAAAATATGCAATGTAAAATAATACTTTAAAATTAATGAAAATACAAGGCGTTTTGAAAAGAGATCTGGAGTTCGGGGGTTGGTTATAAAATGGGAAGGTATTAGCACCCAATGCATCTATAGTATCCTATAGGAACCTTTTGAAATATCTGTTTATTAAAATTGTTTTGGCCAAAAATGGGTATGGACAAGTTTTTGAAGATACGATGACCTAACGTCGAAGTTTTGACTTAAAACGTGTGAGTTTTGAAAAATTGAATATTTGGGAAAATTATCTTAAGTTTTTAACGAAATAATAAACGGAGGATGAATGAGGGTATTCGCACGATGTTTTTTTTGATGACATGAAGTCAACAAAAATTAAACAATTCCCTTGGATTTAAATCACAAATAATTAAATATAATAATCGAATAAAAGTCAAAGCATAGGCACTTGTAGATCCACAAGAAAGATAGACAAACAATTAATAACAAAATAAACATTAAGAATTTATGTTAAAAGATACAAAGAAAATCAAGTAACAAAATGTAACTAAGCAACTAAGACAATATTAGAATTCACTAAAGATATCAAATTGAAATTAAAATTAAGCTAATTAAATATGTTAAATAAAATTGTCTAAAATATATATATATATATTAAATTTAAACTAATTTAAATAATAAAATGTATCTAATTAGAAGAAATTTTATTAATTAATTAAAAAAAAGGGACTAATTAAACTAAATTGATAAACTACTAAAAAAAACTAAACTAAATAAAGATAAGGTGCAGACAAAACTATTGGGGGAGGAAGTATAATTTTCGGATGGACCTGCTAATTAGAAAAAGGCCCAAGGCATGTAAAAACAAAACAAATTAAAAAAAAATAAAAATAAAAACTTTACTGGGCCAGACCGAGTTAGGCTGGACCCGGATCCGGCCAGCCTAAGCAACGCAAAAGGGTAAGAAACCTTAGAGAAATCACAACACCTCAAATTTTCTTATCGTGCTCCCTCTTTCGAACTCTTTCTTTCTTTCTTCGATCTCTCTCTTCTAAATCGAAATCGAACAACGCCAACAATGAATCTTTCTCCCTCTTTCTTTCTCTCTTCGATCTCTCTCTTCTAAATCGAAATCGAACAACGCCAACAACGAATCCTGCTCCCTCTTTCAAACTCTTTCTCTCTTCGATCTCTCTCTTCTAAATCAAAAGCGAACAACGCCAACAACGAATCCTGCTCCCTCTTTCGAACTCTTTCTCTCTCTCTTCGATTTCTCTCTTCTAAAACAAAATCTAACAATGCCAATAACGAATCCTGCTCCCTCTTTAGAACTCTTTCTCTCTCTCTCTTCGATTTCTCTCTTCTAAAACAAAATCTAACAACGCCAATAACGAATCCTGCTCCCTCTTTCGAACTCTTTCTCTCTCTCTCTTCGCTATCACTCGATCTCTCTCTTCTAAATCGAAATCGAACAACACTAACAACGAATCCTGCTCCATCAATTCTTGATTCCTCTCACTCTCAATTGCTCAACTCACAGTTATGTTATTCTCTCCGACTATACCGTTCAAAATATGTTCAACCTAAAGTTCTCCCGGTTTGTTTACTCAAAAATCAAATGTTTTAATTACTTTTCTTCTTTTATTGCTTTCTGATTCAAAAAATTTTGCATGTGTCGGCGGTGGTATGACACAATTTATAAAGATCTCAATGGTATGCTAAGTTGTTTGATGCGTTTTGTTTAATGGTCGCAGAAGGTGAACGAAGGTCTGAGATTTTTAGTAGAGATAGGTTTGTGGTGGTTTTTTTGTAGGAGATTTTTGTGTTGAACTTTACAGGTTCTCTGGTGCTTTGAGTTTATGCAGGTATATGAAGGCGAGAATATGGCTGCGGTTTTGTTTTGTAAAATGAAGGAGAAGTTGTTGGTTTATGATGAGTTGCAGATTTTGTTTAGAGTGGTATTGAGTTTTGCTAATTCTTTGAGTTATTGCTGCAGGCTATGATTTTGAGTGTATGGTTGCTGAGAGATTGAGGGTTAAAATGAAAAAAAAACATAGTGGGGTTAATATAAGATAGGCATAATTTCGGTCAAGGCTTTGAAGGGTAAGTTAATGTTTGTGCAGAAGGATGAATGAAAGAGAATTGGTAGCATTTCTATTAAATTGTTGGTGTATTTGTCTACTGTTTTTCTCATGTGTCTTTATGATCTCTACAAGTTACAGCAAATTTGGAACGCAAACGAATTACAACAAATCAAAGGGTCATGTGGCACAAAAGATGATACAAAAGAAGTTTTAACCATGGTATAGTGCAAACAGAACAAACAAATATCAAAGTAACAAGGTTCCAAATATCATGGGGAATAAGGATGTAAAGTGCAAAGCAGAGGCGGAAAGACTTACCTCAAGTTCTGGCTCAAAGATGAAACTGAAACCCAGAGGTAATAAGCCACTATATGAATCCCTTCTTCTTTTTTAAAACGATTTTGAGTAGGAAAGTCGTGATTTTAAACAAAAGTGTTTTTTTATAGAAGTAGTGAAATCAGATATTAGAATAGCAGAGTGTTTCTTCTTGATGTTTTGTGTTTTCTGTGGGTTTTTGCTTTTTTTTCTCCTCAATATTTTTGTTGTTGGTTACTATGTTTCTATGAAAATATCCTCTAATCCGTCCCCCTCTCTTTTGTTGTGTATGAAATGTTATATAGACAGATGATAGAGTTTTAGGAGGGAATTTGAATGGCTTTTTTATACAGGTTTTGGTGTGTGTTATTTGATGCAATTTCTGGACTGATATGCTGGTCTTATAACAGAGCAGCAGAGATTATGTGACTGTTTTTCTTGGCATTACTTGTGCAGGGGCCATGCAGTTTTGAACAGATTTTTGCAGCATATGGACAAACTTATATGGACATAACATAATAATTATAATACTAATAATAATAGTAATGACACAAATAATACAATAAAATGTTAGTAAAACTAAACTGAAAATATAAAAGTGAAAGAAAAGAGATATTAAAATTGGTTTTAATTCTATTAATAATTCAACCTAAAAACATTTCAAATGGAATTATAATCAAAATTAATAATAGAGGGAATAAAAATAAAATTAAACCATATATTTTCATATTTTCGAATTAAATAAATAAAACTACAACTAAGAACAAAATAGACTTACATACTCTAAAAATGCAAAAAGTAAAAGAACTTATATGTATTTTGAGATTTTCTGAATTATCAATAAAAATATAAAATTAAATGAAACTAACAAAACTATAATAATTTTTATATATAAAATACAACTGATATGAGCTAAATATGTTTTTTTTTGGATTTTCTTTTTATGAAAATAAGAATAAAAGAATGACGAGTAAAAGTGCAAAAATACATGATTTAATAAAGTCAGGCAAAACCAGTTAAATTTCACTAAATTCACAATGATTTCTAATGTTTCTATTTTTTGGTGGATTTTCAAAGCATAATCCTCTCTTGACTTGTAAAGAAAAGTTGCAGTTGTTGCAAAGGAGAATCATATGTAAAAGAACCACTAAAAAATTGTCGAAATTTGAAGAAGTTATGAATTTTTGAAATCTGACTCGAGAATTGGCTTAAATAGGTCGAATCGCTTGTGAACGCTTGCTATGTAATAATGCAGATGGGAGGTGGTATCTTAGGTCAAAATTTGGGGTATGACAGTTTCCCCTATTTAAGTTTCTTCTATCCGGAGATATGAAGATTGAAATCTTCGTCTCGACGAGATTGAAGGTACTTAAATACACAATACGCAATTTTTGCCCTAAGATACCGCCATTATGTTTGTGATATGAATGTAGTATTTAAATTCACGAAGAATGATATTGTATGAGACAAAATAATGCTGGAGAAACCAAACACCAACACACCACCAGAACATAGATTATACACTAATGGGGAAATGAGTCATCGACCTCAAATGATAGACTCTTGACGGCGAATAAAAATTTGAGAGAATACGACCTCTGACTCTAACAAAGAAGGTATCTTGCATAGGCCACAAAAAACAGATTATTGACCCAAAATAACAGTGAGTTCACAACTCAAGGTCAAAGATAGACAAAAGATGTACCAAATTTGCTGATAATGGATTACCGACTTCTGAAGGTAAAGATTCATAACAAACTTCTCTGCGAGATTTCCAGAGAGGTATGAATTAATGCTGAAATAATAATATGGTTGTAGATACACAAGCTGCTCAAATAAAGAAGCTGCCATTTGTTGTCTTCCAAAAATACTATGACATACAAGCTGCTCAAATAAAGAAGCTGCCACTCACTGTCTTCCAAAAATACTATGACATACAAGCTGCTCAAATAAAGAAGCTGCCACTTGCTGTCTTCCAAAAAAAAACTATGACATACAAGCTGCTCAAATAAAGAAGCTGCCCCTTGCTGTCTTCCAAAAAATACCAATAACATACAAGTCGCTCAAATAAAGAAGCCGCCACTTGTTGTATTCCAGAAAAATATCAATAACGCGCAAGTTGCTCATGAAGAGACCGCCACTTGCCGTTTTCCAAAAAATAATAACGTACAAGTTGCTCATGAAGAGACCGCCGCTTGCCGTTTTCCAAAAAATAATAACGTACAAGTTGCTCATGAAGAGACCGTCGCTTGTCGTTTTCCAAAAAAAAAATAACGCACAAGTTGCTCATGAAGAGACCGCCGCTTGTCGTTTTCCAAAAAATAATAATAATAATAACACACAAGTTGCTCATGAAGAGACCTCCGCTTGCCGTTTCCCAAAAAATAATAACGTACAAGTTGCTCATGAAGAGACCGTCGCTTGCCATTTTCCGAAGAATAATTCAGAAGAAAAATGCAATGACACTGCCAGAGAGTAAAATCTTCGTCAAAAGGAACCATGAATAAATCCTTCTCGAGGAGATCAAATACTTAAATACGCAAAATAAATGCACCATTCGTCTAGGTTGCCTAGCTTGGAGAAAACCACGAGATAGCCTATGCAAGAGACAACAACTCCCTCCAGGTATAAACCAGAGAGAAAACCGTCAAACAAGACTCCACCCAATGAGAAAATAACTTGATTGGGGATTCATCCTATCCAGAAATTGACAAGGAAGGCTAAATCAAAAATCATCCACGAGGATTAGCTCAGTTGGCAAATTTAGAAAGGAAGCACATTTTCTTCCTAAGCTAACATTCTACTTGGAAAGAACATGTACATTGTCTTAATAAACATAAACAAGGTATACGACCCAAAATCAACGACAAATGTGAATATGCATGCGTGATATAAGTGTAAATGAATGAATGAATGTTATGCTGACGAAACAGGCAGACGGAATATCTTGAAGATGACAAGATATCACAATATAATAGATACTCGGCCAATCTTAAAAAGACGGAAAATAACTGGAACTGGAACCAAAAAGAAATGTCAGAGCGTATCATGCTACAAGGTTCAAATCTTCTGGGGAGAAAAGTATTTGAATCCAATCTTCTAACACCAATAGACTACTGGCATGAGACAAAGCGTACCACACTTCAGAAATCTGCTCAAATAAAGATAACCAAAACAACGCTTAACTGGAAAAGTTGGGGAGTCACCAAACTTAGTACCACTAGAAACAAAAGTTTACACAACCAACACCTCGTGACGATTTTGAAAGAAAACATGTTCATCATGCAAGGATAAATTACTGTATTGTTTTGCATTTCATGGCTTGACCATCCTCGGAACAACTGTTAATATTCCTTTCATTATTCACGACACATTTTTAAAATAAGAATACTTTAAATAACTTTGTTTCAAATATTGTCGTAAAATTAAAATTTTGCCCACAAAAGGTAAATGCTCAAATTTCATTAATAAGATGGTAGTTCGCTAACAACGCGACTCCAACGGTTTACAAAATTTTGGGAAATACTACACGAAAGAAAGGGTTACACAAAAACAATGATCACTATTCTCCCTAACAACTTCGAATTCCGAAATGTGCTCAAATGCCACAGCCGGTCTGACCAAAAGCCTGCCTAAGCTGCCCCTTCGGGTTTTCAACTTAGCGAACTGTCAACTCAAACCTAGGAGAAATACTTCTTGACTGCATCGGTGTTCATGGAGCGCGGGAGCTCTTCACCGTCCATATTTATGAGAATCATGGCACCTCCAGAGAAAACTTTCTTAACGACATACGGTCCTTCATAATTCGGAGCCCACTTGCCCCTAGAATCAGGTTGGAAAGATAATATCTTTTTGAGCACAAGGTCACCTTCTCTGAACTCGCGTGGTCGAACCTTCTTATCAAAAGCCTTCTTCATTCTCTGCTGATATAATTGACCGTGACACAACGCTGTCAATCTCTTTTCTTCAATTAAATTCAACTGATCATATCTACTTTGACACCATTCAGCCTCAGAAAGTTTAGCTTCCATCAACACTCTCATAGACGGAATCTCAACCTCCACGGGGAGTACTGCTTCCATGCCATAAACTAAGGAAAACGGGGTTGCACCTGTTGAATTTCAAACTGAAGTACGGTATCCATGTAAAACAAACGGAAGCATTTCATGCCAATCTTTATAAGTCACCACCATCTTCTGGACAATCTTTTTGATGTTCTTGTTAGCAGCTTCAATTGCCCCATTCATCTTCGGCCTGTAGGAAGAAGAGTTATGATGTTCAATCTTGAACTCTTCACAAAGCTCTTTTGTCATCTTGTTATTCAAATTCGAGCCATTATCAGTGATGATCTTGCTCGGGATGCCGTATCGACAAATGATTTGATTCTTGATAAATCTGACTACCACCTGTTTGGTTACATTAGCATAAGATGCTGCTTCCACCCATTTAGTAAAATAATCGATCGCTACCAAGATGAAACGATGACCATTTGAAGCTTTGGGTTCAATCATTCCAATCATATCAATGCCCCACATAGAGAAAGGCCAAGGTGAAGAGATAACATTGAGGAGGGTCGGTGGCACATGTATCTTGTCCGCATAAATCTGGCATTTATGACATTTCTTCACATATTTGCAGCAATCAGATTCCATTGTCATCCAATAGTAACCAGCTCTCAACATCTTTTTAGCCATTGCATGTCCGTTGGCATGGGTGCCAAAGGATCCTTCATGTACTTCTTGCACCAGCATATCTGTTTCATGTCTGTCTACGCACCTGAGTAGGACCATGTCGTAATTCCTCTTATATAACACTTCTTCATTGAGGAAGAAACTACTTGCCAATCTCCTCAACGTCTTCCTATCTTTATTGGATGCCTCAGGCGGGTACTCTTGAGTTTGAAGAACACGTTTAATGTCATAGAACCATGGTTTGTTGTCGATGACCTCTTCTACTGAGAACACATGAGCAGGTCTATCGAGGCGTATAACTCTGATTGTAGGCACATCGTTCCAACCATTCACTTGAAACATTGAAGACAAAGTAGCTAAAGCATCAGCCATTTGGTTTTCATCTCTAGGGATATGATGTAACTCTACTTTGTTGAAGAAGGTTAACAATCTTCTAGCATAATCTCTGTAAGGGATCAAACCGGGATAAAGAGTCTCCCATTCTCCTTTGATTTGATTAATTACCAATGTCGAGTCTCCGTAAATATCAAGAATCTTAATCCTTAGATCCACTGCTTCTTCGAGACCCATAATACATGCCTCATATTCAGTCATGTTGTTCGTACAGTCGAACTTCAATCTCGCCGTGAACGGGATATGAGTACCTCGGGGAGTGATGATGATTTCTCCAATTCCATTTCTATAAGAATTCACAGATCCGTCAAATATCAAATCCCAACGGGATTCGGGATCAGGTCCTTCTTCAGGTAATGGCTCTTCATAATCTTTAGCTTTCAAGTACATAACATCTTCATCTGGGAAGTCAAACTTGATGGATTGATAATCTTCAATTGGTTGGTGAGCCAAATGATCGGCTAAAATACTCCCTTTGATTGCTTTCTGAGTGTGATACTCAATGTCATATTCAGATAACAACATCTGCCAACGGGCTATTCTTCCAGATAAGGCGGGCTTCTCAAAGATATACTTGATCGGATCCATTTTGGAGATCAACCAAGTGGTGTGGTTAATCATATACTGGCGCAGACGGCGAGCAGCCCAAGCTAAAGCACAACAGGTTTTCTCTAGCATTGAGTATCGAGACTCACAGTCTGTGAATTTCTTACTCAGATAATATATGGCGTGTTCCTTTCTTCCAGTCTCATCTTGTTGACCAAGCACACATCCCATGGAATCTTCCAATATAGTCAGGTACATAATCAAAGGTCTTCCTTCCACTTGAGGAATCAATATGGGAGGTTCAAGTAAATATTCTTTGATGCTATCAAAAGCTCTCTGACAATCTTCTGTCCACACACATCCTTGGTTCTTTCGGAGAAGCTTGAAAATCGGCCCACAGGTAGCAGTCATATGAGATATAAATCTAGAAATATAGTTCAGTCTCCCAAGGAATCCTCTTACTTGTTTTTCCGTCTTGGGTGCGGGCATTTCCCGAATAGCTTTGACTTTATCAGGATCTACCTCAATACCTTTCTGACTGACAATGAAACCCATAAGTCTTCCAGAACGAAAACCAAAAGTGCACTTGTTGGGATTCAGACGGAGTTTATACTTTCTCAAACGCTGGAATAACTTCAATAAAGGTTCCAAATGATCTTCTTCAGTTTGCGATTTGGCAATCATGTCATCTACATACACTTCTATCTCTTTATGCATCATATCATGTAACAAAGCAGTCATGGCCCTTTGGTATGTTGCACCAGCATTCTTCAAACCAAACGGCATTACCCGATAACAAAATGTTCCCCAAGGTGTAATGAAAGTTGTCTTCTCCATATCTTCTGGTGCCATCTTGATTTGATTGTAACCGGAGAAACCATCCATGAAAGAAAAGACTTTGAACTTTGCGGTACTGTCGGCCAATACATCAATGTATGGTATTGGAAAATCATCCTTTGGGCTAGCTCTATTCAGATCTCTATAATCTACACACATCCGAACTTTGCCATCCTTCTTAGCAACAGGCACTATATTGGCTAACCATTGAGGATAAACCGATGTAACAAGGAAACCTGCATTAATTTGCTTCTGAACTTCCTCTTTGATCTTGTCAGCCATATCGGGACGAGTCCTTCTCAACTTCTGCTTAATCGGCAGACATTCAGGTCTCAACAGCAAACGATGCTCCACAATATTGTTATCCAAACCTGGCATGTCTTGGTAGGACCAAGCAAACACGTCAACATACTCTCTGAGAAGCTCCAACATTTTCTCTTTGACCTCTGGGATAAGCAATGCTCTGACCTTAACTTCCTTTTTATCTTCTTCATCACCCAAATTGATCATCTCTATAGGCTCTGCAAATGGCTGAATAATCTTTTCATCATGCTCAAGTAAACGGGAAATTTCATCAGGGATCTCTTCACTATCTTCTTCCTCGGCTCCGAACACAGGGAATTCAAAGTTGGGAGGGGGCATATGATCATTGTTTTCAATGGTTAAGTCATGGATTAATCTGCACATATGATTATGCTTTATTTTAGAAATCGATTAATATGAATGTTGTACAAATGAAACAAAAGATTATTATATTTTCCTATTACTACCAATTAATTTTCATTACTATTTCTCAGAAAAAGTGAAAAATAAAACAGTAGTGGACAAAATAACGTTTTTATTCATGATTGGCAATACTTGAAACAAAGAGCCCAGACATTTTCTCTTTTGCCTTGGGCAGAGCAAAAGGATTTATTTTCAACATAGCTCGACACAAATACTCTTCGCCTTGGGCAGAGCGAAATTTTTTTTTCAAAAATAAAACAAAACATTACTCAGAAATGTGCATCACAACAGGAACATCAACAACAATCCATTTCTGGAAAACCACTCCATGCATTACAAAATCGGGTAAATCCTCTTCAGAATCGTCTCCTATTATAGCATCAACTTCAGGAGGTGTCAAATGGATAAAACCTGCGCTTCGTAAAACCTCTTGTATCGGACGGATAACTGTTTCCTGCTTGACTCTTGTAGATACGGGATGAAAACCAAGACCTTCTCCAGACTTGTTCTCAGGCAAAGTCAACACCTGGCCCCAACCTTCAGCCGAACCACTTTCAACCACTCGTCGCGCATCCTCAAAAGAAGAAATAGATGTCCCTTGCTTCTTCACTTCATTATTAGTAACAGATAGAGCTTGGAATTGGGTTCCAACATCCTCATCAGCATCAATAAAAGAGAAAGATGACAAATGGCTTATCACCACAGCCTGCTCTCCACCAATCATTACCAGCTTTCCATGCCTTACAAACTTCAATCTTTGATGGAGTGTGGAAGTGACTGCCCCTGCATCATGGATCCATGGACGACCCAATAGGCAACTGTAGGCGGCACGAATATCCATTACTTAAAAAGTGATCTGAAAAGTATGAGGACCAATTATTATAGGAAGATCCACTTCACCAATGACAGTCTTCCTAGAACCATCAAACGCTTTGACAATTACCCCACTAGGTCTCATGGGAGCACCTTGACATGAGAGTCGAGATAATGTAGTTTTGGGCATTACATTTAACGACGAACCTGTATCTACCAGCACACTTAATAAAGTATCATTTCCATAACTTATTGAGATATGCAAATCCATATTATGGTTCCTTCCCTCCTGCGGAAGCTCTTCATCACTGAAACCAAGATTGTTACACGAAGTAATATTTCCCACAATTCCATCAAATTAGTCAACCGTCACATCATGATCCACGAATGCCTGGTCCAAGACCTTCATCAAAGCTTCTCTATGGGCACCAGAATCTCTCAGTAAAGCAAGCAAAGAAATCTTGGAAGGAGTTTGCAATAGTTGGTCCACAATCTTGTATTCACTTCTCTTGATGAGCTTCAGAATCTCATCATCATCGGGGTGTGAGATAGGTTCATTGGATCGGCCTACCTCAGCCCTGGGTTCAACATTTCTCGCTGGAATTTCTGCCGGTATGGGCCTCCTGACTTGAACTTCTGGTCTCTTCAAAGGTACTGCTGCAAAGACACGTCCGCTTCTCATAACTCTGCTCACATCAGCGATGTTAACAAAAGATGGCATTGTTGGTAAAGGGACTTCTACCCCATTCTCAATCATTGTGGCATTATACTTATACGGTATAGCTTGGTCTGAGTTGTAAGGCACATGGCCATGTGGATAAATGATCAAAGGAGCAACAGGTGCAGTCTGACTGTCGTAAACGATCTCTACTGGTTTAGGCAAGTTGAATTGTGGTATTATAACATTCACTTCATCCACCGGATCTCTGTCATATGTAATAGTGATAACCCTCTGGTCCAGCAATTTTTGAATATCCTCATTCACAATAGGGCAATCAACCTCTCTTGAACAGAATTCACAAACATCATAATCATACTGATACCTAAAAAAGGCAAGTCTTCTTAAGCTCTGATGTAACCTGATCAACGAATCTCTTATGTGTTCAACTTGAAAAACTCAAAACTTTCCCGGACAACCTTCCACCATATTCACTGATGCTGCCCCATGTCGAGGCAAAGGATTATCTCTAACATTCGGGTTAACATCCTTGAAAGACAAGATACCATTCTTAATCAATCTCTGCACATCCGCCTTTAGAGCAAAGCAATTTTCAATGTTGTGCCCTGGAGACCCTTGATGATATTCACAGAACCGGTCTGCCTTGTACCACGGAGAAGTACTATTCGGTGCGACAGGAGGAGGCTTCGTCGTTATGAGGTTCTTTCTGATCAGAGCAGGGAACAATTCAGTGTAAGTCATGGGAATGGCATCAAATTGCGGTTTCCTTGGTGAACGATTCTGGTTATTAAATTGATAAGCCTGTTGTCGAGGCTGTTGTTGAAATGGTCGTTGCTGAGTCGATGGGGTTTGATTAGTTGGGGTCACCATTGTTGGGTGGACAGCCGGAGTGACTGCCGCAACATGTGAATAGCCTCTCCTTGGTCTCCCAGGGAAAATTACACTGACATCTTGTTCTTTCCTTTTAGGGAAAACACTTCCAAACTTCTTGATACTGCTAGATGGGCTTCCTTCCTTAACCAAACGTCCTTCACGAATTCCTTCTTCCAACCGCATGCCCATACTTACCATCTCGGTGAAATCACTGGGTGCGCTGGCAATCATTCTTTCATAATAAAAGGAACCTAAAGTCTTCAGGAATATCTTTGTCATTTCTTTCTCCTCAAGAGGGGGATAAATCTGAGCAGCAATCTCGCGCCACCTCTGGGCATATTCTTTAAAGGACTCTCTGTCTCTTTGGGACATCGCCCGGAGTTGATCTCTGTCCGGCACCATGTCGACGTTGTACTTATACTGGCGAACAAAAGCTTCACTAAGATCATTGAAATTACGGATCCGAGTGCTGTCCAAACCCATATACCACTTTAGAGCGGCACTAGTCAAACTGTCTTGAAAGTAGTGAATTAACAAGTTATGATCATCAGAATATGTAGACATCTTTCTCACATACATAGTTAAATGACTCCGCGGACACGAATCACCTTTATACCTTTCAAAGTTCGGCACTTTGAATTTGGCTGGAATCTTTACATTTGGAACTAAACACAGGTCATGAGCATTCTTTCCAAACAAATCTTTCCCTTTTAACGCTCTGATCTCCGTCTGCATCTCTTGAAACTGGTCTTGAAATTCCTCCATTCTATCGAAAAGACCCAGACTTTCAGCAGGCTCGGCATGATAAGTAGGTTCATTCATGTATGGCATAGAATGAACCACAGGAGCGACAGTTGTCATTACTGGTTGAGGGAAAGGTGCCACAAACGGGATTACAGGCGGCATAATAGTTGTTTCTGGTTGAGGAAAAGACACGGTAGGTTGAACTAAAGGCTGTACGACAGGCTGATACCCTTCTGGCACAAAGTTATAAGGCATTCCCCATGGAAAAACTTTTGGCATCTGATGTTGAAGTGGAGAGTTGATTTGAGTCACAGATGTTGGAACAGTGACAATCTCAGAAACCACAGTAGTTGAAGTATGAATCTCAGCAGTTGTAGTTGATGGCTGATTCTGAGCAGCCATCAAACTTTCCACCAGCGTAGTTAGTCTCTCCATGCCGACACGAAGGGTAGCGACCTCCTCACAAAGCTCGTGGTTTTCCTGTTCTAGATCTTCCATCTCCCTCTGACGGTTGGCTCGGGTATCGTATCGATGAGACAACTTGGCAATCTATCGTAGTGGAAAGAGAAACAAAGATAAGACTCGAGAAAACATGTGAAGTGGAATGTTGGGTGATGCATGATATGCGATGCAAATGATCGTTTGTTTCGATAGTTTTTCAAGGAACTTCGATAAATTTGCACACATCAATGGTAAAGGAATTTGGAACAACAAAAACTCATTTCATTAATCAAAAGCGGTAAATTACAACTTACAACTTTGGAACAACAAAACAATAAATTACAACCTTGGGACGACAACCCAATAATAAAAAGCAATAAATTTCAACTTTGGAACATGAAGCCCATAATAAAAGCAGTAAATTACAACTTTGGAACATGAAGCCCTTTTACAGAGTTCTACAAAATGACAACAGTAAAATAAAACTAAGAACCAAAGATCACTCAGAATCATCAGATGAAGGACCAAATGCCAACTGTAACTGGAGCTTCCTGATCTTCTCTTCATAAAAGTCTTCCATCTCTTTCTTCTCAACTACCAGTCGATCAATGATTTCCTTTTGTGGATTAGGAACGAGAGCAACGCTTACCGAATCTTCCTTCTTTCTCTTCCTTTCACTAGCATATTTCTTCAGTAAAGCATCCTTTTGATGAAGCTCCTCATCATGATCAATGAACCAGCCGTCTTGAATAAATAGCAAATCCTCCTTTTCCTTTAGCTGTCGAGTCAGGACTCGATTCTCATATTACGACATATTATACTTTTCTTTCCAAGCATCTCTCTCGGACTTCATCCTAGCCAGATTTCCTTGGTATTCTCCCATATTCTCAATAGGAACATCAACAGATGACGATGCAATAGTAGGTAATAAAGGTTTCTCAGGTTTATAGGGCATCTTGAGAGCACAAGCCCTAGCACGGACCCATTGTAGGTAAGGCTCCAAAGAAATGGCACCTCTCTGTCCTAACATGTCTCTCCCTTTCCTATGGATGTGGCGCCAAGCTCCTTCGATCTCCCTCTTAGTTGCCTGGTGATCTTGTCCTTCTTGTAGAAAGAAACCACTCACATGAATGTTATTCGGCTTGTCCCTCATCGGGTATCCAAACTGACAGCGCGCGAGAACAGGATTATAGTTAATTCCTCCTTTCGTACCAAGAAGAGGCACATTAGGAAAAGCACCACATATATCGATGATTTTCACGTCATAGTAAACTCGATTATACCAATCAATGTCGAAATGAGTGAGAGCCATAATTTTTGGCGCCCATCGTGGCTCCTTCTCGAGATTCCAGAAAACATCAGACCTAGGTAGATGAGAAACATACCACTGATATAACAATGGTGCAAAACAAATAATCACCCCTCCTTGATAAGAGTTTCAAAGATGTATGGAGTAGTAGGTATCTCCTAGCAGCGTAGGGATCAGATTTCCAATCAAGAAAATTCTGATGGTGTTGATATCTACAAACTTATCAATATTAGGAAACAAGAAAAGGCCATAAGCGAGCAAAGCAAAAACGTCTTCAAAGGCAATAGTATCTTTTATCTCAGCGAAATAACGAGCTTTCTTAAACAAAAACTGCGCGGATAAGCCTCAGATTCCCCCTTTGGTAGTCATGTTCTCCTCTATCTCCGACTTCTTCAAGTGGGTTATGGTTGCTATCTCGTGAGATTTGGGTTCCTCTTCTAAGCTAGAAAAAGGAACACAATCGATGATCGGTAAACCAAGTATGTAGGAGTACTCTTCTAAGGTGGGCATTAACTGGTAATCCGGAAAGGTGAAGCATCGGTACAAAGGATCGTAGAATTGGACCAACGTATTAAGGATGCCTTCCTTCATCTTGCGCTTCATGAGAGGTATAAAGGACCCATATTTCTTCTAAAATTATCTCAGGTTCTCGATCTTAGGAATCAAACTCTTCAGTTCTTCAATCTCGGGCTCCTTAAAACTAAAACTACGAGTGTTTCTTCTTCCAAACTCCATAATAACAGTACCTAAGATGTCTGCAAAAATCATTCTTAAGTTCCTTGAAAAACAAGTTTTTTACAAAAAATGTTGATGGATGCATGGATGAATGATAATGCAACAGTTACACACAAATTCACAAATATGGGGTTCAAAGGTTCAACGCTTCGAGCATGGAGTCAAGGGTAAATACGACCCTAAGGTATGTACTTACGGTTTAATCGCACCTGTAAGACAAGGTTCTAAGAGTTCCCAGAGTCTACATTCCTCCTTCGGATATTACCAACGTCTTGATTACTCAATAATTAGAAATATTCTCAAGAGAAACTCGTCCAAGCGTAGCATCGTGTAACAACTACTTTCGGATTACTCTGTTATAATCTCCGCGCTACACCTAAAAGGCCAAGATGGGTTAGGGTTCTACGGTTCTCAGCTTCTCTGGCTCCCGGGTAGAAAATAATAATGTCTTCCTGATTACTCGGTAAACAAATATTACATTCAAAAGGGTCTTCCACTGAGTGGGGGATCTCATGCCTCCTTCTTCGGGATTACTCCCTCAAATTTAACATGACTATACCTCCCGTCCTATTCTTAAGTGTAACTTAATCTAGGTATAGGATTCATCCTTTGCAAAAATCCCAAACAACCCCAATATAAACACATAATCAAACAAATCAAATAATAATAAAACAAATAAAACAAACTAGGCTTAACCCACTTAGGGATGGACCAGCAAGAGGTCAATCTTTCCCCAACAGAGTCGCCAATTCTGTAGCGATAAAAATGTAGCGGGGTAAATCGGAGATCGAACTATTAATTAATTCGTCTCACAAAAGCAAGATTCGCCATCGCGCTTTATTATTTCCAAGGGAAAAGGGAAAAGAGCGAAATAAAACCCTAAAATATGCAATGTAAAATAATACTTTAAAAGTAATGAAAATACAAGGCGTTTTGAAAAGAGGTCTGGAGTTCGGGGATTGGTTATACAATGGGAAGGTATTAGCACCCAATGCATCTATAGTATCCTATATGAACCTTTTGAAATATCTGTTTATTAAAATTGTTTTGGCCAAAAATGGGTATGGACAAGTTTTTGAAGATATGATGACCTAACGTCGAAGTTTTGACTTAAAAGGTGTGAATTTTGAAAAATTGAATATTTGGGAAAATTATCTTAAGTTTTAACGAAATAATAAACGGAGGATGAATGAGGGTATTCGCACGATGTTTTTTTTTATGACATGAAGTCGA
The DNA here is from genome assembly GCA_948472305.1 of Vicia faba. Taxonomy (NCBI): domain Eukaryota; kingdom Viridiplantae; phylum Streptophyta; class Magnoliopsida; order Fabales; family Fabaceae; genus Vicia; species Vicia faba. Next base: position 977,597,369 of record OX451739.1, read on the forward strand.
CAAAAATTAAACAATTCCCTTAGATTTAAATCACAAATAATTAAACATAATAATCGAATAAAAGTCAAAGCATAGGCACTTGTAGATCCACAAGAAAGATAGACAAACAATTAATAACAAAATAAACATTAAGAATTTATGTTAAAAGATACAAAGAAAATCAAGTAACAAAATGTAACTAAGCAACTAAGACAATATTAGAATTCACTAAAGATATCAAATTGAAATTAAAATTAAGCTAATTAAATATGTTAAATAAAATTGTCTAAAATAAAAAATATATTAAATTTAAACTAATTTAAATAATAAAATGTATCTAATTAGAAGAAATTTTATTAATTAATTAAAAAAAATGGACTAATTAAACTAAATTGATAAACTACTAAAAAAAACTAAACTAAATAAAGATAAGGTGCAGAAAAAACTATTGGGGGAGGAAGTATAATTTTCGGATGGACCTGCTAATTAGAAAAAGGCCCAAGGCACGTAAAAACAAAACAAATTAAAAAAAAATCAAAATAAAAACTTTACTGGGCCAGACCGAGTTAGGCTGGACCCAGATCCGGCCAGCCTAAGCAACGCAAAAGGGTAAGAAACCTTAGGGAAATCACAACACCTCAAATTTTCTTATCGTGCTCCCTCTTTCGAACTCTTTCTTTCTCTCTTCGATCTCTCTCTTCTAAATCAAAATCGAACAACACCAACAATGAATCCTGCGCCCTCTTTCGAACTCTTTCTTTCTCTCTTCGATCTCTCTCTTCTAAATCGAAATCGAACAACACCAACAACGAATCTTGCTCCCTCTTTCGAACTCTTTCTTTCTCTCTTCGATCTCTCTCTTCTAAATCAATATCGAACAACTCCAACAACGAATCCTGCTCCCTCTTTCGAACTCTTTCTCTCTCTCTTTGCTATCACTCGATCTCTCTCTTCTAAATCGAAATCGAACAACGCTAACAACGAATCCTGCTCCATCAATTCTTGATTCCTCTCACTCTCAATTGCTCAAATCACAGTTATAGTATTCTCTCCGACTATACCATTCAAAATCTATTCAACCTAAAGTTCTCCCGGTTTGTTTACTCAAAAATCAAATGTTTTAATTACTTTTCTTCTTTTATTGCTTTCTAATTCAAAAAAATTTATATGTGTCGGCGGTGGTATGACACAATTTATGAAGATCTCGATGGTATGCTAAGTTGTTTGATGCGTTTTGTTTAATGGTCGCAGAAGGTGAACGAAGGTCTGAGATTTTTAGTAGAGATAGGTTTATGGTGGTTTTTTTGTAGGAGATTTTTGTGTTGAACTTTACAGGTTCTCTGGTGCTTTGAGTTTATGCAGGTATATGAAGGCGAGAATATGGTTGCGGTTTTGTTTTGTAAAATGAAGGAGAAGTTGTTGGTTTATGATGAGTTGCAGATTTTGTTTAGAGTGGTATTGAGTTTTGCTAATTCTTTGAGTTATTGCTGCAGGCTATGATTTTGAGTGTATGGTTGCTGAGAGATTGAGGGTTAAAATAAAAAAAAACCACATTGGGGTTAATATAAGGTAGGCATAATTTCGGTCAAGGTTTTGAAGGGTAAGTTGATGTTTATGCAGAAGGATGAATGAAAGAGAATTGGTAGCATTTCTATTAAATTGTTGGTGTATTTGTCTACTGTTTTTCTCTTGTGTCTTTATGATCTCTACAAGTTACAGCAAATTTGGAACGCAAACGAATTACAACAAATCAAAAGGGTCATGTGGCACAAAAGATGATACAAAAGAAGTTTTAACCATGGTATAGTGCAAACAGAACAAACAAATATCAAAGTAACAAGGTTCCAAATATCATGGGGAATAAGGATGTAAAGTGCAAAGCAGAGGCGGAAAGACTTACCTCAAGTTCTGGCTCAAAGATGAAACTGAAACCCAGAGGTAATAAGCCACTATATGAATCCCTTCTTCTTTTTGAAAACGATTTTGAGTAGGAAAGTCGTGATTTTGAACAAAAGTGTGTTTTTTTTATAGAAGTAGTGAAATCAGATATTAGAATAGCAGAGTGTTTCTTCTTGATGTTTCTGAGGGTTTTTGCTTTTTTTTCTCCTCAATGTTTTTGTTGATGGTTATTATGTTTCTATGAAAAGATCCTTTAATCCGTCCCCCTCTCTTTTGTTGTGTATGAAATTTATATAGACAGATGATAGAGTTTTAGGAGGGAATTTGAATGGCTTTTTGATACAGGTTTTGGTGTGTGTTATTTGATACAATTTCTGGACTGATATGCTGGTCTTATAACAGGGCAGCAGAGATTATGTGACTGTTTTTCTTGGCATTACTTGTGCAGGGCCATGCAGTTTTGGACAGATTTTTGCAGCATATGGACAAACTTATATGGACATAGCATAATAATTATAATACTAATAATAATAGTAATGACACAAATAATACAATAAAATGTTAGTAAAACTAAACTAAAAATATAAAAGTGAAAGAAAAGAGATATTAAAATTGGTTTTAATTCTATTAATAATTCAACCTAAAAACATTTCAAATGGAATTATAATCAAAATTAATAATAGAGGGAATAAAAATAAAATTAAACCATATATTTTCATATTTTCGAATTAAATAAATAAAACTACAACTAAGAACAAAATAGACTTACATACTCTAAAAATGCAAAAAAAGTAAAAGAACTTATATGTATTTTGAGATTTTCCGAATTATCAATAAAAATATAAAATTAAATGAAACTAACAAAACTATAATAATTTTTATATATAAAATACAACTGATATGAGCTAAATATGTTTTTTTTGGATTTTCTTTTTATGAAAATAAGAATAAAAGAATGACGAGTAAAAGTGCAAAAATACATGATTTAATAAAGTGAGGAAAAACCAGTTAAATTTCACTAAATTCACAATGATTTCTAATGTTTCTATTTTTTGGTGGATTTTCAAAGCATAATCCTCTCTTGACTTGTAAAGAAAAGTTGTAGTTGTTGCAAAGGAGAATCATATGTAAAAGAACCACTAAAAAATTGTCGAAATTTGAAGAAGTTATGAATTTTTGAAATCTGACTCGAGAATTGGCAAAAATAGGTCGAATCGCTTGTGAACGCTTGCTATGTAATAATGCAGATGGGAGGTGGTATCTTAGGTCAAAATTTGGGGTATGACAGCGGGGCAGGGATTTTCTATTATGTATTCGGTACATAGTTTTATGGAGGATGATAGTCATCCTTGCATAGTTGCGAGCGGGTTGATGAAGAGGCGGTCAGTCTATCTATGTAGTCTTTCCCGGGACCAGCCATGTCATTGTTACTGGTCGGGTTGTTAGTGCCAACGTCATTGTCATTGACGTCAATTTTGTTGGTGTTAGTTTAATGGGCATTTTAGTTATTATCGACAGTTTGGTCGGCCATGACAATCATATGGTTTGATGAAGAGTTGCTTTGTTCTTGAGATGGAGACGGAGACGCTGGTTACCACATACGGAGCCACTGATCAAGCCTGATCAGAAGGCAGTGTCAAAGCCCACAAACTTTATGTCGAGCAGTAGTTGAATGTGAAATGGGGGGGGGTACTTGCAAGACACTCTGATGCCAAAGTGGGGTTCAGAGAAAGTGCAAGAAATTATGAGTAAGTGAATGAATACCTGACCATCTCAAGTGAGAGGGTATTTATATCCCCCGGCGTTGGGCCAAGATCCCCATTGTTGGGTTGAGCAAGCAGGCCCAAAAGGGGGATTGTCAGGTCATATATGCGTAGTGGGGGCCAGCACATGGTTCCTAACCTGGATGGAGTTCTCCGAACTATCATGAATATATGGATGTGGACTTTTCGGGGTCAAGGAGACTCTGTGACATTCAGAGGTGTTAAGTGTCAGCCCTACGAGGAGGATGCTCGCGAGGTCCTTTTGACTGTCGTTGGTCCTCCTCTCCAGTTGTGAGGTTTTCCTTGGAGGACATGTTTTGGTCGACGAGTAGAATGGAGGATGCACGGGAGGAACTCTTGAGTGGGTGTGTTCTTCCTTTCCATTTGCGGGTTTATCCCCATAGGACAAAGTTTGGTCGACCAGAAGAGTGGAATCTCTTCCCGACATGGTCGAGGGGAGACTCTTTCCCGCTGGTCCTCTCATGTAGCATAGTTGGATTGGGCCTTGTGTGATGTGTGGGCCAAGTGCAGGCCTAGTCCAGAATAATATTGATTGTTCGATTGGTGTTTTTCCCAGTATCTCTAGCATTATTAAGACTCTACTTCCTTTCATGTTTGAAGATCTATCCATTAATAAAATTCATATGTTGGGATCTTCCTTTTCCATTATAGAATTGAATCACACCATGCTATTATCTAGGTCTTGGAACTTGATGATACTTTGTTGTACAAAATATATACCAAACTTTAAGAGCTTAACGACCCATGATACAATCCTACCTTCCATGTCTGTTTTCTTTAGCACTTGATGAATGAGATAATTGGTCCTCACTATGACGTTATCCCCTTGGAAGTAAGGTCACAATTTTCTAGCTGTGATAATGATCGCCAATGTGATTCTTTTTATCTTCTGGTAACATAGTTAGTCCATCTTAAGGACCTTTTTAAAGAAGTAGATCGACTTCTCTCATCCGTATTACTTTTGGACAAGAATCTATCTTATTGCATTATTAGCGATCGAGTATTACAGATAAAGGAGATATACCATATTTTCTTTGAGTCTATATGGAAGGGTCTACCAAGAAATTCTTTAGCGCTAGAAATGTTATTTTGCATTCCTCTGTATATTGAAAACGTTCCAACTTCATCAACCTTGCAAAGGAATGAATAGATTTATCGCCCGAGCATAACAGGAACCCGAATAATTAATGAATCCTTCCCATAAACTATTGAACCTCTTTTATGAATTCGGGATCCTCATATGGATAATTTCCTATAGTTTATCAGGATTTTCCCCGACACCTTTCCTTGTTAGCATGAATCCAAAAAACATTCGACTTTATACTACAAAAGAAAATTTGGTCATGAACTTGTAACAAAAGTTGTTGTAGTTGGTCATTGTTGTACCCCAAAATTTCCCCTCTCATTTCTCAAGTAATCTGTCACAAGATCTCCATTGATTCAAGATTGCACAAGGTTTGATCAGCTCAAGATACCTCCTTAAGCGCTGATGACTCAAATTAGGGTTTGAGTTTGCACAAGGACAAATGGACTTTTAATGCCCCATATGACTTTCATAGATCATTTTGGACCCTCAAGATTGCTCATGTCAAGTTTCAAGTCTTGGATCACATTTTTGCTCAGTCAATTGATCAGTTGACCTAAAATCAGCTGTATTGGGGAAAAAGTCAATTGTAGTCAATTTAAAGTCAAACTTCATAATTGTTTTATCCATATCAACATCATGAACTCATATATGTCATTTTATCAAGTTTGGGTCATAATTCCTCAAGAAATTTGATCAGATCATCAAAAGGGCAAAATGGTCAAAATTAGGGTTTTTGACTAAGAAGGTGTAATTTTTGATTTTTGACCTAGCAAATGACTTATTTGTTTAAGACATGATATCAAGGATTCAAATAATTCATTTTGACCTAATGGAATGGCTCAAAACATTTCTCAAGATCAATTGATTGATAATTGAATTTCAGTCAAGTGATGAAAAGTCAACTGTATACTGAAAAAGTCAAACTTTGACTTTTTAATCAAAATCAAACTTCAAAGATTACAATTCATCAAGACATGTCAAAATATGAAACTTGTTCATCAAGAAATAAAAAATTCAAGATTTCATTTTGAAAAGTCAAAATTTCCAAGACTTAGAATTTTTCTAAGTGTTGAAAATTCATGTTTTTTTCATAACTTTATGCCAAATTTACACCATGATGCAAGAGGATTCAAGGGAAACTTCCAGCATGAAAGTTGTAGATCTCAATGAGATCTAAAACATTGTTGGGCAGAACTTTTCCTAGAAATGCTTAGATTTCTAGTTATGATTTTGTGAGGACATATTCATGAAACCTGAAGACTTAGTGAAATTTTGCCCTAGTTTAGGCAGGATTTTGACCTAACTTCATGGAAATTTTTCACCTAGTTCCAAATTGAATTTTCAAAAATGTCCAACATGAAGGTTGTAGGGGGTGTAACAAGCTTTCCAAAATGTCAAAGAACGCATTGAGATCATACTTGAGCTAAGAGAATCAAAGGCAAGAAGTTAGGGTTTCAAACTTAAATTACAACCATTTCTTGATGAACGCATAATCCAATCTCAATGTTGGGCTGCATAATCTTTCTTTTCAGGTCTTCAAACTTGTGTATCTATCCATAATTAATGGATTCACAAACTTTTGAGCTATAATCCAAGTGGTTTAAGCATTGTCCAAGTCCACTTGCCATTTTGGGAAGAAAGCTAACATTGCCATTCTTGAAAAGCAAGCTTTATGCACAAAGTCAATTCTTGAGCCTCTCACTTGTTCCCTCTGATCACACTCCATCTACAAAGTCAGAAGCAATTTTGATTAAAGCATAACCACTCTACAATAGCAAGTACAAAGCATTGAAACTTAATTTTTCAAGAAAATCACATGTTGAGCTTAAACATTTGATTTTAAATTCTGATCAACTACAAGCATCCAAACTTGTTGCTTATAAACAGAGGCATTATTGGTGAGCTAACACACGAGCTTAAGCACCCTGAAATTCTCCTAAACTCCCTCAAATCAGAACATGCATCAAAACTCCATTTATGTGCACATTCTGACTTTGAACTTGTAACTCACAATTCCCTCATGCGTTTTCCTTCCTAATCAATCACAAAGCTCATATACATCAAATATAGTCCATCCTTGTCTCTGTTTCATAACTGTAACTCGATCTCTATCATCCTCTATAACAAAAAATAGAGCACTACAAGTTGACTTCTCCAGGCCATTCTAGCCATTCATTGCTCAAGCTAACAATTGCATTAGCTTCCTGGGAACTTGAGGAAGCTAACTTAATCATTGCAGCACCTTGAATCAAGCTCATTTGCATTTCACGATTTCTAGTTTTTAGGTATCTTTTCTGAACTGCTATCTTTTCATTTAGGCATTGTTAAGCTTGTATTTGTGAAGATAAAATGTAGATATCATTATCCTGAAACAATACATGTCCCTAGATTTCACTTATATTAATTGAGCTTAGAGAATTTTAGGTTTGAATCTCTGAAAAAAGTTAGGTCATAATTTGGTACTTTTAGAAATTCTCATTCATCTTTGATTTATAGCTTATGATATTTATATGGTTGGATTCGTATGGAAAAATGGAGCAACTTTCATGTTTGCATCTTTCATTTTTATTGAGAAATGAGCAAGTTACAGGAACCATGGTTGGAGGTTGAAGACGAAGTCATTTTCAGGACTTGTTTTATGTTATGTATTTATCATTTCACTTATGTTAACGGATGTACAGCCACCCCAGTGGCAAAGGCAATGCACGTTTATCTCAAGGTCATGGTTTCAAGTCTCAGCGCTGCCTTTTGTTTAATTTCTCAACATTTTCCTTCCTTTTTGTTCCAAACAGCTAGCGCATGGGCCTCCAATGGTGGGCCTTGTCATTTTTGCTAACTCCTAACCCCCTGCCTGCTTTCACACACATGGCCCAAACTTTTTTTCTTTTATCATTTTAATTCATTTTATTTTCTTTTTTCTTATTTTATTTTATTTCATTTTTCTTTATTACTTTTTATTACTATTATTATTATTATTATTATTATTATTATTATTATTATTATTATTATTATTATTATTATTAATAATAAAAATCTAAAAAATATTTGTATTTATTATTTTCACATTTATATTCTTATTTTCTTTATAAAACAAAAAGAACAAAGATATTTTCTTAACAAATTAATTTCTTTTTCTTAATAAGTTAATATTTAGATTTAGGTTTAGTTATTTTTTTCTGTTTTCATTTAAAATCAACTTAGAATTTAGGTTTCTTTTAATTAATTAATTTTTATATTATTGACTTAAAAACCTTTTCAAAAAAAAATCCTAAAATGCTTTCTAATTTAATTTCTTTTGTTAATTAGTTTAGGTTTAATTTTTTATTAATTTTAATTAATCATTTTCTTAATTAGGTCAAAACTAAACCCTTTCATAAAAACCAAACAAAATTACTTCCTTTCCATTTATTTTCTTGCACATTTATTCAATTCTTGTATATTATTCAATATGGTTGTAATAGATAATTAGGTTTAATTTTATTTCAATCCTCATTTGTAAATTTGTATACCCCGTCCCCTAATGATGTAATAGCATAGTAACTTTACTTTCTGCAATTTATCGCTTTAATATAAATGTTAGTAATTAGGGTTTGTATGGCGAGACTAAAATCAACAATTAGTAAACCCTAATTCAAGATAAACAATGCATGTAAATCAAACATACTTGCACACTTGCACCCCTAGGTTAACTCCACTTTGTTGCCTTACAAAAATGGTCATGTTAAGCGTGTGGGATATCTTAGCAAAAGAAATAAAAATACAAGATCATAGTCCCTCAATGACGCTATAAATGTTGCCTTTCAAATGATCTTAGTCCCTCAAAGAGAAATGCTAAGATATCTCACAACATTGCTATCATGACAATACGATGACCCATGCCCGTCCCTTTACATCCAAAGATAAGGCTTCTTACCAATCAATGGTAAGATAGAAATATCAAAGGAAAGGAAGAAATGAACAAAAGACCTTTGAGTAGGTAGATTGTTCCTAGTTGCTTCTCACTTTCAAAACAAACATCCTTGCTCATTTTTCAAAACAAACACCAAACACTTTCAAAAACACTTCCCAAACATAAATTTTTTTGAAAAGTCCAACTCTTTACATACGTTCTTACGAACGAGAACCATTACAAAGTTTGCCTGAACGAAGGCGCCTTTTAAAAATACTTTCAAAACCACCACAAAGCAAATTTTCAAACAAAGCAAGTGATCTAGCAAGAAACTAAGAGCCCATAGATAACTATGGATGAAAAGGGTGCTAATACCTTCCCTTTTCATAATCTACCCTCCGAACTCAAGAAATAATCTCAAAGGTCTTTCATGTTCTTTTCCACCTTTCCTTTTGGATAAAAGAAAAGTCGGTGGCGACTCTTGCTAACCGCAACATTTGCAATCAAACGCAAAACATTCCAAGTCAATTCTCTCACCGCATTACAGAACTGGCGAATCTATTGGGGACATTTAAAAGTGGGGTTACCTTAGGGCTAGATCACCTTTACTTGCTTTCATTGTTTGATTTTTTTTCTTTACATTTTGGTTCCTTGTTTGGGCTTGTTTTAAATCCTCTACCCGGATTTGGGCTACCTTATAGGTAAGTAGCAATATGTTGTTGAAACTGTGCGGGGTATACCGACATGTTCTAAGAAATAGCTACGTCAGTGTGACACATTTGTGGGTACCGATAGCCCTTGAGTAGTCAAGGAGAATACGGGGCCGCTGTGTGGTGTCATGAAGCACTAACTGACTTTAGAACCTTTACTTGACCAACTTGGCCATTAGGAAGTAGTGAGATAGCCAACTTTGGTGCAATCCAAAGTTGGTTGATACTCGATACTGCACTCATTGAGATATGACTTCTCGGGATATTTCGATCGCGGTGAAAGAGGTTTGTTCTGAAACAATGCCTGATAAGAAATATTAGTGATATTGAGATCCCTTAGAACCCAGTTGCTATTTCTAGGACAGGTTTGAGCCAACTAAACTTCAAGAGGGAACTTACCTATAAGACTCCATGCAAGCCTAAACCTAAGGACTTGTTTTCCTTGTTTGTATATACTTACTTGTACATAACATCATAAACATCATAACATCATACTCATTCTCATTAACCATTTCAAGGATTATTGGGATTTATCTTTGTTCTATTTTGTAGGACATGGCTTCTATCCACAGGAATACTATCCAAGTCAATCTCGTAAGAATTCCTCCTCAACTCAAAGAGTTAGCATCAAGGGTCCTTGAGAATTCTTCATTCACCGAAAGACATGGTCGCCTCCTAAACTTGGTTACCTCTAACACTGATGAAGATATGATGAAGATGCTTTTCCAATTCTTTGATCCTCTACACCATTGCTTCACTTTTCCCGATTATCAGCTTGTGCCTACTCTAGAATAATTCTCACAACTCTTGAGTATTCCCATTCTCAATCAACTACCCTTCAACAGTATGGAAAGTGATCCAAAACCTGAAGAGATTGCCCAAGCACTACACTTGCAACAATCTGATATTATGACTAATTGGGAAACAAGGAGTGGTGTCAAAGGTTTCTTAGCCAAGTTCTTGTTTGAGAAATCTCAAGATTTTTGGAACTCTTTAGACTTACAAGCTTTTGAAGAAATCTTGGCCCTTCTCATCTATGGGATGGTTTTGTTTCCAGACCCTGACTAACTTATAAATGTAAATGCTATCAAAATCTTCATGTCTCGCAATCCGGTGCCTACTTTGTTGGGAGATATCTTACATTCTTTTTAATCTTGCACTATGAGGAAGAGATGGATCCTCATTTGTTTCACTCTTCTCTTGGCTAGATGGTTTATTTCGCATATTCCTCGGTCTGTGTTGAAGAACGAGCAAGGTTTGAGGTGGTCCCATAGGCTGATGACGCTCAGACATTCAGATATCTATTGGTGTTCTCGATCCTTGGAGAATCTTACTATCATCGACCATTGTGGGGAATTCCCTAATGTCCCTTTGTTTGTCATTATAGGAGGTATCACTTTCAACTCTTGCTTAGCCTTGCGGCAGTTTGGTTATGCCCGAAGGGACGGTCCTCATGATGTGCTCATCCAAGGAGTGGTATTCGACTACGAGAGCAACGATCAAGGCTGCCGTCAGAGGTTTATAGGAGCTTGGAGGATGGTAAGAAAAGTGGATAGTAATACGTTGGGACACAAGAATTCCATTCCCATTGAGCCTTACCTTAGGTGGGCACGAGCTCGTGCTCAGAAACTTGTGATGTCTTATCCCTCCATCTTACCAGTTATCATGGAACCTGTGATTGAAGGAGATCTCCCGTATACTGTTCTCCATCCCGACATGCCTACTTCTCTTGAAGACTTGCAAAAAGGTTGGATTCAGCTAAAGGAAGAACGAGATACTTTTGAAGCTCAATTCTACGCCAGTGAGAAAAGAGTCTTGGAGCTTACAAAGAAGCTACATGAAGAGCAAAGTGTGAACGCCTACCTTGCGTCGAAGAGGATGCGTTCGGTATTTTTATCTTAGAGAGTTATTTTGTAAGCCCAAGAGGCATGTTGTAATCATTTTGAACTAAATAATGAAAATTAACGTTTGTTCATTCTTTGTCTATACAAATTTAAATTTCATAAATCCTTGAAATCATTTGCATTTACATCTTCCATGCATCATAACATAATTGGTTTTCACACAACAGGTTTCCTTATCTTTTTGCTATTTATTTCAGTAAGATGGATCTAGAGAAAACTGTGAAGGACCTACAGACACAAAACTCTCAATTCCAAGAGAATCTATTGGCCCTAGCCAAGGGTCAACAAGATGTGATGGCATTGTTGGCAGCCAAAAAGAAGCCAAAGAGGAAAGCCCTGGTCAACATGGGTAGAAGGTTCAAAGAGTCGGTCCGTCAGATCCCGGTAGTGGAAGACTCATCTGATAAAGATGAGAATCATATTGGAGAAGCTAGGAGTACCCATGCTGGGTGTATAAATGATCAAGCGTCTGATGATGATTATTTTGACGAGCAGTATCCTCTTGCCGATGTCAAGTACAAGTAGTTAGAAGATAGATTGAAGGTCGTCGAGATTCAAGCCGTCCCGGGTTTAGATTTGTGTTTGATATCTGGGGTTGTCATTCCCTACAAATTAAAGCTACCAGTGTTCACTAAATACGATGGAGTTTCCTGTCCAAAACTTCACCTGAAATCTTATGTGTGCAAGATACAGCCGTACACCACTAATAAGAAACTCTGGGTTCACTTTTTTCAAGAAAGCTTGGCCGGAATGCCACTAGAGTGGTTTTACCAATTGGATGGTTCCCGTATCAATACATGGGAAGACTTAGCCATCGCTTTCTACCACCAATACCAATATAATGCCGACTTGGCACCGACAAGAGTTCAGTTGCAAGATATGAAAATGGGGAAGAATGAAGGGTTTAAAGAATACACCCAAAAGTGGAGAGACCTTGCCAGTAGGGTTCAACGACCTTTGACTGATAGGGAGCACATTTACATGTTTATGGGCACCTTATCCGGTCTATTCTTTGATCTATTGGTTGGTTGTTCTTCTTCCAGTTTCACCGAGCTGATCTTAACCAGAGAAAGAGTTTAAAGCGGCATCAAAAGCGGGAAGATTCCCATGGCATCTGCCTTCACTTCCAATCTTGTAAAGAAACCTTTTTTCGTGAAGAAAGAAATCAATGATGCGTATGGGGAAAGGGCCCGTACCAAGAAGGATGATCGTCCGTCTATTAATGTTGTCTGAATGTCCAATCCAACTTCTGCTCAAAGACCATCTTCAAATCATCAACGGTTTGAATCCCCGAGAAGATAATTCATGAGGATATGCATATCACTATCCCAAGCCTTACAACACTTGATAAAGGCTAATTTGGTGATATTGCGTGATCCTCCTGCCAATCCAGATACCTCTTCACCAAAGTACAATCCAAACGCTAAATGTGCATATCACTCAAGTAATCCCGAACATGAGACTGACCGATGCTGGGCACTGAAGAATAAAATTCAGGACTTGATATATAACAATACTATTGAATTTTATCCTCCTCCAACTCTGAATGTAATCACTACACCTATGCCAAACCATGGCAAGAGTGTCAATGATGTTGAAGATATAATTTTTGTTTCCTTTGTCGAAGACTTGACTACTCCATTGAACATCATCAAAAATAATCTGTTGAAAGTCGGGATCTTCCCTGGATTTGTGACGGACTATGTTTGATGTGCCAAACAACTCAATGGATGCGAAAGGCTGAAGGAAGGCATTCAACGCCTGATGGATAGCCACGAGATCCTATTTGAAAAGACTCTTCTTGCCAAAAGTTTGATTAATAAATGTGAAGATCTCTCCATTATAATAATCTCAAACAAGCCTCTTAGGATCTCCTCCAAAGGTCCTATCATGATTTTAAATGAACCAGTTGTTGCTCCCCTAATAATTACCGTTCCCGAACCAATTCCCTACTCTTCAAACAAGGCAGTGCCATGGAACTATGGTGTTGATGTGTTTTACCATGGGATAAAGTAAGACGCTTAGATTGAAGAATACAAAGCTGATGACATTGGCAACATAACTGGCTCAAGTAAGGTAACCCGAACTGGGAGAATCTTTTTACCCAACATCTCGCCACCAGTTGTTACAAAGGCACCCGTCTGCATCACTGCTGCTAAGCCAAGTACTGATACAAGAGGGAAAGAGAAAGTTGTTGAGTCTGTCGTGACAGAAATACCCGCAAAGGACATTGCTGATGGAGAACCTTCCGCTCGTGAAATGGACGAGATCTTGAAAATCATAAAAAGGAGCGATTTCAAGATTGTGGAGCAATTAGGGAAAACCTCTTCCAATATTTCTATGTTTTCGTTGCTACTCTGTTCCGATGCCCATGCTCGGGCATTAATCAAATTCTTGAAGAAGGCCCATGCCCCTCAAAAGACCACAACTGACCAGTTTGAGAATTGTGTGGCAAGCTTGATGGCCGATAATGGTTTGGGGTTATCAGATGCTGATCTGACACCGCTTGGGAAGAACCATAACAAAGCTCAACATGTTTCTTTCGAATTCAAAGGGACTGCCTTAGCACATGTTCTGGTCAACAATGGGCCTTCTTTAAACGTGCTACCCAAGGGAGCGTTAGACCATTTAAACTATGAAGGTTTAGTCTTGAAACCAAGTGATATCATTGTGAGGGCTTTCGATGGGTCCAAAAGGAACGTTCATGGAGAGGTGGACCTCCCGATCAAGGTGGGATCACAAATTTTCAACTCTACCTTCTAAATTATGGATATTCGTCCTGCCTACTCCTGTTTGTTGGGTCGCCCTTGGATCTATGGAGCTGGGGCAGTAACCTCAACTCTTCATCAAAAGCTCAAGAATCCAGTCAAAGGAAGAATTGCCACTGTCTATGGTGAGGAGGAGTTCATGGTAAGCCACCTCAACTCTTTCAAATATGTGGAGATGGATGGAGAATTTATTGAGACCCCGTGTCAAGCCTTTGAAGTTGTGCCACCAATGGTTGCTGCTACCAAATGTTCCTCTGATGTGTCCAAAGCTGTTAAGGTCGTGTCGAAGATGGTTTCAGTCAAAGATGCTCGTGTTGCATTTGAAGAAGGAAGTTGTGATACTTGGGGGAAACTCCTCGAGATCCCATTCAAAGCAGACAAATTTGGTTTTGGTTTCACCGTCAAGGCTCAGAAGGAAGTGAGGCGCGCTTGTGCAGGGAAGCCCCCTCTCTGTATTGGAAGCCACGAAGTCAATGTTGTAGGTGATTCTAATGATGAATGTGCATTTGAAGATTGGGTTTATCCTACTACAACGGAGCTCAAGAATTGGCATGCAAAGGACTTCATGCCCATGTCCTTCATTGAGGAGTAATCACTTGTTTATTGCTTTCTTATTAATTCAATAACATTTTGTCTGTAATATTTAACAATGACTTATATGCCATGTGACTGGCCCGGGGCACTATGGTCCATTTGTCAAGGGTTTTATTTATGTCCATCTTATCATATGATCATTCAATACAAACCATTGGACTCTTTTGCATTCAAATCTTTGTGTTCATTGTCTTTCTTTTCCTTCAAATACATTTTACAAAATATCCATGTGTCTTACATGTACACACGCACACTCTTGCAGGTCCTTATCCACTCTGGATCTCATTGCCAATGACTTTACTATTGCCGACTATGACTTCAAACGTCCAATTAACCAAGCTGAAGACGAAGGAGAGGAAGATTGTGAAATACCGAGAGAACTAGCCAGACTTCTATTACAAGAGGAAAAAGCTATTCAGCTGCACGAAGAGTCAGTTGAAGTCATCAATCTAGGAACCGAGACAGACAAGAAAGAAGTCAAGATCGGAGCTAACCTGGAAAGCAGTGTCAAAAGCATATTGGTTCAGATGTTGTATGACTATGTGGAAGTGTTTACTTGGTTGTTTGAAGATATGCCAGGGTTGGATAATGACATCGTAGTTTATCATCTGCCGACAAAGGAAGATTATCCTCCTGTCAAACAAAAAGTTCGTCACATGAGGCCTGACATGTCTGAAAAGATAAAATCTGAAGTGATGAAACAATTTAATGCAGGATTCCTAGCTGTGACATCTTACCCCCAATGGGTTGAAAATGGGGTGCTAGTGTTGAAGAAAGACATAAAAGTTTGTATGTGTGTAGATTATAGGGATCTGAATAGGGCAAGCCCAGAGGATGACTTCCCTCTACCTTACATTGATGTCTTGGTCGATAACACAGCTCAGCATAAAGTCTTCTCTTTCATGGATGGTTTCTCAGGCTATAATCAAATAAGGATGGCTCCTGAAGACATGGATAAGACAACTCTCGTCACGCAATGGGGCACTTTTTGTTACAAGGTCATGCCGTTCGGATTGAAGAATGCAGGGGCAACATATCAAAGAGATATGGTGGCTTTGTTTCATGATATGATTTATCATGAAATAGAGGTCTATGTGGATGATATGATTTCAAGATCACAAACTGAATAGGAACATCTCGATCACCTGTACAAGATATTCGAGAGGTTGAAAAAGTACAAGCTGAGGTTGAATCCTAACAAGTGCACATTTGGAGTACGATCTGGAAAGTTTCTAGGTTTTATTGTCATTGGTAAAGGTATCGAAGTTGATCCTTCCAAGGTAAAGGCCATCCAAGAAATTCCAGTCCCCCACTCTGAAAAGGAAGTTAGAGGATTCTTGAGTCGCGTCAACTATATCGCCCGCTTTATATCTCACTTGACTGCTACTTGTGAGCCAATCTTCAAACTCTTGAAGAAAGATCAGATAGTCAGATGGAATGATGAATGCCAAGCTGCCTTCAAAAAAATCAAAGAATATCTGCAAGAACCTCCTATTCTCATGTCTCCAGTTGAAGGAAGACCCTTGATCATGTACTTTACAGTACTAGAGAACTCTATGGGGTGTGTTTTGGGCCAACATGACGAGTCTGGCCGAAAAGAGCATGTTATTTATTACCTGAGCAAAAAGTTTACCGACTGTGAAACCAAATATTCACTGCTCGAGAAAACTTTCTGCGCTCTGGCATGGGATGCTCACCGGCTAAGACAGTATATGTTGACTCATACCACTCTGCTGATTTCTAAGATGGACCCAATCAAGTACATCTTCGAGAAACCTGCTCTTTCCAGACGGATAGCCAGATGGAAAATGATCTTGACTGAGTACGACATTCAATACACAATGCAAAAGGCCATCAAAGGAAGTGTGTTAGAAGATCATTTGTCCCAACAAGCTTTTGATGATTATCATTCTATGAACTTCAATTTCCCTGATGAGAACATCATGCTAGTTGTGATCGGTGGATCTGGAACTGACTGTTTAACGCTGGTTCGTGAAATGTCGCGGAAGCAAGAGTCGCCACCGTCTTTTATTTTCTCCAAATGGAAAGGACAAAAGCACAGAAAAATTCCTTAAAGAGATTGCTCTCGGTTCGGGAGGTAGGTTATAGAAAGGAAAGGTGTTAGCACCCTTTCTATCCATGGTTATCCATGGGCTCTTAGGTACTTGCTCATTGTGTTCTCAAAAGTGGTTTGTTTGCTTTTCAACTGTGGGTTTTAAAAAGTTTCTTTGAAAATTCCAGTTCGACTCTTGTATCTGTCCTCAAGAGTGTTTGAAAAATGCTTTCGAAAGCTTTTTGAAAATGTGTTGGTGTGAAAAGTATTTTTGAATTTGTTTTGAAATTAGAGCAAGTATCTACGGGAACCTACCTACCCTAAGGAATTCGTCTGTGTAAATGTCCTTTAAAGTAGTGCCATCCCACCATTGAGAGGTAGGTAGCACCACCGTTGGAGGTGTTCGGGTCAATTCGAAGTTCGGGACATGGTGATCACCAGAGCAATAGGAAGACACCTTAGAAGCTACCCTCATGCCAGGTTCCCGGATCATGAGGACTTACTAAGACATCCTCTACTCGACGATCACCTTTCGAGGCAAGGCAACAGTGAGGCGTACCCTAGGGGTGGTGTGTGATTCGTGTGTCGTTTTCATTTATTTTTGTCTTTTCCTGTTATGGGTGATCTACGCGTTTGTTTTTATTTTTTTGTCATTCATTCTTGCATGCATTTATTCACAGTTAAAAGAGTGCGGAAAAGGTAAAGATTCTAAGCTATTACAAAAGGCGCGGGTCCACATCGCCAAAATTTCCAGAACCCGATTTGACAGAATATAAAGAATTAAAGAAAAGTAAAGTGCGAGAAATTAATTACACGGCTTTGGGAGAGATACATCAAAATTATACGAAAAAGAAATAAATATGCGAATTAAATAGGAATTAAAAATGAGGGCGTTGGACCCTTTTTAATGGAATTAAATTAAATGATTATTAAATTAATAAAATTAAAATGAAAAGAAATTGTTTTTGGTTTTTTTTGTATTTTATGATTTTTATGAAAGAGAATTAATAAAATGCTAACCCTAATTCTAGTTGTTTTTTAGTTTATTAAGAAAGAATTAAATTTTAACCTAATATTAACCTAATTATTTACATGCAATTTAATTACAAAAATAAATAATAGGAAATATTTAATTATCATGAAAGAAAGGAGAAAAAGATAAAAAATTATTCAAACCCTAATTCTACCAATTTTAGATTTTTTATTAAAAAGTTAAGGTTAAAACCTAATTTAAAAAACTAAGTGAATCAATGGACTTTATTTACAAAAAATACTAATTAAATAAATATACTTAATTTTTGTCTTTTTTCTGATTTTTGTGTTTTTTATATTATTTTTGAAAATATTAAATTAATTAAAAAAACAATAATTGAAAGAAAGTAAAAATAATGAAAAACAAAGAATGTAAAAAAAGTTTGCAAACCTAGGGGGTCTGCCCCTAATTTGGAGGTTTTTCTTTAGCAATTTGGGCCCAATGGCCTTTGGCCTGGTGGACTTTTCCAGCTAGCATGTATACGCGTTGACCAACGATCATGGTATGCTTCCAACGACAGCCCTTGGATTGATCTCATCATGTGCGTGAAAGGCTTGATTTTGAGGACGTATGGCACACCTTAGCGCTAAAACTGCATATGAATATTATATGAAAAATAATATGAAAGGGGGGTGAGGACCTGGGGCTCGAACCCAGGTCCTGAAGATTACCAACCAAGCGCTTTGCCATCCATGCTGTTTGCATTCTTTGTATATTATATGATTAATAAACATAATAAAACAAACACGCGTTAATGTTTCTTTTTCGCGCGAAAGTTTAAACGGACCAACCAATGCTCTACACATCATCGTCTTCCTCCTTAGTGCGCTTTTCCCTGAAACATACAAAAGGTTAGCGGGGGTTTTAAACCCCCTCAAAACAAGCTTGTTCTGATAATAGCGATTAGGCCGTCCGACCACATAAATTAGGCGCGATGGTCTTTTCCAATTCGTCCCAACCTGCTGGATTTATTCATGGTATTGATATGTCTTAATTTTACAGGGATGAGAAACGCCCAATTTAGAACTTGGAAAACCCTAGATGACAACAATGGTGAATCCTTCCATGACGCACGAAAACAAAATCAAACCGCACAGTTAGCTTCAGAATTGCATAAGGAACATAAATCAAATGTTAAAAATTGCAAAAGATGCATGAATTGAGATGCACGAATATGACATATTTTCTGTACAGGTTGCGATCATGTTACCAATTCAAGACGTTAAGATGATTGATTTTGATTGGAAAACTCTCCTTGAAGCCTCGGGAAGCTAATGGAACAACTATTTGGCCTTGAATCGTCCTAGAACTTGGTTTTCAGATTTGGAGTTTTCTTGAAAAATTCCAAGTTTGCATATACTTTTTCTGCGCAGCTTTTTGGTCACCAGGCATTAGGTCTTGATCAAGCTTATGTATGGAATCAATTAGGGTTAAAATTTGATCCAAAAAAACCTTTGCATTGATTGAATAATATTTGGTTTTCAAGGCAAAATATTTTCTAATCTTTTCATGCAAACTTAGTCCAAATCATGACCAATTATCTCCAATTCTTTCCTAATCTGACTTGCACAAAATCTTGGAGATATTATATGCATAAAAAGATTTGAAACATTAGGTTTAATATTTTTCATGTATTTTAATTAATTTAAATGAATTATTAATAATAAAAATCCAAATAAATAAATAAAAAATGAAGAAAAACTTGCCTTTGGGCCAAGTGGTCGTGCACATGCCTTGGATAATGAATTGTGGAAGAAAAAGAGGCCCATTAGCAATTTTAGGTCATTTGAAACAATGTTGACTTTTCAAAATATCCAAAAATTTTCCAACTTCCACAAGGCATAACTTTCTCAATTTTTAAGCTTTCCTCATGTTCTTGGACATTTTGGAAAGGTCTTTGAGTCCTCTAACCAATGCATTTGGTCCCGTGTTATTTGGATTTACCAATCTCAAGTTATGGCCTTTGACTTAAAGTCCCTTTTTGTTGACTTTTGAAAATGACCTATAATGTTGAAATTGATAACTTTTTGTGGGAGCATTTCCTGAACTTGAAGTATGAAGATGGGTTGTAGGAAATGTCTTTCTCTTCAAAATGAGCTTTGGATGGAATTTTTCTGATAATCCATGTGAAAGTTATGCCCTGGTCAATTTACAGTTGACTTTTTCAGCTGTCCAAATAAGGAAACTTTTGCATCTTGATGATTTTTGAGCCAAGCTTTGAGAATCATGATCAAGCATTGATCAAATGATGTTTGTGGCTTCAAAATGATATGTTGACCAAAAATTTGAACTTTTGACTGTCAAATGACCATTTTGCCCCTATAGTTGACCGTAGTGCAATTAGGGTTTTTGACTGTGCAATTTTGTGCTGAAAGTCTTGAAACTTGGTATGAGGATGCTTGACCATATTTATAGGCATGTGGGACTTGATTGGACCCTTGGAAACTTCATTTTCTTGATCAGAACCAAAACCCTAATTTTGCCTGTTAGGAGGCCCTTGAACTGTGCAACCCTTGGGGAATTTTGAAGCTTGACTTGGCAATTTCTTGAAGAATATGGGAGGGCAAATTTTGGGGTACAACAGTTGCCCCTGTTCAATCTTCTTAGACCTGAGGATGCAGATTGGCTGACGTGCCTTTCGTAATCCGAAGGTGGAAGATGATTGAACACTAGAGTGCCTAGAAATTTGCGCTCACATAGTAGCAGTGTGATGATGGGAATGGGCTTATAGATGCCATTTGGAGATTGATGGATAGGATGATGGGCTTATAGATGCCATCTGGATGTTGATCGCGTAAGAGATTCCTTAGCGAGAACTTGCGTACCTGCAAAAGAAAAATGAGTACCTGACATGTTGCGGGAACTGGTCTTCAGATGCTTTATATAGATGTGTCCTGACTGGTTACAGGAGCTGAACCTGGAGCTTCAAACGGTGATGAATGAACCAGGGATGGTTACTACCTCAACAGGAACGGTGAGAGAACCTTGGGCGATTTCGACTTCAACAGTGACGCTGAGCGAATCTTGGGATGATTACTATCTCCGTAGGATCGGGGAGAGAACCACAGGCGACTACAACCTCAATAGAAAACATTGAGAGAACCTTGGATAACTTCAACTTCAACAGCAATCGTTGAGCGAAATCTGGGATTACCATCTCCGCAGTATCGGGGATAGAACCATAGGCGATTACAACTCAATAGCAATCATTGAGAAAACCTTGGATGGAATTATCGTCTCCCCAGGGTCGGGGAGAGAACCATAGGCGATTACAACTCAATAGCAATCATTGAGAAAACCTGGGATGGAATTATCATCTCCGCAGCATTGGGGAGAGAACCATAGGCGATTACAACTCAATAGCAATCATTGAGAAAACCTTGGATGGAATTATCGTCTCCGCAGCATTGGGGAGAGAACCATAGGCGATTACAACTCAATAGCAATCATTGAGAAAACCTTGGATGGAATTATCGTCTCCGCAAGGTCGGGGAGAGAACCATAGGCGATTACAACTCAATAGCAATCATTGAGAAAACCTGGGATGGAATTATTATCTCCGCAGCATTGGGGAGAGAACCATAGGCGATTACAACTCAATAGCAATCATTGAGAAAACCTTGGATGGAATTATCGTCTCCGCAGGGTCGGGGAGAGAACCATAGGCGATTACAACTCAATAGCAATCATTGAGAAAACCTTGGATAACTTCACTTCAACAGCAATCATTGAGCGAAATCCGGGATTACCACCTCCGCAGTAAACATTGAGAGAACCTTGGATAACTTCAACTTCAACAGCAATCGTTGAGAGAAGCCTGGGATTACCAACTCCGCAGGATCGGGGAGAGAACCATAGGCGATTGCCACCTCAACAGCAAACATTGAGAGAACCTTGGATAACTTCAACTTCAACAGCAATCGTTGAGAGAAGCCTGGGATTACCAACTTCGCAGGATCGGGGAGAGAACCATAGGCGATTACCACCTCAACAGCAAACATTGAGAGAACCTTGGATAACTTCAACTTCAACAACAATCGTTGAGAGAAGCCTGGGATTACCAACTCCGCAGGATCGGGGAGAGAACCATAGGCGATTACCACCTCAACAGCAAACATTGAGAGAACCTTTGATAACTTCAACTTCAACAGCAATCGTTGAGAGAAGCCTGGGATTACCAACTCCGCAGGATCGGGGAGAGAACCATAGGCGATTACCACCTCAACAGCAAACATTGAGAGAACCTTTGATAACTTCTACTGAGTCTTTATCAGGAAAATCTGTTTGGGGTCGATTTAGCTGGACTAGAGAAGGCCTTGGACTGGATAAGAAACAGAGAACCTTAGGGTCGATTAACTGAACCGGTCTAGGTCTTGAAATATAGCCGAGAACTTAACTGAATCTTTTCCTGAAAGGTAAAGGTCAGTCATATGCAATGCATGATATGGATCAAGCAACGATGTTCTCAACATAAATGAGATTTGTAAGATATGATGCGTACATGCATGCTATAATGATGTATGTGATGTTTATGTATGTTTTCGTCTAGGAAAGTAAATCCTTGACGGGTGCCGGGAAGTCACTCCTGGGCTGACGTTGAAGAATAGATTTTGCTTCCGCTGGGTGATAGTTGCAAGAATACTGATAGGAGAAGATAACTCCGTTGGGGATAAACTTGGCGAATGGAATATTCTGCGGGGGGAAAAAAAGTACTCTAACGATCTTGCTGGGAAACAAAACTCTGTGGGGAACGAGGTACTTTGTTGAATTGTTGATAATAACTTGCTGGGGACACCATTGTTGTGTTGGAAGTGTTGATAGACTTCGCTGGGGATAAGAAGACTTCGTCGAGGATGATCTCTCTGTGGCTTTTAGATGAGGATAACCCAGTTATATCCTGGTAAGGAAATAACTCTTTGAATAAAGCCGGGGGACGCGTTCGTGCTTTGCGGGGATAAGCTTCCAGAATCTACTGGGGATAAGCTTACTACTTGGGGAGATGTATTCCAACTTTCCTGGGGAATCTGGATTGGACTCTCTTGGGGGAAGTTCTGAACTGTGTTGGGAAAAGGCTCCGCTGAATGTTTGATATACTGCCGGGGAACAATCCTTAGACCAAGACTGCCGGGGATGCTTGTTAAGAATACATGTAAATGTGCTGTTGGGGAAGGTTTGAGTTCTGCTGGAGGATACCCAACTTCCTTAAGGTTTGATTGTATAGCTTTATTTGGAGAGAGCATTGCTGACTTGCTGGCTCACTCTCTGGGGAATTAAGATATCTGATAATGTTCTTCAGCTGAACTCACCTTGATACCTTGGAGGACAGAACAATTAGATTGCTTTTAGACAACTCTTTATTGCCCCTGTTTCTGAGGTGGGAGAGGAAGACCTGTGAGGCGCTGATAGTGGTTGATGGACAAACTCTTCTTCTGATAGGCCAGTGACAAGATGTCGGGACATAGTCGTACGCTTTTGATCCCTAACTTTTGCCTGGACCGCCCTTTCGGGTTTTCAGTCCACCGGGATACCCATTTTTGCCCAAGCCGCCTTTTTAGGTTTTCGACTTGCCGGGTGTACAGATTTTTTTCATTTCATCCCTTATTTTTGCCCGAACCCTTTTGGTTCGCCGGGAAGCCCTTATTTTTGCCTAGGTGTGTCAACCTAGCGGGTCTTTGATTTTGCGTAGTATTTTTTCGACTATGTCCGCGTTCTCAGAATGTAGGGAGGTACCCCTGTTAGAAGTGTTTTGCCATGCCACCAGAAGGTCTTCGTTTAATCGTCCAATACCCCAAGTGACTTAGACGGAGATTTGCCCCAGGATGTTTGGCCTTTTGAGAGATTCGCCGAATCTTGACTTAACTGCCCCAGATGATGGGCAATAGTCATGTCATGCCCCTTGATTGGAAGTACTTCTGTTCATTAGGCATTCGTCGTGCGAATTTCTATGCTGTTCAAACAAAAGGTCATATGCAAACAAAGTTATGTTAAAAATGCAAAGCCTATGTCTGTCTTGAAGATTTTGAAAATGCATTCTTTTTTCATAAAACAAATGAATGTTTGTAAAACGTGATGTCAACTTCTTCTTTATAGTAAGCCTTAAGGAGTCAGGATACCTTTCGTAACAGTATGCTTTCGAACTAACCCATGCTTCAGCTAGGACTTTTAGGGGTTATAACGTGGCCTGGTTCACGGTTTAAGAAACAAAGGATAAAGGCTCAAATTTTATTTGTACCCACCCGCTCTTTGTGATGTTCTCCAAACCTAAACTCAGTTGATCATACGTTAGACCTTGTTTGAGTCTTTGGTGATGATTCGGATGTTGATAACTTATTTTGAATAGGCAGTCATTCCTTTTTTTTTGTTGAGGGTTTGTAAGACCTCTTTCTTGTCTGATTTTTGTTTCCCTTTCTTTTTTTTGCCTGAACTGTTTCCTTTTTTGGAATTACAGTCAGCGGGATGCCCCAGTTTTGTAAGTCTCCTTTATGGGTTTTGACTTAATGGGCTTTTTTTCTTTTTTATTTTGAGAGATATAATGACTGCCTTTCTTTATTGATTATTCGGAACCATCACTGTCTTTCTTTGTTTTGTAAGGATCTTTTGAGTGCCATTTGTTATGCACTTGAATCAACTGAGAGAACTACCCTGCCCCAGGTTATGATAAAGGGTTTTAATTTTCGAAAAGAAAAACTCCTACTTCTTTGGCTCAAAGGGGTTGACGAGGGATTATCTTCCTTATAACTCCAGTGTTTAGGAATTGAAACAATGCCTGTACCTCATCAGCGGGGTCTGTTCAAAAGCATACTGTAAAGATCGTGGTATCGTTTTCGTCATCCTCCCTCAAGAGGCTTAGAATTATTGAGAGTTGACCATCAGAAAAAATATGAAAATAATTTGCATTTAGTGAATACGAATATATTGTTTCAGAACAGACATATGCGATGCATTAATGAAATAACAATGTTTAACATGAGTAAATGTTTGAACAAAAGAAAATTGCAACTTGAACATTCGAATGAACAAAAATTTCTCAATCCTAGCCATGATTTGGCAAGGGAGCAGTGATTATGTTCGGAGTCTCAGGTACTTCAAACTGAATCTCTCCAGCGTCGATCATGTCTTGAATCTTGTTTTTGAGAGGCCAGCAGTTGTCCGTAGTATGCCCCGGGCTATCAGAATGGTATGCGCACCTATCGTTGGGATGATAGTTAGGAGCAGAAGTGTTTGGATTCCGGAGAGGAGCCCTTAAGGTGATCAGCCCTGCCTCCAACATTTGTTGTAGTGCTTGATCCAGCGACATGTTGATCTCGGTGAACTGCCTTTTAGGCTTGTCTGGTTTCCTCTGATCAGCCCGTTGTTCTGGGCGAGGTCGTTGTTGGACCTGCGAAGTAATAGCAGCTTGGAGAGGCCCAAACCTTTGACTTCTTGGAAGTTGATTAATGACTGGGTCCCTGACTTGGGCTGGTTGCTTCATGTCTCGATGAAGCTGATTGATCATGGCCCTCAGCTCTCCTTGCTCCTGAGCTAAACCTTGAATGAGGGCCCTTTGCCCCAGCATCTGGGTTTTCAATGTGTCTACCTCAGCTTGTAGACGTTTCAGCTGTTCGTCCTTGTCATCTTCAGGACTCTTTCTGATCAGATTCCCCATGAGGAGTGTCCTCAACTCTTCCTGCCCCTTGGATAGGCTTAGGAAGATTTCCCTAAACTGAGTCTCTTGAGCGTGAAGGTCCTGGTTATCTTGTTGTGAAGCCATTGCTGAAATAAACAGCGGGAAAGGTAAGTGACCTGCAACAAGGATACCTGTTATGCAATGATGAGTATGACATGCATGTAATGTTTTCAAGGACCTCGCGGGGTAAACAAGAAAATTTGTTAGCATTTGGATCCGGTAGCTTGATTGAAAGAACTTCATATTTGTTGAGAGTCTTTCTTCCAAGGGTCAAAGGCTCACCATATCAAGTGGGTCATAGCCTCTGACAACCTTGGCTCGGGGAACTTTCTTCAAGTGTCAAAGCTCACCATATCAAGTGGGTCATAGCCCCTGACAACTTTGGCTAGAGGAAAATAAATCCTCTTTGCCCCTTGCTATATGTTTGATTTATCATGACCTGCATCACAAGCCTTTGAGATCCTTGAAATGGGTTAGGATGTATGCAATGGTATGATGTTATGGTATGCATGGGGTAATGTAAGTAACCCTGTTATGAGTCCCAATTAAGGACTGCAAACCAAAACCTGCAAGAAACTCAAGTAAAACCTGTCATGAGTCCCAATTAAGGACTATAAACAGAACCTGCAAGTAGTTAGTACACCCTGTTATGAGTCCCAATTAAGGACTATAAACAAAACCTGCAAGAGACTTAGTAAACCCTGTTACGAGTCCCAATTAAGGACTATAAACAAAACCTGCAAGAGACTTAGTAAACCCTGTTACGAGTCCCAATTAAGGACTATAAACAAAACCTGCAAGTAGTTCATGTGTCAGATAGATAACAAGCATGCAAGTAGTCAAGTACGAAGGCACGCAAGTCACACAAGAGAAGCCCTTAGAGTTTAAGGCCAGCATGAGGTCTGGATATTACCCTCTTGAAGTTGGTGGGTTCATACCTGTCCTATCGAAGTAACCGGGTTCTTAGAGGACCCCAATATCATTGACTACCCTCAATCGGTCATAACTCCAGCATCGCAATCTTTTCTTGCGGCCAGAACCATCACGAGAGTTTAGCCTCAATGGGCGTAGCATACTGCTACTGTTCTAATGGCCAAGTTGTGTCATTTAAGGTTCTAAGGTTGTTGATGCTTAATGACTCCTCAGAAGACCCATATTCTCCTCGTTGCAACACAAGGTATATCGGTACAGACCAAGGTGCCACACCAACGTAGCCACTGTTTCACCCGTGTCGGTCTACGCCGGACAGGTCCCTCACAGCTTATGCTACCTAAACAGGGTATCCCCAGATCCTGGTTAGGATCTATGTAACTCCCATGCAACCCACAAATTTAAAGCAAACAAGTCAATACAATTGAAAACACAGTTATGATCTAACCCTAAGGTACACCTCACTTTAAATATATCCCCAGCAGAGTCGCCAGTTCTATGATCGGTGGATCTGGAACTGACTGTTTAACGCTGGTTCGTGAAATGTCGCGGAAGCAAGAGTCGCCACCGTCTTTTATTTTCTCCAAATGGAAAGGACAAAAGCACAGAAAAATTCCTTAAAGAGATTGCTCTCGGTTCGGGAGGTAGGTTATAGAAAG
Source organism: Vicia faba (assembly GCA_948472305.1). NCBI lineage: Eukaryota > Viridiplantae > Streptophyta > Magnoliopsida > Fabales > Fabaceae > Vicia > Vicia faba. The sequence continues at coordinate 977,624,324 of OX451739.1, forward strand.
GGAAGGTGTTAGCACCCTTTCTATCCATGGTTATCCATGGGCTCTTAGGTACTTGCTCATTGTGTTCTCAAAAGTGGTTTGTTTGCTTTTCAACTGTGGGTTTTAAAAAGTTTCTTTGAAAATTCCAGTTCGACTCTTGTATCTGTCCTCAAGAGTGTTTGAAAAATGCTTTCGAAAGCTTTTTGAAAATGTGTTGGTGTGAAAAGTATTTTTGAATTTGTTTTGAAATTAGAGCAAGTATCTACGGGAACCTACCTACCCTAAGGAATTCGTCTGTGTAAATGTCCTTTAAAGTAGTGCCATCCCACCATTGAGAGGTAGGTAGCACCACCGTTGGAGGTGTTCGGGTCAATTCGAAGTTCGGGACATGGTGATCACCAGAACAATGGGAAGACACCTTAGAAGCTACCCTCATGCCAGGTTCCCGGATCATGATGACTTACTAAGACATCCTCTACTCGACGATCACCTTTCGAGGCAAGGCAACAGTGAGGTGTACCCTAGGGGTGGTGTGTGATTCGTGTGTCGTTTTCATTTATTTTTGTCTTTTCCTGTTATGGGTGACCTACGCGTTTGTTTTTATTTTTTTGTCATTCATTCTTGCATGCATTTATTCACAGTTAAAAGAGTGTGGAAAAGGTAAAGATTCTAAGCTATTACAAAAGGCACGGGTCCACATCGCCAAAATTTCCAGAACCCGATTTGACAGAAAATAAAGAATTAAAGAAAAGTAAAGTGCGAGAAATTAATTACACGGCTTTGGGAGAGATACATCAAAATTATACGAAAAAGAAATAAATATGCGAATTAAATAGGAATTAAAAACGAGGGCGTTGGACCCTTTTTAATGGAATTAAATTAAATGATTATTAAATTAATAAAATTAAAATGAAAAGAAATTGTTTTTGGTTTTTTTTGTATTTTATGATTTTTATGAAAGAGAATTAATAAAATGCTAACCCTAATTCTAGTTGTTTTTTAGTTTATTAAGAAAGAATTAAATTTTAACCTAATATTAACCTAATTATTTACATGCAATTTAATTACAAAAATAAATAATAGGAAATATTTAATTATCATGAAAGAAAGGAGAAAAAGATAAAAAATTATTCAAACCCTAATTCTACCAATTTTAGATTTTTTATTAAAAAGTTAAGGTTAAAACCTAATTTAAAAAACTAAGTGAATCAATGGACTTTATTTACAAAAAATACTAATTAAATAAATATACTTAATTTTTGTCTTTTTTCTGATTTTTGTGTTTTTTATATTATTTGTGAAAATATTAAATTAATTAAAAAAACAATAATTGAAAGAAAGTAAAAATAATGAAAAACAAAGAATGTAAAAAAAGTTTGCAAACCTAGGGGGTCTGCCCCTAATTTGGAGGTTTTTCTTTAGCAATTTGGGCCCAATGGCCTTTGGCCTGGTGGACTTTTCCAGCTAGCATGTATACGCGTTGACCAACGATCATGGTATGCTTCCAACGACAGCCCTTGGATTGATCTCATCATGTGCGTGAAAGGCTTGATTTTGAGGACGTATGGCACACCTTAGCGCTGAAACTGCATATGAATATTATATGAAAAATAATATGAAAGGGGGGTGAGGACCTGGGGCTCGAACCCAGGTCCTGAAGATTACCAACCAAGCGCTTTGCCATCCATGCTGTTTGCATTCTTTGTATATTATATGATTAATAAACATAATAAAACAAACACGCGTTAATGTTTCTTTTTCGCGCGAAAGTTTAAACGGACCAACCAATGCTCTACACATCATCGTCTTCCTCCTTAGTGCGCTTTTCCCTGAAACATACAAAAGGTTAGCGGGGGTTTTAAACCCCCTCAAAACAAGCTTGTTCTGATAATAGCGATTAGGCCGTCCGGCCACATAAATTAGGCGCGATGGTCTTTTCCAATTCGTCCCAACCTGCTGGATTTATTCATGGTATTGATATGTCTTAATTTTACAGGGATGAGAAACGCCCAATTTAGAACTTGGAAAACCCTAGATGACAACAATGGTGAATCCTTCCATGACGCACGAAAACAAAATCAAACCGCACAGTTAGCTTCAGAATTGCATAAGGAACATAAATCAAATGTTAAAAATTGCAAAAGATGCATGAATTGAGATGCACGAATATGACATATTTTCTGTACAGGTTGCGATCATGTTACCAATTCAAGACGTTAAGATGATTGATTTTGATTGGAAAACTCTCCTTGAAGCCTCAGGAAGCTAATGGAATAACTATTTGGCCTTGAATCGTCCTAGAACTTGGTTTTCAGATTTGGAGTTTTCTTGAAAAATTCCAAGTTTGCATATGCTTTTTCTGCGCAGCTTTTTGGTCACCAGGCATTAGGTCTTGATCAAGCTTATGTATGGAATCAATTAGGGTTAAAATTTGATCCAAAAAACCTTTGCATTGATTGAATAATATTTGGTTTTCAAGGCAAAATATTTTCTAATCTTTTCATGCAAACTTAGTCCAAATCATGACCAATTATCTCCAATTCTTTCCTAATCTGACTTGCACAAAATCTTGGAGATATTATATGCATAAAAAGATTTGAAACATTAGGTTTAATATTTTTCATGTATTTTAATTAATTTAAATGAATTATTAATAATAAAAATCCAAATAAATAAATAAAAAATGAAGAAAAACTTCCCTTTGGGCCAAGTGGTCGTGCACATGCCTTGGATAATGAATTGTGGAAGAAAAAGAGGCCCATTAGCAATTTTAGGTCATTTGAAACAATGTTGACTTTTCAAAATATCCAAAAATTTCCCAAATTCCACAAGGCATAACTTGCTCCATTTTTAATCTTTGCTCATGTTCTTGGACATTTTGGAAAGTTCTTTGAGTCCTCTAACCAATGCCTTTGGTCCCGTGTCATTTGGATTTACCAATCTCAAGTTATGGCCTTTGACTTAAAGTCCCTTTTTGTTGACTTTTGAAAATGACCTATAATGTTGAAATTGATAACTTTTTGTGGGAGCATTTCCTGAACTTGAAGTATGAAGATGGGTTTTAGGAAATGTCTTTCTCTTCAAAATGAGCTTTGGATGGAATTTTTCTGATAATCCATGTGAAAGTTATGCCCTGGTCAATTTACAGTTGACTTTTTCAACTGTCCAAATAAGGAAACTTTTGCATCTTGATGATTTCTGAGCCAAGCTTTGAGAATCATGATCAAGCATTGATCAAATTATGTTTGTGGCTTCAAAATGAGATGTTGACCAAAAATTTGAACTTTTGACTGTCAAATGACCATTTTGCCCCTACAGTTGACCGTAGTGCAATTAGGGTTTTTGACTGTGCAATTTTGTGCTGAAAGTCTTGAAACTTGGTATGAGGATGCTTTACCATATTTATAGGCATGTGGGACTTGATTGGACCCTTGGAAACTTCATTTTCTTGATCAGAACCAAAACCCTAATTTTGCCTGTTAGGAGGCCCTTGAACTGTGCAACCCTTGGGGAATTTTGAAGCTTGACTTGGCAATTTCTTGAAGAATATGGGAGGGCAAATTTTGGGGTACAACACTAGTGATCGACTGCGTGAAACCTGGACTGTTTGACGGACCTGAACAAGGATGTCGATGGACCATGGTATTCGACGAGGCTTACAACGCCTTGGGTAACGGAATTGGTGTTGTGATTATCTCCCTTGAGGGTTTCCACACTCCTTTCACTGCCAAACTATGCTTCGATTGCACGAACAATATTGCTGAGTACGAAGCGTGTATTTTGGGTCTGAAGGCTTCCATTGATTTGAGGATCAAGCATTTGAATGTGTTTTGGGATTCCTCTCTAGTTATTAGCCAAGTAAAAGGAGATTGGGACACTAAACACCCTAATCTCATCTCTTACAAAGAGCTTGTGCTATCTCTGGTTCCTTACTTTGAAGAGGTCACCTTTGAACAGTTCCCTAGGGAAGAAAATTAGTTGGCTGACGGCTTGGCTACAACGTCTTCCATGTTCAAGGTCAGATGGGTCAACGAAGCTCCTATGATTACCATTGAGAGATTCGACGGACCTGCACACTGCTGTGAGCTCGACGCTGACACAAAAAATCCATGGTACCATGAGGTGAAGAGATACCTTGAAGCACAAGAGTATCCCGAAGGAGCATCAATCAATGGCAGAAAGTTCTTACGAAGATTTTCAGCCAAATTCTTCCTAAGTAACAGAATATTGTACAAGTGCAACCATGATTCTACTCTACTCCGATGCATGGACAAGAAGGAGGCAGAGGAAATTATGGAAGACGTGCACGATGGTCTATTTGGCACTCACTCAAGCGGATACGCGATGGCCAAGAAAATCCAGAGAGCTGGTTACTATTGGTCAATAATGGATACTGATTGCCATCAACATTCAAGGACTTGCCACAAATGCCAAATCTATGCTGACAAGGTCCATGTACCTCCTACCCCTCTGAACATCATGACCGCTCTGTGGCCATTTTCAATGTGGGGCATTGACATGATTGGAGAAATCAAGCCCACCACTTCCAATGGACGTCTCTTCATTTTGGTCGCTATTGATTATTTCACTAAATGGGTCGAAGCCGCCTCATTTGCCTCAGTCACCAAGAATGTGGTAGCCAAATTCGTCAAACATAACCTCATATGTCGCTGTGGTGTCCCTGAAATTATCATCACTAATAATGGGACCAACCTCAACAATGCTATGATTACCGAGCTTTGCACTCAGTTCAAGATCAAGCATCACAATTCTTCTCCATATAGACCTAAAGTTAATGGCGCAGTGGAAGCGGCCAACAAAAACATTAAGAAGATTATGCAGAAGATGGTAGTAACCTATAAGGACTAGCATGAGATGTTATCGTTTTCTCTACATGGCTACCATACTTCAGCTAGAACATCAACTGAGGAAACTCCCTTTTCTTTAGTCTATGGCATGGAAGTTGTTCTGCCAGTAGAAGTTCAGATTCCCTCATTGAGGATTATGAATGAGGCAGGCCTAGGCGAAGACGAGTGGATTCATACAATATTGGATTAGTTGAACTTAATCGATGAAAAGCGACTGGATGCCGTTTGTCATGGTCAGATGTACCAAAAACGTATGATCAAGGCTTTCAACAAAAAAATCAGGCCTCGAGTATATCAAGCTGGTGAATTGGTGATAAAGCGCATCATTCTGCCACAAGACAACCCTAGGGTCAAATGGACTCCCACCTACGAAGGGCCATTTGTTGTCAAGAGAGTGTTCTCTGGCAGTGCCATGATGCTGACTAACATGGATGGTGAAGACTTCCTACATCCTGTGAACACGGACATAGTTAAAAAATATTACGCATAAGAGACCCGCTAGGTTGATACACCTAGGAAAAATAAGGGCATCCCGGCAAACCAAAAGGTTTGGGCAAAAATTAGGGATATATGCAAAAGATTGTAGACCCAGCAAGTTGAAAACCCGAAAGGGCAACTTGGGCAAAAATGGGTATCCTGGTGGGCTGAAAACCCGAAAGGGCAGTCCAGGCAAAAATTAAGGATATGACTATTTCCCGTGGAATCACCACAGTCGACTTTATTACCAAGGTCCAAGTTCAAACGGACCAAGATCAATCCAATCAACTTCTGTCAACGGCAATGGGCATTCGAAGACATTGGGGAAATAGTAGAGTTAGAATGCGATGAGATCATTTCCACATGGTTATTTGTTTTTGTTTTCAATTTTTGTTTTCCTTTTGACGATTTCCTCTTACTAGGATCTCCGTCTCTTTGTACAAAAACACCCATTCATGAGCAAAATATCAATACAAATATACTTTGAAGTGCAAACTTTCTGTTTTTGTTTTGAATGCAAAATTGTCCAATGACTAAAGTTTAACGAACATATGCATATGAGCATAATTAAAACTATTTGTCACATGTGTCCTGCTAAGCAACAACAAGCATCTCTTTAATGTATATGGAATATCCCCCATAGAGTTATTTCATTAACATTATCCCCACAAGACCGGCTACAATAAACCAATCCTCAACAGAGTTACCCACAAAGTCTCTTTGCACAAGTTGATCTCCAGCCAGAGTCTCAATCTCTTTACATCTCTCTCCCCAGCTAGGTTGATCCTACAAGAAGAAACCTTGTGGATCTCTTCCTCAAAGAACTCACGTCGTCAGCATTTCATCAAGTATTCATCAACAGGGTTTATTTCCCCAACATGGTTTATTTCTCCAACATACAAAATGAACGAACAACAAAATTCCCCCAGCATAGTCTTTCTTCCCCAGCTGAGTCTATCTTCCCGGGATGAGTATATCCTCCCCAGCACGAGTTTGCCTCTCAGACTATTCAGAGGGCCACAACCCCTAATCCCCAATGAAGTCGTCAACAAAGCCTTCGCTATCTCCAAAAGATACTATAAAGCCTGGACCCGACCAGATGATAGTACAATTTTCAAGATACTATGAAGCCTGGACCCGACCAAATAATAGTTAACTTCTCAAGACACTTTGAAACCTGGACCCGACCAGATAATAGTGTAACCTTTCAGATACTATGGAGACTAGACCCGACCAGATAATAGTGCAACTTTGGAATATTATGAAGCCTGGGCTCGACCAGATAATAGTTTAACTCTTCGAGACATTGAAGAACCTGGGGTCAATTAGAGCAGGGATTAACTTCTTTTCCCCAGTAGAGTTTGCCTCTACCCCAACAAGTTACTGTGAAGCCTAGATCCGACCAAATATCAGTTCAACTTCATCTTTTCAAGTAAGTTATTGTGAAACCTGGATTCGACTAGATATCAATTCCCTTCAGAAGATTGTTGTAAAGCCTGGAATCCGACCAGATAATAACTAGTTCCAAGCAAGTTACTGTAAAGCCTGGACCCGACCAGATATCAGTTCAACCCTATCTCTCCAGACAAATTTACTATGAAGCCTGGACCTGACCAGATAACAATTAACTTCATCCGCCTCAAAATCTATGAAGCCTGGATCCGACCAGATATCAGTTCAACTTCGTCTATTCAAGCAAGTTATTATGAAGCATGGACCCGATCAGATAACAACTAGCTACAATCCCCAGCAAGATACTATGAAGCCTGGACCCGACCAGATAATAGTTTAACTTTTCAAAAACTATGAAGCTTGGACCCGACCAAATAGTAGTTACCACTTCAAGAAATTTGTGAAGCCTGGATCCGACCAGATAATAGTTCAATTTCAAGAAATTTTCTGAGAAGCCTGGAATCTGACCAGAAAATAGTTAATTTATTCTTCCCTAGTAAATTACTGTGAAGCCTGAAATCCGACCAGATAGCAGTTGACTTCCTGATCCTCAGCAAGTTGTGAAGCCTGGACCCTACCAGATAACAACTAACATTCAAGAGATAATCCCCAAAAGTAATCCGGGATTTAAAACTCCTCAGCAACAACCAGGGATTTATTTTCCCGGACAAATATGCATCCCACGTTCATACATCATAAAATATACACACAAAACACATTTAGCATGACCTCATTCATCTTTTGAATATCATGCATACATCTGCATTTTACTAACCCTTTTTCCCAGAGGTGAAACATCAAGTTTTAGTATAAATAGATCAAAGATTTATACTGATACTTCTTCCAGTGTTTACCATCATTCCTCTAAATGGAATCTATAAGCCCATTCCTAATCCATCTTCGAGTGCAAATTTCTGGGCACTCTAGTGTTCAATCATCTTCCACCTTCAAGTCACGAATGGTGGATCCGCCAATCTAACTCTTCAGGTTTAAGAAGATTGAACAGGGGTAGATGTTGTACCCCAAAATTTCCCCTCTTATTTCTCAAGTAATCTCTCATAAGATCTCCATTGATTCAAGAGTGCACAAGGTTTGATCAGCTCAAGACACCTCCTTAAACACTAATGACTCAAATTAGGGTTTGAGTTTGAACAAGGACAAATGGACTTTTAATGCCACATAAGACTTTCATAGATCATTTTAGACCCTCAAGATTTCTCATGTCAAGTTTCAAGTCTTGGATCACATTTTTGCTCAGTCAATTGATCTGTTGACCTAAAATAAGCTGTATTGGGGAAAAAGTCAACTGTTGTCAATTTACAGTCAAACTTCATGATTTTTGATCCATATAAACATAATTAACTCCTATATGAAATTTGATCAAGCTTGGATCACAATTCCTCAAGAAATTTGATCATATCATCAAATGGGCAAAATGGTCAAAATTAGGGTTTTTGTCTGAGAAGGTGCAATTTTTGATTTTTGACCTAGCAAATGACTTATTGGCTTAAGACATGATCTCAAGGATTCAAATACTTCATTTTTACCTAATGGCATGGCTCAAAAAATTTCTCAAGATCAATTGATTGATAGTTGAATTTCAGTCAACTGATGAAAAGTCAACTATACACTAAAAAAGTCAAACTTTGACATTTTGATCAAAATCAAACTTCGAAGATTATAATTCATCAAGACATGTAAAAATATGAAACTTGTTCATCAAGAAATAAAAAATTCAAGATTTCATTTTGAAAAATCAAAATTTCCAAGACTTAGAATTTTTCTAAGTGTTGAAAATTCATGTTTTTTTCGTAACTTTATGCCAAATTTACACCATGATGCAAGGGGATTCAAGGGAAACTTTCAACATGAAAGTTGTAGATCTCAATGAGATCTAAAAAATTGTAGGGTATAACTTTTCTTAGAAATTTTTAGATTTCAAGTTATGATTTTGTGAAGACATGTTCATGAAACTTGAAGACTTAGTGAAATTTTGCCCTAGTTTAGGCAGGATTTTGACCTAACTTCATGGAAATTTTTCACCTAGTTCCAAATTGAATTTTCAAAAATGTCCAACAAGAAGGTTGTAGGGGATGTTAAAATATTTCCAAAATATCCAAGAACTCATTGAGATCATACTTGAGCTAAGAGAATTGAAGGCAAGAAGTTAGGGTTTCAAACTTGAATTACAAGCCATTTCTTGATGAACACATAATCAAATCTCAATGTTAGGCTGCATAATCTTGCTTTGCATGTCTTATAACTTGTGTATCTATCCATAATTAATGTATTACACAAAGTTTTGATCTATAATCCAAGTGGTTTAAGCATTGCCCAAGTCCACTTTCCATTTTGGGAAGAAAGCTAACATTGTCATTCTTGAAAAGCAGGCTTTATGCACAAAGTCAATTCTTGAGCCTATCACTTGTTCCCTATGATCACACTTCATCTACAAAGTCAGAAGCAAGTTTTTTTAAAGCATAACCACTCTACAATAACAAGTTCAAAGCATTGAAACTTGATTTTTCAAGAAAATCACATGTTGAGCTTAAACATTTGATTTTGAATTCTGATCAACTACAAGCATCTAAACTTGTTGCTTATAAATAGAGGCACTATTCGTGAGCTAACACACGAGCTTAAGCACCTTGAAACTCTCCCAAACTCCCTCAAATCAGAACTGGCACCAAAACTCCATTTATGTGCACATTCTGACTTTGAACTTGTAACTCACAATTCTCTCGTGCGTTTTTCTTCCTAATCAATCAAAAAGATCATATACATCAAATATAGTCCATCCCTGTCCATGTTTCATAACTGTAACTCCATCTTCATCATCCTCCATAACTAAAAACATAGCACTGCAAGTTGACTTCTCCAGGCCATTCCAGCCATCTACTGCTCAAGCTAACCATTGCATTAGCTTCCTGGGAACTTGAGGAAGCTAACCTGATCATTACAGCACCTTGAATCAAACTCAATTGTATTTCACGATTTCCAGTTTGGGGTATCTTTTCTGAATTTCTTTTTTTTCATTTAGGCATTGTTAAGCTTGCATTTGTGAAGATAAAATATAGATATCATTACCCTGAAACTGTACTTGTCCATAGATTTCATTTATATTTATTGAGCTTAGAGAATTTTAGGTTTGAATATCTGAAAAAAGTTAGGTCAGAATTTGGTACTTTTAGAAATTCTCATTCATATTTGATTTATAGCTTATGATATTTATATGGTTGGATTCGTATGGAAAAATGGATCAACTTTCATATTTGCATCTTTCATTTTTATTGAGAAATGAGCAGGTTACAGGAACCATGGCTGGAGGTTGAAGATGAAGTCATTTTCAAGACTTGTTTTATGTTATGTATTTATCATTTCACTTATGTTAACAGATGTACAACCACCCTAGTGGCAAAGACAACGCGTTTTTATCTCAAGGTCCCGGGTCCAAGTCCCAGCGCTGCCTTTTATTTAATTTCTCAATATTTTCCTTCCTTTTTGTTCCAAACAGCTAGCACATGGGCCTCCAATGGTGGGCCTTGTCATTTTTGCTGACTCCTAACCCCCCTACCTGCTTTCACACACCTGGCCCAAACTTTTTTTCTTTTATCATTTTAATTCATTTTATTTTCTTTTTTATTATTTTATTTTATTTCATTTTTCTTTATTACTTTTTATTACTATTATTATTATTATTATTATTATTATTATTATTATTAATAAAAAATCTAAAAAATATTTTTAATATTATTTTCACATTTATATTCTTATTTTCTTTATAAAAAAAAAGAACAAAAATATTTTCTTAACAAATTAATTTCTTTTTCTTAATAAATTAATATTTAGATTTAGGTTTAATTATTTTTTTCTTTTTTTATTTAAAATCAACTTAGAATTTAGATTTATTTTAATTAATTAATTTTTATATTATTGACTTAAAAACCTTTTCATAAAAAATCCTAAAAATGCTTTCTAATTTAATTTCTTTTCTTAATTAGTTTAGGTTTAATTTTTTATTAATTTTAATTAATCATTTTCTTAATTAGGTCAAAACTAAACCCTTTCATAAAAACCAAACAAAATCACTTCCTTTCCATTTATTTTCTTGCACATTTATTTAATTCTTGTATATTATTCAATATGGTTGTAATAGATAATTAGGTTTAATTTTCTTGCAATCCCCATTTGTAAATTTGTATACCCTCTCATCTAATGATGTAATAGCATAGTAACTTTACTTTCCGTAATTTATCGATTTAATATAAATGTTAGTAATTAGGGTTTGTATGGCAAGACTAAAATCAACAATTAGTAAATCCTAATTCAAGATAAACAATGCATATAAATCAAACACACTTGCACACTTGCACCCCTAGGTTAACTCCACTTTGTTGCCTTACAAAAATGGTCATTTTATGCATGTGGGATATCTTAGCAAAAGCAATAAAAAATACAAGATCATAGTCCCTTGACGACGCTATAAATATTGCCTTTCAAATGATCTTTGTCCCTCAAAGAGAAATGCTAAGATATCTCACAACATTGCTATCATGACTATACGATGACCCATGCCCGTCCCTTTACATCCAAAGATAATTCTTCTTACAAATAAATGGTAAGATAGCAATATCAAAGGAAAGAAAGAAATGAACAAAATACTTCTGAGTAGGTAGATTGTTCCTAGTTGCTTGCTCACTTTCAAAACAAACATCCTTGCTCATTTTTCAAAACAAACACCAAACACTTTCAAAAATACTTTTCAAACATAAAATATTTTCAAAAGTCCAACACTTTGTATACGTTCTTACGAACGAGAACCATTACAAATCTTGCCTAAACGAAGGCGCCTTTTCAAAATACTTTCATAACCACCACAAAACACATTTTCAAACAAAGCAAGTGATCTAACAATAACTAAGAGCTCATAGATAACTATGGATGAAAAGGATGCTAATACCTTCCCTTTTTCATAATCTACCCCTCGAACTCAAGAAATAATCTCAAAGGTCTTTCCTGTTCTTTTCCACCTTTCCTTTTGGATAAAAGAAAATTCGGTGGCGACTCTTGCTAACTGCAACATTTGCGATCAAACGCAAAACATCCCAAGTCAGTTCTCCCACCACATTACAGTCATGAACTCCATTTTTAACGCATAGGTTAGATTCATCTTTTAAAAAAAATAAAAGTCTAATATGCATCCATTAAGCTAAAAAAGTTCGGAAACCGGAAGCTCCACCCATCATCATGTCAATGCTCGACACCAGGTATGGCTTCTTAGGACGGTGAAGTTTACACACGTTTACCATTTTTAAATGTTTTATTTAACATTACTATATTAGCCAACCAAGTTGGATATTTGATTTCTTGTATAAATCCATCCCCTTCAACTTCTTCACATCATTAGAAATATTTGCTCTTTTGTCTTCTCTTTCTTTGTGGTTTCTATGAGAAATGTGTTTAAACTTGAGCTTGATTGTGAGATAGTGGCATATCATGTTCGTGTCTATTCTGGACATATCGAATGGTCTCCATCTTAATAAGTATCCATTCTCCTAAAGCACTTGACTAATGTCATTCTCTTTCCCCATAGTTAATGAGGTCCCTATTTAGGTAGTCTGATGATTCTGAGACATATTTGTATTGCTTTCAACTTCTTAATTGGTGTCATCCATCCTTCTAAGGAATCATATCTAAGATCTAAGTAAACAAATTTAACATAGTGGGAGCTAGGTGAAGGGTCGCTTCTGCCCTCCCTATTTGTTAAAAGCCTTAAACTGTCCTGGTCACATTTTCTTTTAACTTCTTGATCACCTCTTACCACTTCTACCCATCTATTTTAAGGGGTATTTCATGGTTAAATAGAGGGTTGAGAGGATAAATCCTAATATGTTAAAAGCTAGTATGTCGATGATGATATTATAAGTGGAAAACAACACCAGGTACCTCACTATTATGGCCTTCGTGTTTCATCGCCTTCGGAATATTGTCAAGATTTTGACATATCATCGTCCCAACACTGCACTCCCAAAAAACCTAGAAGTGAACCATGAATGGTTGTAGGAGCTCTTGGTCTAACTATAAAACTTCGAACGCATTCTAGTATAAGACATAAGCTAACCTCTTAGAGTCCACGATGACCATATTCACATTCCAATTATGCATTTGTAGGCTAATAATCACGGGGTCATTCTCGACCTCTTAGAGTCCACAATGACCATATTCACATTCCAATTATGCATTTGTAGGCTAATAATCATGGGGTCATTCTCGAGAGGTATGACTCCTTTCAGGTTTCTATTGGAGAAGCTAATATCAGGTGAGATGATTTTTCTTTTAATGAGAAGGATGCCAGTGAAATTAAGGGTAGAAAAATGGGTCCAATCCGTCAAATATGCTTGTTTTACCCGTCTTTTTTTTGTAAGGCAGGACAAGGTTTTTGACTCGCACCCCCTAATATTCTTGTTCGTCCTGTTTTTTGTGGACCTTTGCGGGCACAAACACATTAACATGAAAATTTACAATTTTTAAACTTAAAATATGCAACGTCTCGCGAACCCGTACCACCCCACACTCTTTTTTTTTTTAGGAGTGGGCAAAGTTTTTGGCTCGCATTCTTAACAAAACTCGCCCCACACTGCCTCATTTTTTTTATAGATTCTTACGAGACGGATCTAAACCGGACGAACATGTCCCTTTGGCATCCCCTAAATGAAATGCATTTCTTGACGACCATATCTTTTTCTTGATGAACTTGAATCTTCACCTCTCCCATAGTCTTGCCCAATCATACTCGCATGTGATTTGCTTAGCTATGATCATATGCATTTCTTCAATATAAAAAGACAAATAGAAATCTTGGAGGATATGTTTCCTCGTTGTGTTTAGCGGGGTAAAATGCTGCAATGACCTCTTGGTAGACTTCAATATAAAAAGATAAATAGAAATAAAAATACATAATTTTTAATTTAATTCTAATACATAACTTTTTTTTGAAAAAATAAAATAGAAAAGGCACCAAAATACAACTCAGATAGCCTAAGAATAGAGACCCAAGATGTACCTATCTCAGAAAAAAGAAAAAAAAACAAATACAACGAAACCAAAAAAAATGGCACAAGCTAGATCTCTCCATTGTAAAACCACGACAAAAACACTTCCAAGAAAGATCAAAGCCACTTAAATCGCTATTTGCACAGATGTAGAATAGAGTTCTCACGCCAAGTCGAGAAAGCACAAGAGTTATCCACTGATCTATCATGATAACATTTCCAAGATGAGCCCAATGAACCAGAAAACACTATATGATTTCGGAATTTCGGAATTTCCAAACCGACCAGACCACATAATATAGTACTTACACACGTTACAAATCAAACAAGCTTTGCATGCATAAATAAAAGGAAATAGAACTCTCCAACTCATAATTTAGTAGAGCACTTAACTAGAAATTAAGAAAACTACTAATTATCTTTGATAATACTAAGTATATCTGGATAATACATGCAGCATGCATGCATGCATGTAGAGCTTACTTATAGTTTAGAGAGGTGGACAAACAAAACCAGGAGGAGGAGTCTTCCCACAAGTGACTAAAACTTGAAGAGCAAGAGGAAGGAAAATATTCAGATTAAGAACCTTAGCCCTAATAGCAGTACAAAGACAAATAGCAGCTTCAAGATCAACCAATCCATGAATAACAGGACAGCACTCATTCTCCAAAGGGTTTCCAATTCCAACATGAACAAGACCTCCAAGAACATCCAAACAAAGTCCAAGTTTGAGTGCATCGATTGGACAAGTTGGTTGAACTACTGGTGGAGGAAAAACAGGAGAGACTGTTGGTGGAGGATATATGATCGTCGGAGGTGGTAGTAGTGGTGGAGTGACGATTATCGGCGGCACGACAACAACAGGAGGAGGAGTCCCTATTGGTCGTACTTTTCCCCCGCCGTGATGCGGTGGATGTTTTGGATGGCTTGGTTTGTGGTGGTGGTAAGGTGGTGGATTTGGTGTGCATGTACCACATGCATGTATCATCACTGGTGTTACGATATTCAACATTAATATCTTGAAAATGAAAAATAAAGCTTTTGATTTTGATGATGGCATGATGAATGATGTGAATGTGATACACAAACTTTGAGTGTTTTTCTTTGATTTTGAAACTGCACTGATAGTGTGTTGTTTATATAGCTGTTGTTTGATGAGGAATCAAGCAGGGAAGCGGTGATGGTTCTAAATTTGATTTAACTTTTTCGTTGTCATAATGTAAAAGGTAGAATCAAATTTTCAACTTGGTAAATTATGTAAAACAATGTCAGTGTTATAGAACATATCCCTAGGCTTCTGAGTGTCAGAGATATAATTGAAGTTTTTGGAGTTTTGTTTGTTGATTTGTGATTTCAAGGTGAACCCGTGACTCTTGTTCAGTACAATCCGTGAACACTGCTTGCATGGCGTTCTGAAACTTGCCGAACAGGATGCTATAATATTACCTTTGCTTTTCTTTGGTTTTTTCACATAAATTGCAATATTCTTCTTCTCTTTGGGGTGAGGTGTTTGACACCTCTCTCATTTTTCTTGACACGTTGGAAGAAACATGTAAGCCAAGTAGAGTGTTTGGACCATATAAACAGTGTTCATCATTTGCATTAGCTAAATTCTAAATATATATTTTGTCAATGTATTATCAACAATTGAGTAGATATATGTTGCTTATATAAGAAACAAAAGATTTGTTTATCTAATAACATGCTCTTACGGTAAACCTTAGACCGAGGAATTAAAGGTTGTAACATGGGATTTTTCTTTTAATTGGCAATCATGTGGGAGTATATAGGATACTTTGTCCAAAACAAGGGAAAGTATTTGCATCCTAAAATAAAGGAGAGGTACCGTATTTTAAATAGAAAAATTAATATAATCAATCGTTTTATAAAAGATAGACAATTAAATCTACGTTTTAAAAATAATCTTCGTCATACAATCATCGAAATTAAAGATATCCCTCCTTTATAGATAACTGTATTTCTCATCAACCACATGCTCTAAATAGTTGAGCCAAATCGCGGCTACAGTCAATCTTATCGATTTGTTCTTCACCTTCTCGCAATATTAGAAGAAGCTCATCAATTCCGGAAAAGGCAAAACCAACCTACCTTTTATCTAACTATAAACTTTATTCCAAATCCCGGTTGAATACATACTGTTGTACCCCAAAATTTGCCCTCTCTTTCTTCAGGAAACCATCTTGGATTTTCAGAGTCCCTCTGAAACAAATCCAAATCTTGAGTTATCATTTTTTGCCCAAGCAGACCATTTACAAGAGCAAGATGATCACATAAGCTCTAAAGACAACGCTTTTATCTTGAGAAAAATTAAATTCTAAGTACTTGGAATTTTTCTCTGAAAAAATGAGTGTTTAAGAAAAAATCAGCGTTTCAGAATTTCTGGACCAATTCCAGATAAGAAACGGTCAGAAGTTGCAAGCTTGGCTCAGTGCAGTCAGAAGTTGGCTCTTCAGCAGCTACATCAGCTCAATCAGAAGTTGTAAACGTGGTTCGATATGTAAGCCTCAGACAGAACATGACTCTTTCAGCAGTTACGCAAGCTCAGCCAGAATTTGCTAAAGGAATGCAAAAGAAGCAAGGAAGTCTGAAGGCTCTTTCAGAACATGCTGAAATCAGAAGATGAAAAGGTTAGAAGAGTGGGTGTTACACTGATACAGAATCTCTAAGCCCAGGAGGTCCAGAAGCAAATCCAGGGAACGTATCAGAAAATCAGGAGAATCCCCAGAACTTAATAAGACAACAGGAAGCCAAGGCCAGAGCATGGTTTACGCTGTTCTTGTTGAAACAGAACTGCTGGTTCAAAGTTTGGTTTCCCTTACCAGAATATTGATGTTGATAAGTCTCATCACCATTTAATGCTCATTAATGCTCCCAACCACTCCTGAACATTCATCCAAGTAACCCCTTCACGTGTGGCTTGGTAAATGCCTTTATGCAGATTCTGGCATGGGTCTACACGCCACCGCCCACCTAAGAGGTCACTTCTCTCCAATCCACGCCTGCTGCTGCAGCCTAGGCTGAAGGCTATCTGTTATCACAACTTCCCAGGAATTTCTGTCAAAGAACAATTCAAACTCTGTTGGCGCTTTAATGTTCAAGACACTCACAAGATCTTTGCCTATAAATAGAGAACCATTGTCCACTGAAGAGGGGCGTTCAAGAAACAGAAAAATTGCTAAGAGAGAAACAGAAACCTTTAGCAAGATAGTGTTGTGAAACTCTGCCAAAATCTCCAGTGTTTCATAACTTTGAAGTTCTTACCTTCAAACTTCATCAAATACCCAGTTTTCTTTGTGAACCAAAAACACCCTTTTCAAACTTCTGACCCTATATACGCATACACCTTCACCTACCATTTTCAAAAAGAATCTGTCCAGAACACCACCAGAGCCAAAAGCTAGCTTTCATCCACAATTTTTTCAACAGCCAGGTAAGCACCTGCTGACCTTCATCACGCTGCTAAGCATCATCAGCTGTGCATACTCAAATAAACATAATGTAAATATCATATTGTTGCTGTTTGTATTCTGAGGATTTTCATACCTCAGAACGTTCTGAGCCAGTGTAGGACGTGTCTGTGACCTTGTTGGTTCTGCCCTCTGAAACATTTTGACATTTGCTGGATCTGTTCCAAATATGTTTCCTGTTTTGTGGAATAACAACAAAATTGCAGATGTTCTGATTAGTACAGGGAAAAACCAAGTGCTGACTTTGACGTTAGTACATCTGAAGCCTGTTTTGCTGTCAATAATATCAGAACCTCTGAGAGTTATTGTCTTTCCAGCAGAATCAAAACTTCTGGTTTCTCCACTAACGAACTTCTGTCTTGCAGCGCAGGGGGGTCAGAACTTCTGGTTTCCCCACTAACAGGTTTCTGTTTTGCAGGTGCCAGAGTCAAAAGTTCTGACTCATACAGTTTAACCAAGAGGTTGATCATCTGGCAGCGGATCTGAGTCAGAACTTCTGATGACCTCTCAGCAGCGCGCTGGCTCCCTCTCTCTCTCTCCCTCTATTTTGCTTTTTGCTATTTTCTGTTTTGTCTATTTTTCTCGTTGAACCCCCATGTAAAAATGTGTACCCCCACTCCCTAATTGTTGTAATAGCGTAGGATTTTATATTTCCGCTTCTTATTGCTAGTAATTAGGACGTGTATGGCAAGATAAAATCAAATAGAAAATCCTAATTCAAAGAAAAAGCTCTTGTATGCAATAAAACACACTTGCACACTATCACCCCTAGGGTTACATCCACTTGTTGCCTTTCAAAAATTAGGCCATATTGCATGTTGAGTATCTTTGGCAAAAACAAAACAAATTCAAATGATCATAGTCCCTCGATGACGCTTTCCAAAGTTGCCTAAAAATGATCAAGTCCCTTAAAGGAAAAATTGCCCAAAGATACTTGGCACCATTGCAATCATGGTCTAAACGATGATCCGTGCCCGTCCCGTTCACATCCTAACACAAGATTGTCCACCAAATGCAATGGTGGAACAAAATTGTTAAAAGGGTTAAAAACATAGAAAAATCTTTGAGTAAATTTAGGGGTAAACCACTCTTAGTTACTTGATCAAACTTGCAAAAACACTTGCCTAGTTTTTCAAACCACACATCACTACACTTTCAAAACAACTTTCAAAAACATTGAAAATCTTTTTCAAAAGGCATACACCTTTGTATACATCCCAACATGGATCATTACAAAGGTTGCCACCACATTGGCCTCTTTTCAAAACATTTTCAAAACACATACACAAAGCACCATTTCAAACAATTGAAAATTAAGGCAAGTTGATCTAAGCAAGTAACTAAGAGCCCATGGATAACCATGGATAGAAAGGGTGCTAATACCTTCCCTTTCTATAATCTACTCCCCGAACCCAAGAAAACATCTCAAAGGTTTTTGCTGTGCTTTTTAACCTTTCCTTAGGATAAAATAAAAAGTCGGTGGCGACTCTTGCTCAACCGAAACATTTGCAAAAACAAACGCAAAACTCAAGTCAGTTCTCCCACCGTATCACAGAACTGGCGACTCTGCTGGGGATTGTATTTTAAGTGGAGTAACCTTAGGGCTTAGATCACCCTCTTGCATGACTAATTGTTTGTTTTGATTGCTTTATATCTTGGTTCTCTTGTTTGGGTTTACAATCCTACACTCGGATTTTGTGAAACATTCATAGATAGCAATACGTTGTGGAAACTGTGCGGGGTATACCGACACGGTTGAAGCAATAGCTATATTAGTGCGACATATTTGTGAGTACCGGTAACCCTTGAGTTCAATCAAGGAGAGTACGGGGCCGCTGAGTGATGTCACTAAGCACTAATGACCTAGAACCTTACTTGACCATCTTGGCCTTTCATTAGGGGTAGTGAGATGACCGACTTTGGTGCAGTTCGAAGTTGGTAGATACTCGATACTACACTCATTGAGGGTTGTTTTCTTGGAATATTTTGGTTGCTAGTTAAGTGGCTAAACCAAAACAATGAACAATGAAAATGATCCAATGATATTGAGCTCCTTAGAACCCGGTTACTATTTATAGGACAGGATTTTAAGCCAACTACACTCAAGAGGGTACTTACCTATGAAGCCCCATGCAAGCCTGAAACTAGGGTTTGGTGTGATTTGCTTGTACATATGTTTATGCATACATCATGAACATCATAAAGCATCATATGCAATTGCTAACCACTTCAAGGGTTTAGATCTTCATCTTTATTCTTGTTTTGTAGGTCATGGAAATTCCTTGCAGAAAAACCATCCAAGTCAACCTTGTAAGAATCTCTCCTCAACTCAAGGAGCTCACATCAAGGATTCCGGAAAGCTCATCCTTCAGTGAAAGATATGGTAGACTGTTCAGCTTAGTCAACACCAACATTGAAGAGGACATGATGAAAGTGCTATTCCAGTTCTTTGACCCTCTTCATCACTGTTTCACTTTCCCTGACTATCAGTTGGTGCCCACTTTGGAGGAGTTTTCTCAACTCCTGAGAATTCCTATCCTTAATCAACTACCTTTCAACGGTACGGAAAAGGAACCAAAGCCGGAAGATGTTGCTCGAGCATTACATCTACAGCCTTCTGACATCAAGGGGCATTGGGAAACTAGAAGCGGCGTCAAAGGTTTCTTAGCAAAATTCTTGTTTGAGAAGGCACAAGAATGTTGGAATTCATTGGACCTGCAAGCCTTTGAAGAAATTGTGGCACTCCTTATCTATGGGTTGGTCTTGTTCCCAAATCCTGACCAATTGGTAGATGTCAACGCCGTCAAAATCTTCTTGTCCAGAAATCCAATACCAACATTGCTTGGGGACATCCTTCACTCATTTTACACACGAACAATGAGAAAGAGGGGTGTTCTCATGTGCTGTACTCCTCTCCTTGCAAGGTGGTTTATTTCGCACCTTCCACAATTTGTCTTGAAGAATGACCAAGGCTCAAGGTGGTCCCAACGGTTGATGACTCTTACTCACTCTGATGTACATTGGTGTTCTCGGTCCAGAGAAAATGTCATCATCGTCGATCATTGCGGAGAGTTCCCTAATGTTCCATTACTTGGTATTAGAGGGGGCATTACCTACAACCCTTGCCTAGCTTTGAGGCAATTTGGATATGCACGGAGGGATGGCCCTTACGACATGTTGATTCCTGACCTAGTTTTTGACTTCGACAACGATGCGCAAGGACTTCGCCAAAGATTCATCAGAGCTTGGAGGATGCCCAACAACGTTGATAGCAAGACACTGGGACACAAGAACTCCATCCCTCTTGAGCCTTATCTCAAGTGGGTACGAGCCCGAGCCCAGAGTCTAATGATGCCTTATCCTCATGTTCTCCCTGTGATTAAAGAGCCCGTCAAGGAAGGAGAGGTTCCCTACACCATCCTACATCCTGACATGCCTACATCGTGGGAGGAGATGCAGAAGAGTTGGATCCAACTCAAGGAGGAACGGAACACTTTTGAAGCCAGCTTCTACGCCAGCGAGAAGAAGGTTTTAGAGTTCACCCGCCGACTCCATGAGCAAGAGGCCCTCAACACCTACATCGCACCAAAGAGGATGCGCAACGTCTTTTTACCTTGAGAAGTTGTTTTTGTAATATTTGGCCCATGGGGCATTTATGTACTAACAAATTTCTTCTTATTAATATGACGTGCGTTCTTTTTGTATGCAACAATTGTGAATTTCTAAAAACCTTGAATGCATTGCATAGATAGCATCTCATGCATCATGTGTATAACATGTACCCCTTTTTCTACAGGTTGCTTAATCTTCTTCGCTGTTTATTTTGAACAGTCATCATGAATCCAGAATCATCCAGTGAGCAAGCTATCAAGGCCCTCCAGGCCCAGAATGCCCAGTTTCAAGAGATGGTCATGAGCTTGGCCCAAGGTCAACAAGAGTTGAAGGCTTTACTCCTAAAGAAGAAGAAGAAGAAGAGGACTGCGTTGTTCAATACCGGACGCAGGTTTGGGAACACACTCCATAACGAGGCTGATCCAACTACTTCCTCTGCAGAGAAGGACAGTCCCCAAGGGGGGAGGGGCTCCTAGTCCTGCAGTCTCTGACAACGAGACGGATTACAATGACGAACAATACCCTCCTGCTGCCGACAGGTACAAGCAATTAGAGGACGGCTTGAGTGCCATGGAAATTCAAAATGTGCCGGGGCTGGATTTCGGAGATTTAGGGTTATCTTCTGGGGTGGTAATCCCACACAAGTTCAAGGCGTCTGCCTTTGCAAAATACGACGGGGCTTCCTGTCCAAAGCTGCATCTCAGATCATACGTAAGGAAGATCCAACCTTACACGGCAGACAAAAACCTTTGGATCCACTTCTTCCAAGATAGCCTTTCGGGGTCACAGCTTGAGTAGTTCTATCAGCTAGACAGAACCAGTATCCGACATTGGGAAGATTTGGCTACCGCATTTTATAGACAATATCAATACAATTCTAACCTCGCTCCTACGCGTACCCAACTTCAGGGTATGTCATTAGGAACGGGCGAAGGATTCAAAGAATATGCACAAAAATGGAGAGATTTGGCTGGCAGGGTGCAGCCTCCTTTGACTGACCGTGAACTGGTTGACATATTTCTAGGGACCTTGTCTGGTCCATTCTTCAATCATCTGATTGGTAATTCCTCCGCTGGGTTTACAGATTTGATCCTGACGGGTGAAAGGATAGAAGCTGGCATCAGGTCAGGAAAGATACAGAAAGGTGCCTCCGCAAGTACTGAGAAGAAGCCTTTCAAGAAGGAAGCTAGTGTCGTCTATCGTCCTAGAAGACAAGTTAAGCCAGAACGCCGCCAAGCCGTCAATGCCTTGGTCATTTCAAAACCTGTTGCTGCTCCTCAACAGTACAATCAACAAAGGGGTGAGAGGCCCAAAAGGCAATACACTCGGCTGAGTATGACCTTGTCACAAATCTTACCGCAACTGCTATCAACCAACTTGGTGACCATCAGAGAAGCTCCGAAGGTCGTGAATACTGCATCTTCTAAGTATAACCCAAATGTTGTAACTGCTCATATGCCCCAGCATAGAGTAAATGCCGTCGAGGAAGATTTGTATGCTGTTTCGGTGAATGATGTTGCTACCCCTCTATTGACTGTTAAGAGGAACCTACTGCTAGCCGGTTTATTTCCGGGTTGTAGCAAGGGTTGCCTCCTGTGTGCTGTTCTCCCTACCGGTTGTCCGCTGCTGAAGTCAGGCATCCAAAGCCTGATGGATAGCAAGGAGATTCTGTTCAAGAAAACCGCTGTTCCATCTGTTTCCGCTGAAGAAGTATCTGTCGTCACGATTTTCAACAATCCTACCAAGGCTCCCCCGAGGAAGCCAGTCAAAATTATGTCTGTTGCACCCATTACCATTACTGTTCCGGGGCCCCTCCCCTATGAATCTGACAAGGCTGTCCCATGGCACTATGGGGCAGATGTGTATGTGCTTGGAGTGAAGCAGGAGTTCAACACCGGTACCGATATCAATAACATCACTGGTCCCGCCAAGATTACTCGCAGTGGCAGGCTCTTCTCGCCTAACATTGCACCACCAGTTATCCGAAAACCTCTTATCATCACACCCGCAAGTGTGCATGTTCCAAATCAAGTTCCTATGTCTACTACTGCCGCTGAGTCCTCTAATGCTCGGGGCAAAGAAGTTGCTACCGATTTTCCTGCCCGGACGGAGGCACCAAAAAAGACTGCTGTTGAAGCCTCCCAGCAAGAGATGGAGGAAATCCTTAAAATCATTAAAAAGAGTGACTTCAATGTCGTTGAACAGCTGGGGCATACCCCCTCCAAAATCTCTATGCTATCATTGCTGCTGTGCTCAGAGGCCCACGCCAAGGCCCTGATTTCATTTCTGAAAACGGCCCATGTGCCGCAAGAGACATCTGCAGATCAGTTCACTGACTATGTGGCTAATTTGACAGCTGACAATGGTTTGGGTTTCTCGGATGTAGACCTTACCGCCAAAGGAAAAAACCACAATGATGCCCTGCATGTCTCTATAGAATGCAGGGGCACTACTCTCACACACGTGTTGGTGGACACCGGTTCTTCCCTGAATGTATTGCCCAAGAAGGCCTTAGATCGGTTGGGTTGTGAGGGCCTGGAATTGAAACCTAGTAACATCATTGTTAGAGCCTTCGACGGTTCTAAGAGGATGGTGCACGGTGAAGTAGACATTCCTATTCGTGTGGGTTCCCAAGTCTTTGACTCAACGTTCTATTTGATGGATATCCGTCCATCTTATTCTTGTTTGCTGGGTCGACCTTGGATTCACAAGGCTGGGGCCGTAACATCCACTCTACACCAGAAGCTCAAATACCCTGTCAGAGGGAAGATTGTTACTGTGCAGGGAGAGGAGGAATACATGGTAAGTCATCTGAATTCATTCCGGTATATCGAGATGGACGGGGAGTTTATTGAAACCCCCTTTCAACATTTTGAAGAGGTACCTCTAACGTTGGCGTCGGCTGAAACAATGATTGAAGAGGACTTTCCTTTGAAGATGGCTTCCTTGAAGGATGCCCGGGCTGTAATCGAGAAAGGCAAGTGCGCAAACTGGGGTCAACTTCCTGACTTCACTCAAAAGACCGACAAATTTGGGCTGGGCTTCACTGCAGAGGCTCAGAGGGCTGTTCACAAGGAAAGGATCAGAAAGCCTCCGGTGTTCATCACCAACCC
This sequence comes from Vicia faba, assembly GCA_948472305.1. Taxonomy (NCBI): domain Eukaryota; kingdom Viridiplantae; phylum Streptophyta; class Magnoliopsida; order Fabales; family Fabaceae; genus Vicia; species Vicia faba. Next base: position 977,648,365 of record OX451739.1, read on the forward strand.
AAGAGTGAATGCTATCGAGGAGGACGTAGAGGAAGCAGAATTTGATAGTTGGATCTATCCAATAACCAACAACGGACCAAGCAACTGGACGGCAAAAGATTTTACACCTATTACATTTGTCACAGAGTAATGAACTCTTTTGTTTTGTAACAAACAATATGTTGAAACTTTTACTGGCTCGGTGTCCTACCCGGGGCACCGTGGCTCCATTTGTGACGGCTTTTTGTATGACATTTCCATATATCATTAATCAAAACATTGGACGTTTGTTGCATTTCAAATCTTGTTTTCTTTCTGTGTTATATATTGCAAAACAGCTATATTTACACACACTCACTTATACAGGTTCCAATCCACTCTAGATCTCACTGGTAACAGTTATGCTACTGCCAGTTATGACTTCGAAAATCCAATCAACTTGGCCGAAGACGAAGGTGAAGATGATTGCGAAGTGCCTGGTGAACTCGTAAGACTGCTACTCCAGGAAGAGAGGGCCATTCAGCCGCATGAAGAGCCAGTGGAGACGATAAACCTGGGTACTGAGACAGATAGAAAAGAAATCAAGATTGGTGCCAATCTAGAGCTCAGTGTGAAGCAACGATTGATCGAGATGCTGCATGACTACATGGAAATCTTTGCTTGGTCTTACGAAGACATGCCTGGTTTGGATGCCGACATTGTGGTTCATCACCTGCCTACCAAGGAAGACTGCCCCCCGGTAAAGCAGAAGGTCCGCCGCATGCGCCCAGAGATGTCCGAGAAAATCAAGGCTGAGGTTATGAAACAATTTGATGCCGGGTTTCTAGCAGTGACTTCTTATCCTCAGTGGGTGGCCAACGTGGTTCCAGTGCCAAAGAAAGACGGTAAAGTCAGAATGTGTGTAGACTACAGGGATTTGAACAGGGCCAGCCCTAAGGACGATTTCCCTCTGCCTCACATCGACGTTCTTGTTGACAATACTGCTCAACACAAGGTGTTCTCCTTCATGGATCGTTTTTCAGGGTATAATCAGATCAAGATGGCCCCTGAAGATATGGAAAAGACTACCTTTGTTACTCAGTGGGGCACCTTCTGCTACAAGGTCATGCCATTCGGGTTGAAAAATGCTGGGGCAACCTACCAACGTGCTATGGTTGCTTTATTTCATGACATGATCCACCATGAGATTGAGGTATACGTCGATGATATGATTTCAAGGTCCCAAACTGAGGAGGAACACCTTGACCATCTGCGGAAGCTGTTTGACCGACTGAAGTTGTACAAGTTGAGGTTGAACCCAAACAAATGCACCTTTGGGGTGAGGTCTGGAAAATTGCTAGGTTTCATTGTAAGCGACAAAGGTATTTAAGTGGACCCTGCCAAGGTGAAAGCCATACAAGAGATACCGACTCCTAAGATAGAGAAAGAAGTCAGAGGCTTCCTAGGACGACTGAATTACATTGCCCGATTCATCTCGCATCTAACTGCTACCTGTGAGCCAATCTTCAAATTGCTGAAGAAAGATCAAGTAGTACGTTGGAACGATGAATGTCAGGCCGCTTTCGAAAAGATAAAGGAGTATCTCCAAGAACCACCCATTCTTATGCCTCCAGTGGAAGGGAGACCTCTAATACTATACTTGACAGTACTTGACAACTCGATGGGGTGTGTGCTGGGGCAGCATGACAAGTCTGGCCGAAAAGAGCACGCTATTTATTACCTGAGCAAAAAGTTTACCGACTGTGAGACTCGGTACTCACTGCTCGAGAAAACTTGATGCGCTCTGGTATGGGCTGCTCGCCGGCTGAGACAGTATATACTGACTCACACTACTCTGTTGGTTTCAAAAATGGATCCAATCAAGTACATATTCAAAAAGCCTGCTCTGTCTGGAAGAATAGCAAGATGGAAAATGATCTTGACGGAATATGACATCCAATACACAACTCAAAAAGCAATCAAGGGAAGTGTATTGGCAGACCATTTGGCACACCAACCTGTGGACGATTACCAATCATTGAACTTTGAATTTCCGGACGAAGATATCATGGTAGTAACTGATTGTGAAGTACCTGGACCGGATGAAGGACCTGAGGAAGGATCCCGATGGTCTATGCATTTTGACGGAGCCTCGAACGCTTTGGGTAACGGCATCGGCGCTGTGATCATATCCCCCAAAGTCACTCATACCCCACTCACCGCCCGGCTGTGTTTCAACTGCACCAACAACATGGCAGAATATGAGGCATGTATCATGGGTCTTCAAGCTTCAATCGACTTAAGGATCAAGTTTCTAAGTGTCTTCGGAGATTCCGCTCTCGTGATCAATCAGATCAAAGGTGAGTGGGATACGAAACACCCAAATCTTATTCCTTACAAGGAGTATGTGTTGACTTTGCTTCCCCACTTTGAAGAGATAACTTTTGAACACTTCCCAAGAGAGGAGAATCAGTTAGCGGACGCACTAGCTACGATGTCTTCAATGTTCAAAGTCAAATGGGACAACGAGGCTCCCCGGATCATTATCTGGAAGTTGGACGAACCTGCATACTGCTGCGATCTTGAGGCCGAAGAGGTGACCAAAAAACCCTGGTATCAGGAGGTGAAGAGATACTTGGAAGCTCAGGAATACCTTGAAGGTGCGTCTGTCAACGATAAGAAGTTTCTGAGAAGGTTCGCGGCAAAATTCTTCCTCAGCAACGACATTCTCTACAAACGAAACCATGATTCAACTTTACTGCGTTGTGTGGATAAGACTGAAGCAGAGAAAATCATGGTAGAACTGCATGAAGGTACATTCGGAACACATTCCAGTGGACATACCATGGCAAAGAAAATCCTTCGGGCAGGATATTTCCGGTCCACAATGGAAGCCGACTGTTACCAACATTCTCGAACTTGTCACAAATGCCAGATCTATGCTGATAAGGTGCATATCCCTCCGGTTCCTCTAAACGTACTGACAGCACCTTGGCCTTTTGCAATGTGGGGCATTGATATGATCAGCGAGATCCGACCGACGGCATCCAACGGGCATCGCTTCATCTTGGTAGTGATTGATTACTTTACGAAGTGGGTTGAGGCAGCTTCCTACGCCACGGTAACCAAGAGCGTCGTGGCACGTTTCATTCGGCATAACCTGATCTGTCGGTACGGCGTCCCGGAAAGGATCATTACGGACAATGGTACCAATCTTAACAACAAGATGATCACTGAGCTCTGCGAGCAATTCAAGATACAGCACCACAACTCTTCTCCTTACCGGCCGAAGATGAATGGGGCTGTAGAAGCATCTAATAAGAACATCAAGAAGATTGTGCAGAAGATGACAGTGACCTACAAAGATTGGCATGAAATGTTACCATTTTCTCTTCACGGGTACCGTACCTCAGCAAGGACGTCAACCGGGGCAACTCCTTTTTCCTTGGTCTATGGCATGGAGGCAGTCTTGCCAATTGAAGTCTAGATACCCTCTCTCCGGATAATGAATGAGGCAGACTTGAGTGAAGATGACTGGATCCAGACTCGACTTGATCAATTAAACCTAATTGACGAAAAGAGACTCACCGCTATCTGTCGTGGTCAGACGTACCAAAAACGGATGATCAGGGCATTTAACAAGAAAGTCAGACCACAAGAGTATCAAGTTGGGGACCTGGTAATCAAACGCATCATCCTTCCTCAAAGTGATCCCAGTGGAAAATGGACCCCTACATACGAAGGGCCATTTGTGGTTAAACATGTGTTCTCAGGAGGAGCCATGATCCTAACCACCATGGATGGTGACGACCTTCCTCACCCCGCCAATGCAGACATAGTAAAAAGATACTACGCATGAATAAAAGACCCGCTAGGTTGACATACCTAGGCAAAAATAAGGGCTTCCCGGCGAACCAAAAGGGTTCAGGCAAAAATAAGGGATGAAATGAAAAAGAATCTGTACACCCGGCAAGTCGAAAACTTGAAAAGGCGGCTTGGGCAAAAATGGGTATCCCGGTGGACTGAAAACCCGAAAGGGCGGTCCAGGCAAAAGTTAGGGATAAAGCGTAACACTATGTCTCATTGGATCACCTTGTATCCATAATTCGGCATCAACTATCGGGCTCAGACTTCGGCATTGATCAATCAGCTTCATCTTCAACTAAGCAGCAAAGCGATGAGACGCTTGAAGACATAAAGGCAATAGCAGAGTTGGAACCCAGTGGGAATTTTGTTCACATAGCTGTTTTGTTTCCTTTTCAAAATTGTATAAACTTTATGTTTCTCGGCGGCGTTCCCTTACTAGGACGTCAGCCTCTTGTACAAAAACGCCTATTTTACAGGAAAATTTCAAAATCAATACAAATTCATTTTTCCAAACAAATTACCAATTGTTTTTCCTCTTTCTGTTTTGTCTTGCGAAGAACGTCCAATGTTCATTTTTGATATATGCATTTGACATTAAATTGCTAACTCATAAATACTTGCATACGAAACAAAAGACCAATTACAGGTGACATCGGAAACAGGGGCAATGTAGAATTGTCCAGGCAATCTAGTTGCTTTGTCCGCCAGGGTACCAAGGTAGATTCAACTGAAGAATGTGACTAAATTGCCTCAACTCCCCACAGAGTAAGACATGATTCAGCAATACTCTCCCCAGGAAGAGTTAGTCTATCATCAGCCCTACAATAGGCACCCTATTCCCCTAGCAAGTCAGCAATACTCTTCTCCAGCAGAGTTAGTTTACGATCAGCCTAAAAGAGGTTGGGTATCCCCAGAAGATATCAACTTTCCCCAGCGAAGTATAGATATTCCTCAGCAAGCATCCCCGGCAGTCTTGATCTAAGATTGTTCCCCGGCGGAACACAGACATCCCCAGTGGAACCATTTTCCAGTACGGTCCGAAAGTTTCCCCAGGAAACTTGAAATCCATATCCCCAGCAGGTCTGGAAGCTTATCCCCAGTAGATTCTGGAAGCTTATCCCCTGCAGAGTACGGACGTCTCTCCCGGTCTTTATTCAAAGTTATTCCTTACAAGGGCTTATAACTGGGTTATCCTCAGCTAATTACCACGGAAGATCATCCTCGGCAAAGTTCTTCCTATCCCCAACGGAGTTCATCAAAGTTCCCCAACATAACTTATCAACAGAATCCCCAGCGGAGTTTATCATTGTTATCCCCAGCGGGGTCCATCATTGAAATCCTCAGCGGAGCTCTCATCAAAACTTCAGCGAAGTATCTCTTCCCACAGAGCAATTCCCCTCAGGGTAATCTCTCCAACAAGTTTATTCCCCAACGGAGTTATCTTCTCCTACCGGTATTCTCTCGCAACCATCATCCCTAGCGGAAACGAAGAACTCTACTCTTCAACGTCAGCCCGGGATTTAATTCCCCAGCCAATCGTCAAAGATTTATTTTCCTAGACGAAAATACATTCATAAACATTTCACATTTCATACATCTTGCTTACATACATGATAAAGTGCATACGACACTATCTCATTTTAAGCATCATGACATCATGCATTTCATACATCATGACATTGCATACAACTGATGTTTTGCCTTTTCAGGGAAAAAGACAACCCAAAAGACAACTACCTTCAACTATCACAATTCCAGATTCGATTCCTGTATCTAGCCAGGGCACATCTGTGAGTGATCAGTTTCCAGATTCGATTCCTGTATCCAGCCAGGGCATATCTGAAGAGTTTGAAGATTCGATTCCTGTATCCAGCCAGGGCATATCTGTGGACGACTAATTCTAGATTCAATTCCTGTATCCAGCCAGGGCATATCTGTAGACAATATTTTCCAGATTCGATTCCTGTATCCAGCCAGGGCATATCTGTAGACAACATTTTCCAGATTCGATTCCTGTATCCAGCCAGGGCATATATGTAGACAACATTTTCCAGATTCGATTCCTGTATCCAGCCAGGGAATATCTGTAGACAACATTTTCCAGATTCGATTCCTGTATCCAGCCAGGGCATATCTGTAGACAACATTTTCCAGATTCGATTCCTGTATCTAGCCAGGGCACATCTGTGAGTGATCAGTTTCCAGATTCGATTCCTGTATCCAGCCAGGGCACATCTGAAGAGTTTGAAGATTCGATTCCTGTATCCAGCCAGGGCATATCTGTGGACGACTAATTCCAGATTCAATTCCTGTATCCAGCCAGGGCATATCTGTAGACAACATTTTCCAGATTTGATTCCTGTATCCAGCCAGGGCATATCTGTAGACAACATTTTCCAGATTCGATTCCTGTATCCAGCCAGGGCATATCTGTAGACAACATTTTCCAGATTCGATTCCTGTATCCAGCCAGGGCATATCTGTAGACAACATTTTCCAGATTCGATTCCTGTATCCAGCCAGGGCATATCTGTAGACAACATTTTCCAGATTCGATTCCTGTATCTAGCCAGGGCACATCTGTGAGCAACCAATTGTAGATTCGATACCTGTATCTAGCCAGGGCATATCTGCATGAAGAGACTGGAGATCAACACCTGTAACAGGCCAGGAAACCATCTTCCTTTCTCAAAATACATAAGTTCTCGCTAAGGAATCTCTTACGCGATCGACACTTCCAAATGGCATCTATAAGCCAATTCCCGACAAGGTTCTGTCACGTCTCCAGATGGCATCTATAAGCCCATCCCCTATCCACCATCTCTCCAAATGCCATCAATAAGCCCATTCCCGCCATCACATTGCTGATACTCTACTATGCGAGTGCAAATTTCCGGGCACTCTAGTGTCCAATCTCCTTTTACCTTTGAGTCGCGAAAGGCAAACTTGCCAATCTAACTCTTCAGGTTCAAGAAGATTGAACAGGGGCAACTGTTGTACCCCAAAATTTGCCCTCTCTTTCTTCAGGAAACCATCTTGGATTTTCAGAGTCCCTCTGAAACAAATCCAAATCTTGAGTTATCATTTTTTGCCCAAGCAGACCATTTACAAGAGCAAGATGATCACATAAGCTCTAAAGACAACGCTTTTATCTTGAGAAAAATTAAATTCTAAGTACTTGGAATTTTTCTCTGAAAAAATGAGTGTTTAAGAAAAAATCAGCGTTTCAGAACTTCTGGACCAATTCCAGATAAGAAACGGTCAGAAGTTGCAAGCTTGGCTCAGTGCAGTCAGAAGTTGGCTCTTCAGCAGCTACATCAGCTCAATCAGAAGTTGTAAACGTGGTTCGATATGTAAGCCTCAGACAGAACATGACTCTTTCAGCAGTTACGCAAGCTCAGCCAGAATTTGCTAAAGGAATGCAAAAGAAGCAAGGAAGTCTGAAGGCTCTTTCAGAACATGCTGAAATCAGAAGATGAAAAGGTTAGAAGAGTGGGTGTTACACTGATACAGAATCTCTAAGCCCGGGAGGTCCAGAAGCAAATCCAGGGAACGTATCAGAAAATCAGGAGAATCCCCAGAACTTAATAAGACAACAGGAAGCCAAGGCCAGAGCATGGTTTACGCTGTTCTTGTTGAAACAGAACTGCTGGTTCAAAGTTTGGTTTCCCTTACCAGAATATTGATGTTGATAAGTCTCATCACCATTTAATGCTCATTAATGCTCCCAACCACTCCTGAACATTCATCCAAGTAACCCCTTCACGTGTGGCTTGGTAAATGCCTTTATGCAGATTCTGGCATGGGTCTACACGCCACCGCCCACCTAAGAGGTCACTTCTCTCCAATCCACGCCTGCTGCTGCAGCCTAGGCTGAAGGCTATCTGTTATCACAACTTCCCAGGAATTTCTGTCAAAGAACAATTCAAACTCTGTTGGCGCTTTAATGTTCAAGACACTCACAAGAGCTTTGCCTATAAATAGAGAACCATTGTCCACCGAAGAGGGGCGTTCAAGAAACAGAAAAATTGCTAAGAGAGAAACAGAAACCTTTAGCAAGATAGTGTTGTGAAACTCTGCCAAAATCTCCAGTGTTTCATAACTTTGAAGTTCTTACCTTCAAACTTCATCAAATACCCAGTTTTCTTTGTGAACCAAAAACACCCTTTTCAAACTTCTGACCCTATATACGCATACACCTTCACCTACCCTTTTCAAAAAGAATCTGTCCAGAACACCACCAGAGCCAAAAGCTAGCTTTCATCCACAATTTTTTCAACATCCAGGTAAGCACCTGCTGACCTTCATCACGCTGCTAAGCATTATCAACTGTGCATACTCAAATAACATAATGTAAATATCATATTGTTGCTGTTTGTATTCTGAGGATTTTCATACCTCAGAACGTTCTGAGCCAGTGTAGGACGTGCCTGTGACCTTGTTGGTTCTGCCCTCTGAAACATTTTGACATTTGCTGGATCTGTTCCAAATATGTTTCCTTTTTTGTGGAATAACAACAAAATTGCAGATGTTCTGATTAGTACAGGGAAAAACCAAGTGCTGACTTTGACGTTAGTACATCTGAAGCCTGTTTTGCTGTCAATAATATCAGAACCTCTGAGAGTTATTGTCTTTCCAGCAGAATCAGAACTTCTGGTTTCTCCACTAACGAACTTCTGTCTTGCAGCGCAGGGGGGTCAGAACTTCTAGTTTCCCCACTAACAGGTTTCTGTTTTGCAGGTGCCAGAGTCAGAAGTTCTGACTCATACAGTTTAACCAAGAGGTTGATCATCTGGCAACGGATCTGAGTCAGAACTTCTGATGACCTCTCAGCAGCGCGCTGGCTCCCTCTCTCTCCCTCTATTTTGCTTTTTGCTATTTTCTGTTTTGTCTATTTTTCTCGTTGAACCCCCCATGTACAAATGTGTACCCCCACTCCCTAATTGTTGTAATAGCGTAGGATTTTATATTTTCGCTTCTTATTGCTAGTAATTAGGACGTGTATGGCAAGATAAAATCAAATAGAAAATCCTAATTCAAAGAAAAAGCTCTTGTATGCAATAAAACACACTTGCACACTATCACCCCTAGGGTTACATCCACTTGTTGCCTTTCAAAAATTAGGCCATATTGCATGTTGAGTATCTTTGGCAAAAACAAAACAAATTCAAATGATCATAGTCCCTCGATGACGCTTTCGAAAGTTGCCTAAAAATGATCAAGTCCCTTAAAGGAAAAATTGCCCAAAGATACTTGGCACCATTACAATCATGGTCTAAACAATGACCCGCGCCCGTCCCGTTCACATCCTAACACAAGATTGTCCACCAAATGCAATGGTGGAACAAAATTGTTAAAAGGGTTAAAAACATAGAAAAATCTTTGAGTAAATTTAGGGGTAAACCACTCTTAGTTACTTGATCAAACTTGCAAAAACACTTGCCTATTTTTTTAAACCACACATCACTACACTTTCAAAACAACTTTCAAAAATATTGAAAATCTTTTTCAAAAGGCATACACCTTTGTATACATCCCAACATGGATCATTACAAAGGTTGCCACCACATTGGCCTCTTTTCAAAACATTTTCAAAACACATACACAAAGCACCATTTCAAACAATTGAAAATTAAGGCAAGTTGATCTAAGCAATTAACTAAGAGCCCATGGATAACCATGGATAGAAAGGGTGTTAATACCTTCCCTTTCTATAATCTACTCCCCGAACCCAAGAAAACATCTCAAAGGTTTTTGCTGTGCTTTTTAACCTTTCCTTAGGATAAAATAAAAAGTCGGTGGCGACTCTTGCTCAACCGAAACATTTGCGAAAACAAACGCAAAACTCAAGTCAGTTCTCCCACCGTATCACACATACAACTATCGAAAAGATATGCAATAATTTCTTCGCCCCTAAAACAAAAGACACAATTTATATCCGACAAAACACCTCGTTTGTACAGCTGACCTTTGGTTGGTATCCTATTAAGGATAAATCTCCACCCAAAAATTAAAATATTAGATAGGACTTTGACCTCCCATAAATGATTGATCGCTTTCACGATATTTTCCGCTAGAAAAGAGCCAGAAGGATTAAAGATGAAACGCTCATAGCAGGATTTTACCGAGAAATTGGCTCCTTGACCATTTTTACACCATCCATAATATTTCTCCTAGGCATAAACGCCAATTGATTAGTCGACACAATGCTACCCAAAACCCATTTCAATCTTTTCGCCAACAATTTGGATAAGATCTTATGCAAACTCCCCACAAGATAAATGGGTCGATACTCATGTAAAAATTACGGATTTTTGATCTTAGGAATGAAATTAATTAATGAATGAAGTGCACGCTTTCGTAAGTTTAGTGATTTTATGAATTCCTCCATAAATCTTAAGACATCATGCTTAAGCATCTTCCAATTTTGCTTGAAAAACTCTAAAGAAAAACCATCTAGATATGCAGTCTTATTTCCATCACAAGACCACGCCGCTTCCTTTATTTCTTCTTCTGTGAAGAAACTTTCGAGCCACAATCGAACATGATTGTTTAATGATTTGAAATTAAGACCTTCCGGGACTGCTCTAGACTTATTAGATTCCTTGAAAAACTCTTCGAAGTAAGACTTAACTGCCTCCTTAATTTCATTCACACCTTCCACTCTACCATTATCCACATCTACCATCGTAATGACATTCCTCTTATACCTCTCCTTCATCGCGTTAGGGAAGAAATGTAAATTCTTATCTCACCCCTTCAACCAAAGTTTCCTAGACTTCAACTGAAGCATGCTTTCTTTCAAATTTAAAGTATTACAAAGGTCAGTTGTTGCTCTACTCCTTTCTTTGACTATCTCTTCAATGTCTCCACCATGAAGATCTACCAGCAAGTTATCATTAAATTCAATTATTTCACCTTCTCACTCACCTTCAAGTCTATCCATCCAAAACTTTCGCGATTCCACTCCCTAATCCTTGGTTTCAATCTCTTTGACTTCTCGTAGAGCACAAAATCTCATCTCCCCTCCACTAAAATCTTAGCCCACTCTTCATTAATAAAGGAAGAAAAGCCATCGTGATTAAACCAAGCATTGTTGAACCTAAACAGCTTTGGTCCCTAGTCGATCTTTCCTGCGTTGAGCCATATGGGAAAATGGTTCGAAATATCTCTACTCTCCACCCTTTGGTCTATAAAGTTACACTCTTCAATCAACTTTATCGCTGATAAGAATCTATTGAGTCTACTCATCATTGTTCCATTCCCTTTAAACCAAGTAAATCCCCCCCTACACAAGGAATAGCCACTAACTCCATATCCTCAATAAAACACTTAAGTTCACTCATGTCTCTCCTCCTATGAAGAACCCCGACTCCTAATCCTTCTTCCCTAAAACATAGTTTATTAAAGTCTCCTCCGAGACACCAATCTTCAGTACGACTATGCAATTTCCTCTAAACCAAACTATTCCACATTAACCTCCCATCGACCACATTACAAGGAGCGTAAATGTTGACAAAATTATACACCCATCCTTTCCAATTAACATTAATCCTAATATAATCTAGACCAATGAAACTGAAATTAAGAGATAAAGAATTGCGCTTCCACAAAATTACCATTCCCCCCCCCCCCCCCGCCGCACCTCGAGAGTTACTAGATGTCCATTCCACATCCTTATTACCCCAAAAGGACCATGCCATTTCATCATCAAAGCATTGAATTTTTGTTTCCTAAATCAAATTTAAGTCGACTTTACTATAATGAATTAGGAAGCTTATCATCTTCCTCTTTGCTCTAATACCTCCTCCTCTAATATTGTAAGATAAAAGATTCACTTTTACAAGTTAGTTTTCGCCTTCTTAGCCAATAACCCTTCCTTATTAATATCATGGAACCCATCCTTTGCAGAAAATTTATTCACATATCTCTTTTGCTTCATTCTTTGTCATTGAATTAATTTAACTGTTGAAATTTAATTTTTATTATCTACATACTTAAATAGTTAACAAATGGTAAATTTAAAAGATAAAAATGTATATAATCAAGAAAGAAAAAAATAAGAGTACAATATACAAACAAGAAGCACAAGCAATGCTCTAAAACATGCAAAAACATGCCAAACACACCACCACAAAGAGACAGTTGAAGGGAGGTAAACTTGGCCACATGGATAAAACAATGGAGGGCAGTTAGCCACACAGTACACCTCTAAACTCAAAGGCACTAGAGCAGGTCACGTTCCAACTCAAACAAAAAGAAGACAAAAGTCAGAGCATGAGAATATAGTCATTTCCAAGTCAAGCAAATTATCGAATTCACCTAGTGATTAACCAGCAAAAAATTATTTTATTATACATTTTCATAATAATCCAGACCACTGAAGTCCAAATCGAAAGAAGACATAGATGATTGTATGTTTATTTCGGCCTGCGTGTCGTATTTGTTGTATTTGTTTCTCTGGGCTATTGAAGGGTGAGAAAACACTTAGAAGGGGGGTTGAATAAGTTTTTCCTTTTTCTTGCGCAATACTAATGGAAGGACACTGGTATTTTTATCCTGGTTCGTTTGAAACTCAGACTACTCCAGTCCACCCGCCAAGGTGATCTCGCCTCTCTCAACGAGGACTTAATCCACTATAATCAACCTGATTAAAAATTCATAACCAAACTGGTGTGACTAACAATATAATGCACAAACCAACTGCAAGTGACTAACACCTGTAAGACTCAAACTAGTCCTATCCCTCTTGAGAAATCTGACCCAACTGGTCTCTCAAGGAACACTTATAAAATTCTCTCTTAATAGTAGTGAGACAAATTTGCTTCTAAAAAGCTTTATCACAAATTGTGATTTATCACTAAGATTGTTGCCCAATACTTAAGATCTACCCACTATATAGTATTAGTTTAAAAGTATGAAAACAGTGAGCGTAAGTATGTTTCACATAAGTCAGTAACCTTTCTTTGAAACAAAAGGTCTTCTATATATAGCTTCAGTTCTTGACCGTTAATGCCTTGATGATAGTTCTTGCATTTAATGAAGCGTGTTTGCAATGATGCGTGTTGCGTGTAGGCTTGTTCTTTACATTTCTACTGCTCGTGCGCATAGTACACTTGAGTGCGTTAGCCGTCTTTAGCATTTAATAACCAACGGTACTGTCAGAGCTTGTCTCTGGAAGTTGAAGTGTTTACTTGTAGCGTTGCTATTTCAGAGTTTACTTGATCTTTTCTTCTATCAGAGTATTCTTCAATATGTGTTGATCAAAGTTTGCTTTAATCTTACATTTATCAGACGTTGCTTTCAGTGTACTTCTATCAGATCTTTGCTTCAGCTAGCTTTATCAGAGGTTTCTTAGGATTGCTCTTCATCTGAGTTTACTTTGGAGTGCTTCCTTCTGAGTTTGCTTTATACTTGCGTAGAATGTTGTTTCTTTCTAAGATGCATAAGTCAAAACTTCATCTGTACTTAGAGAAAATACAAGTCAGAGTAGAAAATATATATCATAAAATTTATTTCATTGTTATCATCAAAACCCTAAGATATGATTATAACCAAACTTTGTTCTAACAATCTCCCCCTTTTTGATGATGACAAAACAATTCAGATTTTGATTTTAAAAAATTTGTGCAAGTATGAGGATCTCCCCCTGAGATAGATAATCTCCCCCTGAGATTGATATTCCTTCTTCTGAGATAAAGAATAATTAAAGAGTTTAAAAGCATAAGGGAAACTTCCTGAGATTTATTCTTCAGAGCTTTTAGACTTTTTCTTTCAGAGTTTCTTTAGCAATTCTTTTCCTGATGATGTTCAGAGCTTAGTCTTTCAGAGTTTCTTGAGTTCCTGCATATCTCTTAAACAGAAAAGAACTTTGTGTTTCGTTAGGAATGTTTGAGACTTAGTCCCATAACTGTTTTCATGGATCAGATCAAAATCTTATTTTCTCCCCCTTTTTGTCATAATCAAAAAGTAAAAAAATAAAGAAAGTCAAAATTTTCATATATTGAAGATTCAAAAGAAAATAGAGTTACAAAACAAAAAACAACAAGAAAAAAATTGAGAGATAAAATCTAAGAGCGACGAGAAACAAGAGAAAGCAGAAGATTCTTGATTTCATTTGAGGAATCCTCTTGTTTCATCATCCAAGATCTGATTTCCTTGTTGGTTTCATCCTGTTTATCCAAACGTTCATGGATGGCCTCATTGTCCTTCTTCAGTTCATTCCGAGTGTCCAACACCAGAGAAGTTGGAGTAGAAGTTGACGTAGCTTCAGAGGAGACAACCTTTGGAGCAGAAGTAGCAGAGCCTGATTTGACAACATTGGAGAGAAAGGTTCTAGGATCGATCAGAAGAGTAGGCACTTTCTCAGAGGCAGCTTCAGCAGAAGGTTGGTAATACAGAGTCACGGCCAAAGGATTTGGTTCTGACTCAGAGCCATCTTCAGATTCATCTTCTGATAACTCCATGGGGTCAGCAAGTTGTAATAGACCACCAGTAAACTACTACCCGCTGCAATATATTCTGCTTCGGTCGTGCTAAGAGCAACACATGCTTGTTTCTTGCAGGCCCATGATACTAATGAATTTCCAAGGATGTGACAAGTACCACTTGTGCTTTTTCTATCAATTTTACAACCTGCATAATCCGCTTCACAATAAATAACTAAGTTACAAACATTACCTTTAGGATACCATAATCCAACATTTGTTGTTCCTTTGAGATACTTCATGATCCGTTTCACCACCATGAGATGAGATTCCTTTGGATTTACTTGAAAGCGAGCACATAGAAACACTAAACATTATGTCAGGATGGCTTGCCGTCAGATATAATAAGAAGCCAATCATACCTCGATACTTTGTAATGTCGATGGAAACACCTGATTCATCTTGATCAACATATGTACCGGAACCCATTGGTGTAGACATTGCGTTACAGTTATCCATGTCAAATCTTTTCAAGAGTTCCTTGCAATACTTGGATTGGTTGATGAAGATGCCATCTTTTAATTGCTTGATTTGAAGTCCAAGAAAATAATTCATTTTACCCATCATGGACATCTCAAATTCTCTTTGCATCATTGCTGAAAATTCTTCACACATTTCTTTGTTTGAAGAGCCGAAAATGATATCGTCAACATAGACTTGAACTAGAAAAGTGTCATTTTTTATTTTCTTGGTAAACAAAGTCTTGTCAGCTTTACCCTTTTCAAAACCTTTTTCGCATAAGAAGTTACTTAGCCGATCATACCATGCCCTTGGTGCTTGTTTCAAACCATAGAGAGATTTTCTCAATTTAAATACATGAGATAAATTCTTGAAATTTTCGAACCCCGGGGGTTGCTTAACGTAGACTTCTTCATTGATATATCCATTGGGAATTATTCAAGGAAACTTCTCTTAAGTCAAGCATATGGATATTATATACCCTCACACCTTTAAACATACAATCATTCTTTTCATTATGTACTATCATGCAACAATCTTTGGCAAAAGTTACCTTATAACTATTGCCACACAATTGACTAATGCTAAGAAGACTATGTCAAATGCCTTTAACTAACATAACATTTAAGATAGTAATAGTTGGGGGGTTATCTATACTACCTTTTCCGAGTATTACACCTTTGTTGTGATCATCATAGGATACATAACCTTTCTTCTTCTCCATAAAGTCGGAGATTCGAGAGATGTCTCCTGTCACGTGTCTTGAGCATCCACTATCTAGAATCCATTTACCCGTCATAAAGTCAAGACTAAACCTACAAAATAAAACAAAGGTGATAGGTACCCAATTCTCATTGGGTCCTTGGGAGTGAGCGAAATAATTGTTGAATTTGGGCAACCCTTGAAAAGTGCCTTTAGGAACTAAAAAGCACCTAAATTTGCATTTTTAATAGTGTGGAATTTCTTGCAACAATAGTAACAAAATAACCTATGATGAGATTTACTTTTACTATTTCAAACCTTCTTTATCAAATTATACTTCTTATTGGGATTTTCAATCTTTGAAGAATTAACAGCAAGAGTATCATATGGTTGTGAAGCCTTGTCCACTTTGGTTTCGAGAGTACTCACCTCTTGTTGCCAAATTTGATAAGTTTTACAACCAAACCAACAAGGTTCCTCTTCCTCCTTTTTATATTTTTGACTATCTACAATAGATCGCTTTAATGATTTAAATTGCTTATTGGTTTCTTCAACCTTTGCTTACAAGTATGTAAAAACTTTTTCAATTGAAGCTAATTTCTTATAAGCATGCAATGCCTCTTTTTGTATATTTTCAAAAAAAAATTTCAATTCAATAAAAGACAACTTATCAATGTTAGTGTATTTAGAATGGCTTACATTTTTTTCTTGCTTTAACATTGATTGGCCATGAAACAATAGTTTGACTCTTCATCACTATCACATGAGCTTTCATTACCTGAGGCATCACTACCGCTATCCCAAGCAACATAGGTGTTCGATTAAAATATCCAGCGTCAACCTTAGAGATTCGAAGGGCTTAACATCCCACCCATGGGGCTTAGAATGGGCTAGGCGCAACCCCTGAAAAAGCTCATACTATATGGAAATAAGGTTGGGCCATCACTAACAGCAATTTCTTTTAGTGTAGTGGTAAGCGCTTGATCTATTTGACATGGTATCAGAGCATGGTCATAGGTTCGAATCCTCCCAAATGACAATGGGGGGAGATTGTTGGATTAAAATATCTAGCGTCAACCTTAGGATTTCAAAGGGCTTAACATCCAATCCATGGCGCTTAGTATGGTCTAGGCGCAGCCCCTGAAAAAGCTCATACTATATGGAAATAAGGTTGCATCCTCACTAACAACAATTGCTTTTAGCGTAGTGGTAAGCGCTTGATCCAGTTTACAAATTGAAGGATAGAAAAATACAAGAAAGGGGGTTTTAATTGGGGTTTTAAAAAATAAGGCTATAAAACACGTTGGTTATCCCGGTTCATTTTGAACTCAAAACTACTCCAGTCCACCCGTCAAGGTGATTTCTCCTCTCTCAATCGAGGTCTTAATCCATTAATCACAAATGATTACAATTCACGAAGACAATTGTCAACGTCTTCTTGAGATCCAACCACAACTTGGTTTCTCAAGGAAATACAACTAAAAATAATTATACAATGTGTTTGAGTTTGCTTCTAACAAGCTTTATCACAACTATGATGTTTACACAACTTTCAACACAATTATAATTCAAGAGATAAAAATAATAGTGAGTTTTGGTTGCTCTTGTTTGATATGCGTGTGAATATGTTTACATGATCCATCTCCATCATCTCCTTTAAATATAAGAAGTATTTGATCTGTTAGAGACATAATATTATGATTTTGGAAGGTTGTTGATTTGAGATTTGATTTCCTTTCCAAAAATATAGATCTTCTTCCAGCCATAAAGTTTTCCAGCCGTTATTTTAAAAATGCCATTAATGTGATGTCAGATCTAGTCATCTCAAAGTATCTTGAGTTAATTTCTTGTAAGCAAAACATTGAATATGATAGTTATATTTGAAGCTTCTTTGTTTTTTTATAACTTTACATATCAAATTATAACATGCATCTTGGTGCTTCAAAAGTTTGACTGTCAGCATCAGAACTTCTCTTTCTTGCATGTTGTTTTAGCTTTGCTTCAAAGCTTTTTATATGCTCTTCTTCTTCTTCAGAGCTTCATCTGTGATTTTTTTCTGTAAATTTAATCAAATGATTAGAGCGCATAATTTATCTTCACAAAATTATGTATTTGTTTTCATCAAAACTAATAATTGGATGTAGAACCAAACTATGTTCTAACACTAGGCTTTTTTAGAATTCCTAGAGTTGTTTTGTTGGCCATTTCCTAATCCGGTCTAAAAGGACTCGGATTCCTACATTCATAGCATATACCTCTTATCTTATCCTTTTTGTTGTCTTCATCTTTAGAGGATGTAGGTTGTCTTCTAAATTTCACAAGATTTTTGTTGGAGTGTTTGACACCATTCTTTCGAATGTATCGATTGTATCTTCTCACAAATAATCCCATTTATTCATTATCTGAATCTTCTTCATCACAAGAATCACTATTATTAGTGTGCTCATCCTTTGAGGATATTGAACTTGAAGCTCTAAGATCTTTATAATTAGTTCCTTCCTCCTTATCGGTGTCTTTCTCCTTTTTCTTCTTCTTCTTCTTCTTCTTCTTCTTCTTCTTCTTCTTCTCAAGCTTCTTTTCATGTTTATCCAAGCGAGTGATTTCTCACTCACGTTCTTCCAATTTTCCAAACAAAATGGTGAGTTCAAGTGTTGCAAGATTATTGGGTTCCTTGATTGAGGTGACCTTTGGTTTCCAATTCCTAGTAAGACATCTAAAAGTCATGTTAGCAGCAATAACATTGGAAATAGGATTACCTAGCAAATTTAAGGGATTAATAATATGCGAGAACCGCTTTTGCATTTGAGCAATGGTTTCACCATGCTTCAGGCGAAAGAGTTCAAACTACTGATTAAGTGTATTAATTCTAGCTTGTTGGACCTCATTAGTTCCATCATAGGTAACTTATTGAGTGTCCAGCATAGCGTTAGCGGTCTCATAATGGGAAATGCGATAAAAATCATCAACACCAAGAGCGGATATCATAATGTTTTTGGCTTTCCAATCATGTGCCCACTTCTTATTATCTTCCTCATTTTATAGAGCTTCCGGCTTAGGTGTAGCAACACCTTCAACCTCATATGTTACCGGTGTTGGACCATTTTAAATGGCTTTCCACACACCTTTATCATATGAGTTGACATGAATTTGCATACAATCTTACCAATAACTATTGTTTTCTCCCATGAAAATTGGGGCTCTTTTATAATCCTCTTTAGGTTTGTACACCATTTTCTAATAAGTATCGAAGCCGGAATAAATCAAGCTTTTGATGCCAATTGTTAGATGACGACGCCTTATCTAGATGGGGGGGGGGTTTGAATAAATCACCAAGTGAAAAAGTCAAAATAAAAATTTGGTTTTAAAAGTAGTTTAAAATAGTGCACGCAAAAGGTTTTGATATAGATCAGAAACATCGTTTAGACGAACCTAGCTATTGGAACTCGGATATGAAAAATAAAGTTCTATATGGAATTAACAACATAATAATGAATCTATAAACTTGAATCAAGCAACACACTATTATTTGTTTGTAGCAACTTCCTAGTAAAGCTATTTCCAATGATAACAAGCCAAAATAACGAACTATGCAATTTATCAAACACTTGGTGTGCGACCGAATTTTTAGATTTTTCCTTTTCTTTGTGTTGATGTTAAAAAGAACTTATAATCAAAAGTGATTATAAGCAAATCAACAACCAATTCAAAACAAAAACAGCCACGAAATTTTTTTTATGAGTCGATCATTTAATCAGTGTTATTTGACAAATTACTTAATAAAAATCAAAGCAAGTAAAGCGATAAGAAAAGGAGACTGGTGCTCATAGGATATCATTCGACTGGTGCGTACAAGTTGTATTCACCAAATTATGATAAACTAGTGATCAATAGAGATGTTTTGGTGGACGAAAGCAAAGGGTGGAACTGGACTCAAGTCAGTTCGACATGAACAAGAAACACTTCTAACTGTGCTCACTGCTACAAATAACACATTTAACATCGGACGCGAAATGTGTTTTATCTCGACAATAGTAGGGAGGTAAATAAGGTCGGCATAAAATATAAAGACTTATCACCTTGGTGTTTAAAACACCGAGGTCTAATATTATGAGCGCATGGGTTCGAACCCAACCTTCTGCAGTTTTATTATTTACAATAACTAGCGCCTTTTTTATCTCGATTTATTAAGAAAATCGAGGCCTTATTTATTTATTTATTTATAATAAAACTCATTATATTGTTTACCCATAATATTATATTTTTTAAACAAAAAAAATAATTGTCCCTAAAGATCATATGTTTGGTCTTCAATTCCTTGATATTTTGGGGAAGATCAAATGCATGGGAAACACTTTTCTCCAAACCAAAAAAAAGCATTCTCTATGGCTTTTGCTTGCATTTGTTTGATATGAACAAAAAAAGGGTTAGATAATTTCTACTCAAATAAATTCTTAAGAACACAAACCTTACACCCAGATAATTTTCTGCTCTTGCAATCCATCATAGAGAACTATTCATGGCAAGAACTCTTGCAAACCTTACACCCAAATAATTTTCTATTCTCAAATAATTTTCTTTCATTTGTTTTTTATATGAAAAAAAAAGAAGGCTTAGATACATAAATAATTTTTTGTTCAAATAAATATTTAAGAACACAAACCTTAAACCCAAATAGAGAACTCTTCATAACAAACACTCTTGCAAATCTTAAAGTGGAGGATAATCATCTAAGTGGAAGATAGAGAACTCTTCATGACAAACACTTTTTATAATAAAAGTTATCTAAGTTTCATGCGGATCACTAATGGTATTATCTTGAGCGTTGATAGTCATGAAATGGACGACAAGGATTTCATTACGGAATTGGTAAATATCTCAATTATAACGCTTAATGTTACCTCGGTTTTTAGGAAAACCGAAATGTTAGAACATTTAATTTACAAATAAATAAAAACTACAATTAAATAGAGGTTCCAATTTTAGCGCTAAATATTCCCTCGATTTTTATAGAAAACTGACGGGTTAGAAGATTTATATTACAAATAAAAAATATAATTAAAACAGAGGTTAGAACACTGACGTGGCGCACATGCATTAGAATCATATCAATTATCTAGAATAACAATGATCAGTTGTATTCAATGTTCTCTGTACTATTTAAATGTCTCTTTTGGATTATCAAGGAGACTCTTGAGCTATTTAAACGTCTAATTACCAACTCCTTGTTTCAAAATGTTTTCCTATTTTCAACTCTTTGTTCCCTTGTTTCAAAGTCTAAAATGGATGCAAATCTGTTGTTCGTTATCAATGAAAAGTATGTCGATTTCAATGATTTCGAAAATTTTAATCCAAAGTTGAGGAAAGTTGCTGACAAACAAAAGTTGAATGGTTACTTCAATATTCTATATGGCCCCATATTCACTAACCTCGTTAAATTTTTTTGGATGAACGTCTCCATTGTGTCAGCTGGTCATGAAGAAATCATTCAGTCATATGTCAATGGCTCTCATTTCTTTATTACTCTATCAGTGATTGCTATGAAAATCAACTGTGAAAAGTTTAGTATTTGTGTTGAATATTATGAATTCAACGGTGTCTATGCAACCCACATTCATCTACTTTTTTCTAACAAAATTAATTTCTCCAGTCATGCTCCTCTGAAACCAATTGCAAAATTTTGATTTCAACTTCTAGTGGAAAATCTCCCCCCAAGAGAGAAAGACTTAGAAACGCTTACTTGGTATGACAAACATCTCTTGTTATTCCTCACCTACAACTTGAGAGTTAATCTCCCCCTTACAATTTTCAACTTTTTGAAGGAAATGATAAAAACTTCTCGGAAGGAAAGGACTTTGCTCATACCTTATGGAAGAGTTCTTTCTGAACTTTTTTATAAGTTAGAGATAGTTAAGGGTAATGTTGTAGTTGAGTGGACTGAGAAGTTTGAATTTATTGAGTAATTCTCTTTGTTGTGTTTTTTTAATTATCAATAAAATATTTTCTTTTCTATTATTACATATTCTTGTTAAACAAAAAAAAGACCCCAAGTGATAAATCATTGAATTTTTTTTTATATGTGGCAACTAAGATTCGAAGCGAGGTTCCTTATAGCTATATTACCTTAGTTCTAATGAAAATCGAGATAATAGGTTATTAATATTTTTATGGAAAAAATAGGCACTAACTTATAGTTGTGTTACCTCGGTTTTTATAACTCCGACGTAACATGATATTTATCTTATTAAAAAAATAAAATAGTGCACTTCCAGGACATATCCTCTCGGTTTTTAGTATGTTAGAGATGAAAGCTTCGTCATGAAAAACATTATTTTTAGCAGTGGCTTAAAGAAGATTATTAAGCCGAAGCCACATCCACTCGAAATGAATAACCACCCGAATAGAATGTCAGAAGATCGATTTGAACGAGAACTGAGTCGACAAGGCTAGTTAGACATGAGAGATTTCCAGATCAAGCAATTGATGCAAATGGTGATCTCATTTAAGAAATAATGATGGTTGAATCAGAACCAATTAATTTGGATCAAGCCATGAATGACTCAAATTGGTAAGCAGCTATGAAGGAAAAACTAAAGGCAATTAAGAAGAATAAAAACTGGGAGCTTGTCGAAATATCTAGCAAGAATCCAATTGAAGTGAAGTGGATCTACAAGGTGAAACAAAGGCGAAACATTGAAATTTCCAAGCTTATGGCAAGACTAGTGGCGAGAGTTTTTCTATAAAAACTTGGTATTAATTTCGACGAAGTTTATGCACTTGTTGCAAGGTCGAAGAAAATCAGGATTGTTGTGTCAACTACATCATACAGAGGATGGAAGATACATCAATTAGATGTAAAGTTATCATTTCCTAATGGACCATTGAAAGAAGAGGTCTATGTCACTTAACGACCAGGAATCAAAATCAAAAGGCAAGAGCGGAAGGTGTACAGATTAAGGAATGTTCGATATGGCTTGAAGCAAGCCCCTAAGGCTTATAAAAAGAGAATAGATAGCTTTCTGATCAAAGCAGGTTTCATAAAGTGTGTCTCATAACATGTAATATATGTAAATGACACAAACAAGGTCAGTCAAATCATTGTATGCTTATATGTAGATGATTTATTGATCACAGGTGCAGATGAAACAAAGCTAAGAAGAGTCAAGTCAAAGTTGATGCAGGAATTTTGAAATGTATGACCTAGGGTACTTGTCATATTTCTTAGGGATGGAGTTTAAAGATACAAGTAAAGGATTGTTCCAGCACCAGAAGAAGTATGTTCAAGATATCTTGAAAAGTGCAAGATGCGCAAATGTAACGCAGCTGCCACGCCAATAGAGACAAGAGCAAAATCGAGGAAGGATATAATTGATGAGTTTGTAAGTGTAACACTGTACAAACAAATCATTGGATCCATAAGGTATCTTTGCAATACAAGGCCATATATTTGTTAAAGTGTCAGATTGTTGAGCAGATTCATGGAGAAATCCCGAGAAGGCCATCTCATCACAGTCAAGAGAGTGTTGAGATACATCAAATGTACAATTGATCATGGTGTGTAGATGCCAAGACAAAATAATATCAGCACAGAAGCAGAGGTACATGGTTACATTGATTCAGATTTCAGTGGAGATCAAGACGAGAAAAAGTATTACAAACTACATATTCATGATATGATGCACTCCAATCTCTTAGAACTCAAGGAAGCAAAGCATCATAGCTTTTCCATCATGTGAAGCTGAGTATGTGGATGCGTCATATGCAGCATGTCAAGCAATATGGATAGAGATGCTATTAGAAGAGTTTAAGATCATGTAACCTAAGAAAATGAAGTTGTTTGTTGATAACAAATTAGCTATCAATCTTGTCAATCATCCTATGTGTAATGGTAGAAGTAAACACATATAAAGGAGATATATTGTTCTCAGGGATCAAGTAAATAAAGAAAATTTTGAACTTGAGCATTGCAATTTAGAACTGCAGCTAGCTGATATACTCATCAAGCCCTTGAAAAAAATCAAGTTTGATGAAATAAAGAGAAGCATCAGGATGTGATGTCGTGAAAACATGAATTATGAGGTGTGTTAGAAGATGTATTTCATAGTTTCATTAAGTAGTTTGTGATTTGACAAGGTTGTGTGACCTAATCGAAGTAGCTGTAGAATATTCAACAAAGTCGAATACAACATATAGTTGTTGAATTGAAAGTGTAACTTTATATGTGTTGAGCTTGGACGTTGATTGTGTATAATTAGGCATGATGTTGTAATTCAAACAATTTTTACCATTTTCTCTCTTTAATCTCTTCTTCTCGTCTTTCATGAAAACTCTAACTTATCTGTTCTAACAAAATCCTAGCCAGTTCCTCTAGGGATCAATGAATTACGCTATCATCTAAAAGTGATCTACATTTCCTTCTTTTTGTACACATTTCAAATCCTTTTTTAAGCATATTAGAAAAAGTCACACAATGATTTGTCAATATTCCGTGCCTCTATTAATATTGCCTTTAATCGAATCCGCGAATTTAGATTTCAGATTGAAGTATTCAATATTAACTTAACAAAATTTTACATATAAAATAAAGTAAATTTTAAATGTTATTTTTTTATAGAACTTTAAATGTTAAATCTCTTGGTCCACATGTAGCTCTTATTTTAAGACTAGTGGTAATTATTTCTTCTGCAGTTTAACCTAAAGTAAGTTTGTTTTTCATGAAAAGCAAACAAAGAACATATCATGTCAAAATACCCCGATCTTAAACGAAGAATTTTATCAATACAAGAAAGTTCACTTACATGGAATACAAAAGACTAATCATTAGTGAAGCTGAAAAAGAAGACAAATTTGCTTCAATTTCCAACCATCACAACAATAATTATATAGTAATAACAACAAATAAATCATGTATGAACGAAGCGTTCATTGGCAAAAACAAATCCACACACCATATGAAGAATAACGAATACAGTGACACAAGACAAGCATATTAATTAAGCGCAAACGAATCCCTTTGGAAGACCCTTTCCACAGTAACCAAGTATCAAACTCAAATTAATGGGAAGATTGAGGTTAATGCCTAAGATGTTAGCCTTAAGAGCAGTGCAAAGGCAGACAGCAGCTTCAAGATTAGCAAGACCATCAAGGAGAGAACAGCATGGTGTCTTTGGTGGCTTACCAAGTTCAACATTAATCAAACCTAATATATCAGCACACACACCAAGCTTAATTGTGTCTCTAGGACATGTTGGGTTCTTTGGATGTGAGTGGTGGTGATTGTGATCTTTTGGGGGTGGTGGAGGACATGGAACATAGTTGGAGGTTACAGCAGTAAAAAAGAGGATGTTGAGGGCAAGGACTATAGCAACCTTGGAAGCCATTTGGAAGTTGGAAAATGACTTTTGGTTACTAATACTCTTAGTCACTTTGGTTTGGTGTGTGAGTGATGATGTTTGAGAGGAATAAGAGATGGCTTTTATAGGGAAGGATTGTTGAATTTGTTGGTATTCTTATGGTTTAAATAATTGGTTTATTTGGATGCCCATGTGACAAACTGAGTGAGCCCATTGGGTGGAAACTTGTTTAGTCATGAGAACTAGCTGGCAGAAATATGATCAAATTTAAGGGAATGCAGTATATTATATGGTCAAATTTGGAACTATCTGCTATATAATTTTGCAATTAGTGGTTTGTCATATTAACTAAGATAAATCATTTCTTACGTTTATATAATAACAATTTGTTATGAAGTTTTCATTATTTTCATTAGTTAATTGAAACTAAATCAATCGGCAGAGGATAATTATACATGCAATGAGGTGAACTTTGGGCTCTCATCGGGGAAAGTGTTTTGCTTGACTTCAAAATAGTATGAAAAAATATAGACTTATGATAAATTTATGAAATTTTCTGATAAAAAAGAACGTTAAACCCTCTTTTTAACCTAATTGACGGCACCTCGAACAAATTTAAGAAACTCCACTCACGTCTGAAACAAGATGACCAATGCATGATTGAATGCGACAATGCCTTTGCTACAAAGATCAGCAAACTGTTATTGATTTAGTGCTCCTACACCCAATTCCCTCGCGTTGACAAAAGATTATCGTGTTAGCTTTCCAACGTAATTGACGACACCTCAAACTGACTTACAGAGCTCAAGATACGCATGAAATAAATCGATTGATACTCTCTTGCGGGTTTCTGCGGTTTTTCGACTTCCTGACCAACTTTTTGTAGTTTTCAGCCTCGAACCGTTTACATTACAAAAAATTTGATCAAAACAATATTTTTTACAAATTATTTGAGAAACATCGATCAAAAATATTATTTTGGTATTTTATGTTATAGTTCTTCTTATGATTTCCTAAACCTTTTAGAGAAAAAAAAACCACACTCCTTCGTCAAAATACAAAGTGGCCAAATGGATTACGATATTTGCCCATTGATCGACAAAAGTAAAAATGGTCAAATAGAAAAACATGGATTTATCTCATCTAAAAAATTGCTCAAATATCATTTTAATTTATTTTACAGTGTTTTCTAAAAATTCTCATATACTTGTATTATGTAAAAAAAACTAGTTATACTTGCTTAAAGTTATTTTTAAAAAATCCCAATTTATTTACTGGAAACACAAAATTTAGATATATGTCTAATTTATTTTATCGATCAAAATAATATAACAATATACCTATCCATCATAAAAAAAAAAGTGACCATGTCTCATTCACAAACACCATAGATCCACATTTCAAAATTTGGGTTATAATGACCAAACGAGATTATCCCATTTTAGACACATATCGACTTATTAATCAAATAAAAATAAGTGACCAAATAGGAAAAATCTCATTTGGATGTAGATCGATCAATTATTATATCATCGACAGTAATTGCACAAATTCATACATGAATGCATACGGTTTACATAAAATATAAACAATTATAGGAATTTTTGAGTAAATACTACATGGTCGATTTCAAAAACTTATATTTTGATTTGACACATTCCAGTTACAACACAACACACATACATTCACATATATCATTACAAAAATATTTGATCGGTGACCTTTGAATTTTTTTTTTGGTCAAACCCCATTGATAACTTACCAAGACCACAAGTCGTACATGGTGAAAACGTAAACATAAAAATTCCCAATGGCGTTGATTAGAGGGTAAGGGAACCCTCTTCATCCAACTGCCTAAAAACTAGTCTATACGAAGTAGTCTCCCCTCTTACCTTGATAGAAATTTTATCAATGGTCTTGACGTTCCTCCCTCTCCAAGCTCTGTATCGACCGTTCTTCTTTCCAAAAGTTAAATTTTCCAATTTTTTCTTTCTCACACATTACTCTCAAATAAATGAATAACTAATCATAATATTTCTCAAAATATAATAAGAAATTATTACCAAATTACTCGTGTTTGTTACCGTTATCTCAAAACTCGAAACATCATTTTATCCCAAAAATAATAATAATAATAATAATAATAATAATAATAATAATAATAATAATAATAATAATAATAAATAATAATAATAATAATAATAATAATAATAATAATAATAATAATAATAATAATAAATTTATTAGTATCACTGAGAGTTGAACCATAAACTTTTACTCATAGTTCATTATCCATACCATTGGAACAAGTTTTCACATTTGAAAGATATAAATAAATCCTTAATTATAATAATTCTCACTATTGCTGTTATTATTAAATTTAAATAATAATTTAATAAAATAAGTCTCACTAATCAACGAATCTATTAATTAATTAAATAATTCATTTTAAATATTTTACTCCCTTTTAATTTAGTTAATTAAATAAAAATAACTAACGCTCTCAAACTCAATTATTTTAGTAATTATTAAATTACCAAAATACATTTATAATA
Organism: Vicia faba; assembly: GCA_948472305.1. Lineage (NCBI taxonomy): Eukaryota > Viridiplantae > Streptophyta > Magnoliopsida > Fabales > Fabaceae > Vicia > Vicia faba. The sequence continues at coordinate 977,675,743 of OX451739.1, forward strand.
CTAAAAATCTCCAAAACATCGTAATAAGACAAATAAATTACACCACACGCCATTAGAATATAATAATATTCTAATAAAATAATAAAATTAAATTAGGAGTGTTACATCTTACCCAACATTTTTTTCATTCAAACACGCATTCGAGACTCAGGATAAAATTCATCGGAACTTCATCACATAAATGAAAGCAAGGGTTCAAAAGCTACAATTTGAATTTAAGTAAATAAAGAAAGGGAATTGCTCCATTACTGAGTATGTGTTGCGAATCAGAGCTATTTCCATCTCCTTGCTCTTTATTATTGATTCAATCTCTAAACAAGATCAAATTTACTCCATTCATAATGGTCTCCTTGAGAAATATAAAATGATTGTGATGCAGATGTTTGAGAGTATTTGATTCACCAATGTTGTATGATGTAGAAGCACTACATTATGTTTAATATTCTCATTTGAACAAGTTTATACAAGAATTGAATGTGTCTTAGGTTTCTTCAAACAATTCATATCTTGTTGATGTTGCACAGATAATATAAATTATTGCAGATGAGAGAAGAAGAAAAGATTGTAGGCTATGTGTCAAAGGTGCAGAATCTTGTTCATATCATGAAATGTTGTGGTGAAACCCTAACTAATAAAATGATAGTTGAGAAGGTAATGCGTACATTGACCTCTCACTTTAATCACGTTATCACAGGCATTCAATAATCCATCTTGAAACCATGAAACTGGAAGATTTGGTTAGTTTATTAGAGGCACGTGAAATGAGGATTATTGAAAGAAAAGGTGTCAAGATTCAATACAAGCACTAAAGGCTCAAGCATGGAAGACGCATGGTGGTTCCAACAAATTCAAAGGCAGGGGAGAGAAAACTCGGAGCAAGAGTTCTTTGTCGAACCCTTAAATGCATAAGGTTAATGATAGGGCTTCTGAATCCTATAAAATATGAGAAGGAACTCCTATGAGAGAGGAAAAGAAGAGAAAAAAGGTGTCTAGTTCTATAACTACGAAAAGTGGGATCACTTGGCCAAGAATTGTTCGTACATGAAAGACAAGGGAGCGACAAAAGGCAAGGAGGAAGGAGAAAACCTTGCATGCCAAGATTCATATGATTATGAAGATTTGGTAGTTATGGCTGCAATCTCAGATGGCCATGTCGACTCTAAGATCTGGTTCCTCGATATAGGATGCTCGAATCACATGACTGACAGAAAAGTAGGGTTAATAGATTTTAACGAGTAGAAGAAAATCAAGGTCAAACTTAAAGATGATAGCTTGTTGCTAGCAGAAGATACTGGCAACATAGTTATTCAAAAGAGAAATTGAGCAAAAGTTATGATCAAAGATGTACTTTATGTACCTGGAATGAACTGCAATATGCTAAGTGTTGGATAAATGGTCGAAAAAGGTTTCTCAGTGGTTATGAAAGATGGAGCCTTGTAATTGTTAAACACTCATAATAATTTGGTCTTAAAATCTCCTCTGTCGAAGAATATGATATTTAAGACCATGATCAGTTCGACTGAGGTATAATTCCTAAAAACAATTGTCAACCACAAGAATAGTTGGTTGTGGCATTTGAGATTTGTCCATCTAAATTTTAGGTCACTCAATCAATTGATCACTTAAGATATGGTAACAGGTATACTAAGTCTTGTGATGCCCTACAATCTCTATAAAGGTTGCTTAGTAGGGAAGAAATCAAGAAAGTCTTTCGTTTCGACTATGTCAATGATATCCTCTTGCATACTAAAAGTAGTAAATTCAGAAGTATATGGCCCATTTTAGGATCATACTACTGGTGGAAACTGGTATTTTGTTTCATTTTTGGATGAGTATAGTCAAAATATGTGGATCTATGTGATAAAGCACAAAGACAAAGTATTTTCAATATTTAAGAGATTCAAAATACTTGTCAAAAACCAGAGTGAAAAGAAGATCAAGGTTCTGTGAACAGGCGGAGATGGTGAATACTCCGAGCTATTTGAAGAATTATATGCAGAACATGGTATTGATCATATGAGGTAAATTCTTCTTATACTCTTCAACATAATGGAATAGTAGGAAGAAGAAATAAGAGCATATTGGATATGATGAGATGCATGTTGAAGCAGAAGAATATGCCAAAATCCTTATAGGGTGAAGCCTTCATCACCGCCGTATACTGAATAGGTGTCCTACAAAAAAACTGAAGAACAAGGTTCTTGAAGAAGTTTGTAGTGGAATACGACAATCAGTGAGTCATCTGAACGTGTTTGTCTCTATTTGTTACAAGTATGTTCCTGATGCGAGAAGAAGAAAGCTTAATGACAAGTGTGAACCTATGATTTTGGTAGGCTATCATAAAACTGGAGCATACAGGTTGTTCAATATAACTAATGAGAAGATCATGATGATTGGAGATATTAGGATTAATGAGAATTTTTCCTGGAAGTGATATTCTGGTGATGCAATTAACAAGCCTCTAATGAGTTATGGCATCAATGAAGAAACTGATGAAATCGAAGTTGAAGCATTTATTGACTTTCCCGACACAGTCGAAGTCGAAGAAGGTGTGGCTAGCACAAGCCAAAGACCTCAAAGAACTAGAATTCGTCCAACAAGACTTCAAGACCATGAAATGACTGGTGATGATGAAGTCACGTAAGATGAAGAATTAGTTTATTTTTGCTTTACTTGCAGGTGCTAAACCAATCAACAATAGCGGGGCTTTAAATAATAAACATTGGAAATCAACTATGGTCGAAAAGTTACAAGTAATCGACAAAAACAACACATGAGAGTTAATTGAATTATCAGCACACACAAAATCTATCAAAGTGAAGTGGATGTTCAAGTTGAAGCACAATGTTGATGGGTCGATAGCAAGATGTGATACGGTGGGAGAGAACTGACTGTTTTTGGAATGCTGGTTCGCGTTTTGCGTTTGTTTTCGCAAAATGTCGCGGTAAGCAAGAGTCACCACCTTCTTTTATTTTATCCAACAAGGAAAGGAAAAAAGCACAGAAAAATTCCTTTTTCGAGATGTTTCTCGGGTATGGGGGGTAGATTATAGAAAGGGAATGTGTTAGCACCCTTTCTATCCGTGGTTATCCACGGGCTCTTAAGTACTTGCTCATATTGTTTTCAAAATTGCTTTTCTTTGTGTTTGTAGGTTTGAAGAAGTTTTTGTTTGAAAGGTGTAAGTGTGAAAAAGATTTTGTTTTTGAAAGAGCAAGTACTTAAGAACCATCTACCTACTCGAAAAAAGAATCGTTATATGCTATCTTCCTTTAGACAATATTATCCCACTATGAATGAGTAGGTAGCACCGTCGTTGGAGTTTAAGGGTCAATTCGAATTTAGGGACTTACGGTCACCAAAGCAATGTTAGGACGCCTTAGCGGTAACCCTAATGTCTTAGATCATTTGTTTTGAGGCAACAATATCCGAGGCAACCGTTTCGAGGCGACTATGATCTTTGGACAAGAGGGCGACCTCTAAAGTGACCTATACTTAATGACCGCGTACGAAGGCAACCAAGTGAGGTGTGCCCTAAGAGTGCACATGTGCGAGTGTGTCGTTTTCAGTTAATTTTTGTCTTTGTACATGTTAATGGTGATCTAAGTTAATTTTAGGTTAAACGTTCATTCTTGTCATGCATTCCCTATTATCAAACATCTAACAGTTTATATTTTACGGAAAATAAATTGCGGAAATTAAATAACAAGGCGTCAGGTATTTACATCGCCAAAAGCAACCCTTGAAAATTAAATGCAGAAAATAAATAAAGCGATAAAAATAGTCCTAATTATCTATTACATTCCGGAAACAGATACAATATTGGATAAAAGAAATTAAATCGCGTGCGGAAATTAAATCGGGTGCAAGTTTAATGTGTTGACCCTTTTTTGAAAGAAAATATCTTTTTTTGTTATTTTTGAATTAAGAAAGAAACTATCCTAAATTAATTATTAAATAAATAAATTAATTAATAAATATAAATATTTTTGGATTTTTTTTTGTATTTTTGGAAAGAAATAAAAATTAATTAATGTTAGTAAGAAACCTAATTAAATCTAATTGAATTTTAATTATTTACAAAAATGTGAAAGTTATTCTAAGTAAAATTCTAACTCAATTAATTAATGTTTATTAACAAAAATAAAAGCTAGAATTTAATTTGATAAAAAAAATGTTTTGTTGTTTTTATTTATTTTTTTTAAGAAAAGAAATTAAGTCCTAAAAATTAAATGCTAAATTAATTATAAAATAAATTAATTAATGAAAAATATTAAATGACATATTTTTGGAGTTTTGTTAATTTAGGAAAGAAAATAAAATGATTAAATTAGTGTTAAAAACCTATTGATTTCTAATTAATTTTAAATATTTGTAAAAAATCATTTAAAGTTATCTAACATTAATATCCTAATTAAATTAATTAATATTTATTAATAAAAAAATAAAATTCTGAAATTTAATTGGACATAAAATATTTTTGTGATTTTTTTGATGAAAAGAAGATTAATTAATTGTTAGTAAAAATAATAAATAAATTACTTAAAGAAAAATATAGAAAAAGGAAATAAAGGGTGAGAAATGGACCTGATTTTAGGGTGCAATAGTTGTTGGTGTCATGTGTAAGCTATTCTGTTTTGGCCATTTGTGTTTTGGCTTTTGGCCATTTGTGTTTTGGCCTCAACGTTCCTTAACCTTCTCAGGATGTCTGCCTCGTCATGTATTGGTGTCATGTGTAAGCTGTTCTGTTTTGGCCATTTGTGTTTTGGCCTCAACGTTCCTTAATGAACCTGCATGGGATCCTGTCTAAATCTACAGTGTTGAATCTCATGAACACATTAAATAAATTACTATATATCATAAAATAGAAATAAAGCCAATATATAAAGAAATTTAATGTTTAGGCCAATATGACATGTATGAATGATTATACCCTTTTGATCATGGAGATCAAATCAGCCTTACCCTTACTGGAGAAATAGTGATATGAATGCTTTTATGCCCTTTTGATCATAGAGATCAAACCAGCCTTACCCTTACTGGAGAAGTAGTGAGATGTTGGTTTGTAACCGGGATGGCTTGTTTGTAGTGAGAGGGGGATTTGTAATAAGGATTTCAAGGTTTTAGGGTTCTTGAAAGAATTTGATATTCTGACAGCGTTGTGGCAAGGGGTTTTTTTCTCTCCTTGTTTGTGTGAAAAGAATGGAATTATATAATAGAAATTAGAGAGAGAAAAATGGGCTTTGAAAGTGCAATTGGGCCTCCAATGTTCACTTGAGTTCGTCACGTTCCAGGCTAAATCTTAGGGGCTTAAGTGCAATTTTTTAAGTTGAAATGTGAAAACAAAATGTAGTCGACATCGAGAACTAACTCCTGTCCGAAAATAAGCTCAACTGGATAAACGGTGAATTAGTTATGAATTTTTGAAGTTTCAGCTCAAACAAACTTATTTTGGGCTCTAGTGTCGACTCTGACACGTTCTTCAATAAAAAACTGGTATTGATCGAAGCATAATTTAGTCTTGACTTTTGAAGCAAAGTTGTAGATCTCTGAGTCAGTGACCTTGTGTAAAAAGATGGGCCCAATCCGATAAAAATTGACCGAGTTATGAATTTTCGAAGTTTCGGTCCAAATGAAATAATATTCAGCATTCAGGATTTTCGGCGCGTCACACGCACTCTGAGCAAAAGACAAAGGCCTTTTGAATACCGTTTGAACTCGATACCTCATGTGAAAACGTAGCCAACTCAATTTTTGAAATTTGGGTGCCAGAACCAGCTCGATACGATGAAAATAGACTAAGTTATGATTTTTTGAACATGACGCAAATAAATTTCTACCACAATTTTCTTGTACGAAAATACTTGATAAATCCGCATTTTTGAAGACCTTCTGATCGAAATTGGCTTCCAGCTGTGAGAGATGAAAACGTAGATGACTTCAAGACGGAATTTTAGCCACTGGAACGGGTTCAAAACAAGCCACGATCTTCAAATTATGAATTTTTTAGCGCGTAAAAACTGTACTTTCAGCACACTTTTCACCATATTTCTTCGAGAAAACTCACACATTCAGATACATTCTTTAAAGAATTGACCATTAAGTCGAACCTGAATTTGAGAATACGTTATCAGATATATCTTGGCGAAAGAACACCTGAATATGACGCGCCGGGTTGGGCTTGTGAATCTTTCTTGAAATGTTTTGAGAAATATGGGAGGACAAATTTTGGGGTACAACAGCTGCCCCTGTTCAATCTTCTTAAACCTGAGGATGTAGATTGGCTTTCGTGCCTTTCGTGATCCGAATGTGGAAGATGATTGAACACTAGAGTGCCCAGAAATTTGCACTCGCATGAAGTGGTATCAGCCTTGAGATGTCGGGAATGGGCTTACAGATGCCATTTGGAGATTGCTGATAGGAGGTCTGAACTTGATTTTAACAGAAAACGAATCAGAGTAAACCGTTGAGAGATTTATTTGAACCAGTGAGAAAGTCTTGGAGTACCTTCGACTGGAATAAGAATACGGGAGATCTTAGCATCGATCTGACTGAACTAGAGAAGGTCTTCAATTATCTTTGACTGGATAAGAATTAGAAAAATCTTAGAATTGATTTAACTAAACCAGACGAAAGTCTTGGAATATCTTCAACTGGAATAAGAATCAAGGAGATCTTAGCGTCGATCTGAATGAACCAGAGAAGGTGTTGGATTAACTTTGACTGGATAAGAATCAGAAAAATCTTAGAATCGACTTAACTGAACCAGACGAAAGTCTTGGAATATCTTCAACTGGAATAAGAATTAGGGAGATCTTAACGTCGATCTGACTGAACCAGAGGAGGTCTTGGATTAACTTTGGCTGGATAAGAATCAGAAAAAATATTTGAATCGATTTAACTGAACCAGACGAAAGTCTTGGAATAACTTCAACTGGAATACGAATCAGGGAGATCTTCGCGTCGATCTGACTGAACCAGAGGAGATCTTGGAACTTCGGCTGGATAAGAATCAGAAAAATCTTCCAACCGATTTAACTGAACCAGACGAAAGTCTTGGAATAACTTCAACTAGAATATGAATCAGGGAGATCTTCGCGTCGATCTGACTGAACCAGAGGAGGTTTTGGATTAACTTTGACTGGATCGGCATCAGAAAAATCTTTAGGAATCGATTTAACTGGACCAGGCAAGGTCTTGGAATAACTTCAACTGGAATACGAATCAGGGAGATCTTATCGGCGATCTGACTGAACCAAAGGAGGTCTTGGATTAACTTTGACTGGATTGGCATCAGAAAAATCTTTAGGAATCGATTTAACTGGACCAGACAAGGTCTTGGAATAACTTCAACTGGAATACGAATCAGGGAGATCTTATCGGCGATCTGACTGAACCAAAGGAGGTCTTGGATTAACTTTGACTGGATCGGCATCAGAAAAATCTTTAGGAATCGATTTAACTAGACCAGACAAGGTCTTGGAATAACTTCAACTGGAATACGAATCAGGGAGGTCTTATCGGTGATCTGACTGAACCAGAGGAGGTTTTGGATTAACTTTGACTGGATCGGCATCAAAAAAATCTTTAGGAATCGATTTAACTGGACCGGACAAGGTCTTGGAATAACTTTAACTGGAATACAAATCAGGGAGATCTTATCAGCGATCTGACTGAACCAGAGGAGGTTTTGGATTAACTTTGACTGGATCGGCATCAGAAAAATCTTTAGGAATCGATTTAACTGGACCATCCAAGATCTTGGAATAACTTCAACTGGAATACGAATCAGGGAGATCTTATCGGCAATCTGACTGAACCAGAGGAGGTTTTGGATTAACTTTGACTGGATCGGCATCAGAAAAATCTTTAGGAATCAATTTAACTGGACCAGACAAGGTCTTGGAATAACTTCAACTGGAATACGAATCAGGGAGATCTTATGAGCGATATGATTGAACCAGAGGAGGTTTTGGATTAACTTTGATTGGATCGGCATCAGAAAAATCTTTAGGAATCGATTTAACTGGACTAGACAAGGTCTTGGAATAACTTCAACTGGAATACGATTCAGGGAGATCTTATCGGCGATCTGACTGAACCAGAGGAGGTCTTGGATTAACTTTGACTGGATCGGCATCGGAAAAATCTTTAGGAATCGATTTAACTGGACCAGACAAGGTCTTGTAATAACTTCAATTGGAATACGAATTAGGGGGATCTCATCGGCGATCTAACTGAACTAGAGGAGGTCTTGGATTAACTTTGACTGGATCGGCATCAGAAAAATCTTTAGGAATCGATTTAACTGGACCAGGCAAGGTCTTGGAATAACTTCAACTGGAATATGAATCAGGGTGATCTCATCGACGATCTAACTGAACCTGAGGAGGTCTTGGATTAACTTTAACTGGATCGGCATCATAAAAATCTTTAGGAATCGATTTAACATGGACCAGACAAGGTCTTGGAATGACTTTGACTGGATCGGCATCAGAAAAATCTTTAGGAATCGATTTAACTGGACCAGATAAGGTCTTGGAATAAATTTGATTGGATCGACATCAGAAAAATCTTTAGGAATCGATTTAACTGGACCAGACAAGGTCTTGGAATAACTTTGACTGGATCGGCATCAGAAAAATATTTAGGAATCGATTTAACTGGACCAGACAAGGTCTTGGAATAACTTTGACTGGATCGACATCAGAAAAATCTTTAGGAATCGATTTAACTGGACCAGACAAGGTCTTGGAATAACTTTGACTTGATCGGCATCAGAAAAATCTTTAGGAATCGATTTAACTGGACCAGACAAGCTCTTGGAATAACTTTGACTGGATCGGCATCAGAAAAATCTTAAGGAATCGATTTAACTGGACCAGACAAGGTCTTGGAATAACTTCAACTGGAATACGAATCAGGGAGATCTTCACAGCGATCTGACTGAACCAGAGGAGGTCTTTGACATCGCTGAGAACTTAACTGCATCTTTCCTGAAAGGTAAAGGTTAGTTATATGCAATGCATGATATGGATCAAGCAATGATGTTCTCAAAATAAATGATATTATGTGGTATGATGCGTATATGCATGTATCATGATGTATGGAAATGTAATGTTTTAGCTGGGGGAAATAAATCCCGGATAACTGCTGGAGACAAGAGTTGAATTCTTTGCTTCCGCTGGGGATGGTGAACGAAGATGATTGCAAGAATAAACCTGCAGGAGAGGATAACTCCATAGGGGAATAAAATGATGAGGAGATTACTCTGTGGGGAAGAGATGCTCTGCTGAGGATTCCACTGATAAACTTCGCTGGGGATGGATTACCATTGCTGGTGATATTGAATCTGTTAAGGATTGAATTCCTATTTGTGAAAAGAAAGGACTCCACTGGGGATGATACTTTCAGTTGTGACTTGCTGGGGATGAACCCTTTAGACTCTTACAGGGATAATCCTTTGAGTTCTGCTGGAAATGATCCTTTGAACTTGGCTGGGGAGGGTTATTTTTGTACTCCGCTGGGGATAGACTTCCAGGGTCTACTGGGGATGATGCTTCGACTCCGTTGAGGAAGCTTTTTCAGACTGTGCTGGGGAAATATTGACTCCACTGGGGGTATCTTGTATTTTCCCGGGGAACGTTCTTATACTCTGTTGGGGAATATTAAGACTGTCGGGGATATCAAGCCTTTCTAGTGCTGATGGTAGATCAACTCTGCTTGGGGAGAGTATTGCTGATTCGTTCGCAGTTGCAAGTCCCAGCTAGGGGAGAGCTATCATTACTGTCTTACTCTGCGGGGATTGAAAGTATCTTAGCCATATTTTATAGCTGAATTTACCTTTGTACCTGGTGAATAGAGCAACAGTAAAGCTTTTGACAATTTTTATTGCCCCTGTTTCTGCGGGAGAAGGTGCCTGCGGAGGCCCTGTGGATCGAGTATTATCCCCACCTATGAGGTGCTTGGTAACTTTCGATTGAAGTGACAAGTCTTCTTCTGGTAGCCAAGTGACGAGATGACGGGACATAGTCGTACGCTTTGATCCCTAATTTTTGCCTGGACCGCCCTTTCGTGTTTTCAGTCCACCGGGATACCCTTTTTTTGCCCAAGCCGCCTTTTTAGGTTTTTGACTTGCCGGGTGTACAGATTTTGTTTCCATTTTTATCCCTAATTTTTTCCCGAACCCTTTTGGTTCGCCGGGAAGCCCTTATTTTTTCCTATGCCAGTCGACCTAGCGGGTCTTTGATTATGCGTAGTATTTTCTGATTATGTCCATGCTCTCAGGGTGTAGGGAGTTGTCACTATCTGTAGTGTCGTGTTGCCATACTACCAAAAGATGTTTGATCATGCAAGATTCGTTGCTGGAATTCATGTCCAATGCCCCAATTGATTCAGATGGAGATTTGCCCCTGGCTATTTGGCATTTTGAGAGATTCCTTGAATCTTGACTTGACTGCCCCAGATGATGGACAATGATCATGCCGTGCCCCTTGGTTGGAAGTGTTTTTCCACTTGAGGTGATCCTTTTTATTGAGAAGGTTTTTTGTTCACTAGATATTCGTCGTGCGAATTTCTCTGCTGTTGAACAAATAGTCATATGCAAATAATATTATTTTAAGAATGCAAAGCTTATGTCTGTTTTGAAATTTTTTGAAAATGCATTTTTCCAGTAAAACAGGCAATTTTTTTGTAAAATGTGATGTCAACTCAGGATTTACAACAAGCCCTACAGAAGTCAGGATACCTTTTTATAACAATATGCTTTCGGACTAACCCATGCTTCAGCTAGGACTTTTTAAGGGTTATAACGTGGCCTGGTTCACGGTTTAAGAAACAAAGGATAAAGGCTCAAATTTTATTTGTACCCACCCGTTCTTCGTGATGTTCTTCGATCCTAAACTCAGCTAATCGTGCATTTAGATCCCGTTTGACTCTTTGCTCTAATATTCCAGTGATGGTTCGGATACTGACAATTTATTTCGAACAGGCAGTCATTTTTGTTGATAGTTTACAGGACCTCTTTCTTTTTTATTTTATTATCCCTGTCTTTTGCCTGAACTGTTTCTTTTGTAATTACAGTCAGCGGGATGCCCCAGTTTTGTAAGTCTCCTTCATAGGTTTTGACTTGATGGGCTTTTATTTCGAGAGATAATGACTACCTGTCCTTACGATTATACGGAACCATCACCGTCTTTTGTTGCGGAAGGACTTCTTTGATGCCATTCATTGTGCACCTGGATTAACTGAGAAAACTACCCTGCCCCAGGTTATAATTACGGGTTTTAATTTGTGAAACGAAAAACTCCAACTTATTTGGCTCAAAGGGGTTGACTAGGGATTATCTTCCTTATAACTCCACTATTTAGGATTTGAAACAATGTCTGTACATCGTCAGCGGGGTCTGTTCAAAAGCATATTGTAGAGATTTTGGTATCATTTTCGTCATCCTCCCTCTAAAGGCTTAGAATTTTTTTCGAGAGTTGATCATCACATAAAATGAAAGCAATTTTAATATAGTGAATACGAATGTATTGATTCAAAACAGACATATGCAATGCATTGATAAAGTAATAAAGTTTGACATGAATAAATGTTCGAACAATCAAAAGAAAATTACAAATTGAAAATTCTAATGAACAAAAGTCTTCTCGTCTCAGTACTTGTCACTTCAAATGGTGAACCTTGGAGGGATGGTAGAAGAACTCAGCCTAACCATCTTATGTGAATTCCAATGCTCCTTCATCAATCAGGTTTTGAATTTTGTACTTCAACTTCCAACAGTCGTCAGTGTCATGCCCCGGGCTGTTAGAATGGTATGCACACCTTGCATCAGGATTGTAGTTGGGTGAAGAAGTCTTAGGATTCGGATGAGGTCCTACCAACGTCACTAGATTCAATCTCAACAGGTGTTGTAAAGCCTGAGACATCGACATGTTAAGCTTGGTAAATTGCCGCTTGGGCATATTTGGCTTACTCCGATCAACCTGTTGTTTATGGCAAGGTTGTTGTTGGACCCTTGAGGTAGTAGCAACTTGGAGAGGTCTATTCTTCATCAAACCAAACCTTTGACTTCTCGGAAGTTGATTAATGACTTGGGCCCCGACCTTGATTGTTTGCTTCATGTTGTTGTATCTGTCTTGATGAAGCTGGTTGATAATGGTTCTCAGCTTTTCTTGTTCCCGAGCTAAGCCTTGGATAAGAGCCATCTGCCCCAGCATCTGGGTTTTCATGGCACTGAACTCAGCTTGCAATTGTTCCAGCCGTTCGTCCTTATTGTCTTCAGTACTTTTCTTGACCAAGTTCCCAATGAGGAGTGTTTTCAAATCTTCCTGCCTCTTGGATAGGTTTAGGAATACGTCCTTGAACTGAGCTTCTCGAGTTTGAAGACCTTGGTTGTTTGGTTGGAAAGCCATTGCTAAAATAAACAGCGAGAACATGAGAGACCTGTACTGGGAGACCTGTTATACAATGATATGTATGTATGCAATGTTTTCAAGGATCCCGCGGGGTAAATAAGAAACTTGTTAGAATTTGAATTTTGCAGCTTTAATTGAAGAAACTTCATGTTGTTACGAGTCCTTCTTTAAGAGTCAAGCTCACCATATCGAGTGGGTCATAGCCCCTGACTCAAGTTGTCGTGTTTTGATTTCTAGACAACCTTGGCTAGAGGAAAATAAATCCCCTTTTCCACTTTCTAGACATTTGATTTACCATAACCTACATCACAGACCCTTGAGATCCCTGAAATGGTTAAGGAAATTTTAAGGCATGATGTTATGATCTGTATGTTATGCGTTTAAGCAAAAGTGAAAGGTGATGTAAGTGAACCCTGCAATAAATCCAGATTATTGGATAAGGACTGTAAACAAAACCTGCAAGGAACTCATGTTGTCAGATAACAAGAATGTGCAATTAGTTCAAGTTTGAAGGCACACAAGTCACACAAACAGCCTTAAGTTTAGGCTGGCATGGAGTTTAGGTATTACCCTCTTTCAGTTCAGTTGGTTCAAACCTGTCCTAAAAATAGTAACCGAGTTCTAGAGGATCTCAATATCACTGACTACCCTCGATCGGTCATAATTCTAGTTTAGCAACCTTTTCTTGCGGCCGAAATCATCGCGAGAGTTTAGTCTCAATGAGTGTAGTATACTGCTACTGTTCTATGGCCAAGTTGGTCAATTTAAAGGTTCTAAGGTCAGTTGGTGCTTAATGACCCCTTAGCAGACCAATATTCTCCTCGTTGCGCCACAAGGGATATCGGTACATACTAAAGTGCCACACCAACGTAGCTACTGTTTCAACCGTATCGGTCTACACCGTACAGTTCCCTCACAGTTTATTGCTACTTACCTAAAGGGTATCCCCCAGATCCGAGTTAGGATCTATAGTAACTCCGATACAAGCCCACAAATATAAAGCATACAAGACAAGCAATTGAAAACAATATGAACTATTCCTAAGGTACACTCCACTTATTAAGCGTCCCCAGCAGAGACTCCAGTTCTGTGATACGGTGGGAGAGAACTGATTATTTTTGGAATGCTGGTTCGCATTTTGCGTTTGTTTTCGCAAAATGTCGCGGTAAGCAAGAGTCGCCACCGTCTTTTATTTTATCCAACAAGGAAAGGAAAAAAGCACAGAAAAATTCCTTTTTCGAGATGTTTCTCGGGCCCGGGGGGTAGATTATAGAAAGGGAAGGTGTTAGGACCCTTTCTATCCGTGGTTATCCACGGGCTCTTAAGTAGTTGTTCATATTGTTTTCAAAATTGCTTTTATTTGTGTTTGTGGGTTTGAAGAAGTTTTTGTTTGAAAGGTGTAAGTGTGAAAAAGATTTTGTTTTTGAAAGAGCAAGTACTTAAGAACCATCTACCTACTCGAAAAAAGAATCGTTCTAAGCTATCTTCCTTTAGACAATGCTATCCCACGATGAATGAGTAGGTAGCACCAACGTTGGAGTTTAAGGGTCAATTCGAATTTATGGACTTACGGTCACCAAAGCAACGTTAGGATGCTTTAGCGGTAACCCTAATGTCTTAGATCATTTATTTTGAGGCAACAATATTCGAGGCAACCGTTTCGAGGCAACTATGATCTTTGGACAAGAGGGCAACCTCTAAAGTGACCTATACTTAATGACCGCGTACGAAGGCAACCAAGTGGGGTGTACCCTAAGAGTGCACATGTGCGAGTGTGTCGTTTTCAGTTAATTTTTGTCTTTGTACATGTTAATGGAGATCTAAGTTGATTTTAGGTTAAACATTCATTCTTGTCATGCATTCCCTATTATCAAATATCTAACAGTTTATATTTTGCAGAAAATAAATTGCGGAAATTAAATTACAAGACGTCAGGTATTTACATCGCCAAAAGCAACCCTTGAAAATTAAATGCGGAAAATAAATAAAGCGATAAAAATAGTCCTAATTATCTATTACATTCCGGAAACAGATACAATATTGGATAAAATAAAGTAAATCGCGTGCGAAAATTAAATCGGGTGCAAGTTTAGGGTGTTGACCCTTTTTTGAAAGAAAATATATTTTTTGTTATTTTTGAATTAAGAAAGAAACTATCCTAAATTAATTATTAAATTAATTAATTAATTAATAAATATAAATATTTTAGGGTTTTTTTTTTGTATTTTTGGAAAGAAATAAAAATTAATTAATGTTAGTAAGAAACCTAATTAAATTTAATTGAATTTTAATTATTTACAAAAATGTGAAAGTTATTCTAATTAAAATTCTAAATCAATTAATTAATGTTTATTAACAAAAATAAAAGTTAGAATTTAATTTGATAAAGAAAATGTTTTGTTGTTTTTATTTATTTTTTTAAAGAAAAGAAATTAAGTCCTAAAAATTAAATGCTAAATTAATTATTAAATAAATTAATTAATAAAAAATATTAAATGACATATTTTTGGAGTTTTGTTAATTTAAGAAAGAAAATAAAATGATTAAATTAGTGTTAAAAACGTATTGACTTCTAATTAATTTTAAATATTTGTAAAAAATCATTTAAAGTTATCTAACATTAGTATCCTAATTAAATTAATTAATATTTATTAATAAAAAATAAAATTCTGAAATTTAATTGGACATAAAATATTTTTGTGATTTTTTTGATGAAAAGAAGATTAATTAATTGTTAGTAAGAATAATAAATAAATTACTTAAAGAAAAATATAGAAAAAGGAAATAAAGGGTGAGAAATGGACCTGATTTTAGGGTGCAATAGTTGTTGGTGTCATGTGTAAGCTATTCTGTTTTGGCCATTTGTGTTTTGGCTTTTGACCATTTGTGTTTTGGCCTCAACGTTCTTTAACCTTCTCAGGATGTTTGCCTCACTATGTATTGGTGTCATGTGTAAGCTGTTCTGTTTTGGCCATTTGTGTTTTGGCTTTTGGCCATTTGTGTTTTGGCCTCAACGTTCCTTAATGAACCTGCATGGGATCCTGTCTAAATCAGCAGTGTTGAATCTCATGAACACATTAAATAAATTACTACATATCATAAAATACAAATAAAGCCAATATATGAAGAAATTTAATGTTTAGGTCAATATGACATGTATGAATGATTATACCCTTTTGATCATGGAGATCAAATCAACCTTACCCTTACTGGAGAAGTAGTAATATGAATGCTTTTATGCCCTTTTGATCATGGAGATCAAACCAGCCTTACCCTTACTGGAGAAGTAGTGAGATGTTGGTTTGTAACCAGGATGGCTTGTTTGTAGTGAGAGGGGGATTTGTAATAAGGATTTCAAGGTTTTAGGGTTCTTGAAAGAATTTGATATTCTGACAGCGTTGTGGCAAGGGTTTTTTTCTCTCCTTGTTTGTGTGAAAAGAATGGGATTATATAATAGAAATTAGAGAGAGAAAATGGGCTTTGAAAGTGCAATTGGGCCTCCAATGTTCACTTGAGTTTGTCACGTTCCAGGCTAAATTGTAGGGGCTTAAATGCAATTTTTGAAGTTGAAATGTGAAAACAAAATGTAGCCGACATCGAGAACTAACTCCTGTCCGAAAATAAGCTCAATCGGATAAACGGTGAATTAGTTATGAATTTTTGAAGTTTCAGCTCAAACAAACTTATTTTGGGCTCTAGTGTCGACTCTGACACGTTCTTCAATAAAAAACTGGTATTGATCGGAGCATAATTCGGTCTCGACTTTTGAAGCAAAGTTGTAGATCTGAGTCAGTAGCCTTGTGTAAAAAGATGGGCCCAATCCGATAAAAATTGACCGAGTTATGAATTTTCGATGTTTCGGCCCAGATGAAATAATATTCAACATTCAGGATTTTCGGCGCGTCACACACACTCTGAGCAAAAAACAAAGGCCTTTTGAATACCGTTCGAACTCGATACCTCATGTGAAAATGTAGCCAACTCAATTTGTGAAATTTGGGTTCCAGAACCAGCTCGATACGATGAAAATCGACTAAGTTATGATTTTCTGAACATGACGCAAATAAATTTCTGCCATAATTTTCCTGTACGAAAATACTTGATGAATCTGCATTTTTGAAGACCTTCTGATTGAAATTGGCTTTCAGCTGTGATACGGTGGGAGAGAACTGACTGTTTTTGGAATGCTGGTTCGCGTTTTGCGTTTGTTTTTGCAAAATGTCGCGGTAAGCAAGAGTCGCCACAGACTTTTATTTTATCCAACAAGGAAAGGAAAAAAGCACAGAAAAATTCCTTTTTCGAGATGTTTCTCGGGTCCTGGGGGTAGATTATAGAAAGGGAAGGTGTTAGAACCCTTTCTATTCGAGGTTATCCACGGGCTCTTAGGTACTTGCTCAAAGTGTTTTCAAAATTTGCTTTTCTTTGTGTTTGTGGGTTTGAAAAGAGTTTTTGTTTGAAAAGGTGTAAGTGCGAAAAGTTTTATTTTGTTTTGAAAGGAGCAAGTAATTAAGAACCATTTACCTACTTGAAAAAGGAATCAATCTGTACTAATGTCCTTTAGACAATGTTATCCCGCTATTGAGGAGTAGGTAGCATCGTCGTTGGAGTTTTAAGGGTCAATTCGATTAAGGGACGTGTGGTCACTAAAGCAATGTTAGGACGCCTTAGTGGTAACCCTAATGTCTTAGATCATTTTTCCGAGGCAACCATTTCGAGGCAACTATGATCTTTGGACAAGAGGGCGACCTCTAAAACTTCCTACACTTAATGACCACGTTTGAAGGCAACCAAGCGAGGAGTACCCTAAGAGTGCGCATGTACGAGTGTGTTATTTTCAGTTAATTTGTCTTTGTACATGTCAATGGTTATCTATGTTGATTTTAGGTTTAACATTTGATCTTGTCATGCATTCCCTATTTATCAAACATCTAACAGTTTATGAGTTGCGGAAATTAAATTGCGGAAAGTAAAACTAAACTATTACAAGGCGTCGAGTATTTACATCGCCAAAAACAACCCTTGAAATTAAAATGCGGAAAATAAATGAAGCGATAAAAGTATTTAAAGTCCTATTAAAACTATTACATTCCGGGAAACAGATACAATAATATGGCAAAATGGATCGCGTGCGAGAAATTAAATCGGACGAGTTTTTAGGGTTTTGACCCTTTTTTGAAAGAAAGCTTTTTTTTTGGTTATTTTTGAATTAAAAAGAAATTAAATTAGGTTAATTACTAAATTAATAAACAAATTAATTAATTAATAAAAATGATATTTTTGGATTTTTGAGTATTTAAAGAAATAAAAAATAAATCAATGTTAGTAAAACCTAATTATCTAAATTAATTTTAATTATTGCAAAAATATTAAAAGTTATTTCCTAATTAAACTAAATTAATTAAGTTAATATTTATTTACAAAAATAAAATGCTGGATTTAATTTTAATAAATAAAATATATTTTTTAGTTTTTTTGATTTTATGAGAAAAAAGTTTAATTGGTTAGTTAAGTAATAAAAATAATTAATAAAACAATTAAATAAATAAAATGAAAAGAAAGAAATAGAAATAAAACCCAGGGGGGTTCAGGCCCAATTTGGAGGTTTGGATGGCAATTTTGGTGGCCCAATACAAGCAGGCATGTATTGACTTTTGGATTCTCCACGCGCATGTTGACTTGAGAGCATGATGGACCTTCAGCCTGAGTCACCAGATCTGGCCTTGGGCCATCTGGTGCTTTGATATTTGATGGTGTGTGGTAGTCCACAATTCTTGAAATGCGCTGGAACATCTGTGGAAAAATAATACAAAGTATATGGGGACCTGGGATTCGAACCCAGGTCCTGTGAATCAATGAACTAACGCCCTTACCACTCAACCAGCGTGCTCAATTGTTAATGTATTAGGTAGCAATTATTATATGGAAAAACAATTATTATGCCAGAATAAAAAAACAAAAACGCGCACAATTTGAAACAACCAACCAGGGGAAGACGCGTCATCGTCTTCCTCATTTCCCCTGTAATATTTCCTGCGGATTCATATCCGCAGGTGAATCCCTAGGTCAAACCTAAAATCAATTCCAAGCCATGAAAACTGAAACAAAAACCATAGTCATGCTCGTCTCTCTCTCCTGAACATGTCTATGTCCATCAATTGCCCTGATTTTGCCTGAAAATAAAATGCCCAAAAACAAAGACCAAGAACCCTAGATTCGGGTATGGCACTACAGATCATATAAACACAATCAAATGATGTAGAAAGCTTCTAAATGGAACGATAAGCATGAATATGTAAAGATTTTGCCAAGAAAGTGCAAGAATATGAGGATACGATTTCAAGTGCAGAGCGGTTTTTTGAAGGACTTACAGCGCGATTAAGAGGGTGTGATGGCTTGCTTTTGATTTCTTCTCACTCAGTGATTGCCCGACAATTGATTCACGTCGAGATTTGGTTCTGAATTGGCCTCTAAGAGTAATTTCAGTTTCAAGCTTTTTCAAAGTTTTTTCAAGTTTTGTTCTTGTGATTTTGCAGCCTTTTTTTCCTAACTCGTGTGCCTCTAGCTTGTATATGTATACAACATTGGATTAGGTCAAATAATAGGTCTTGAATCTTTGTGCATTGATGTTTTAGGATTTGATTTGATCCTCCATTGATGTCTTTCCAAATTTGTCCAAAATCCAATATTTTTGTACATGAAAAGCTTGATACGGATTTGATCATGTCCATGATGATAATTAAGACCTATATCAATCAAAAAGATCATAAGTCATCAATATTTGGAATTTATTTGATTTAAATTGATTTAAAATGAATTAATTCAATAAAAAATCCAATAAAATAGAAAAATTAATAAATGGACACAAGGCCGAAGCTAGGACACGTGTGTAGCATGACAAGACCAAATCAAGTGGAAAAGAATGGGCCCATTTGACAAAATTTGAAGTTTTGGGGATAGTTGACTTTTGGCAATTTTGCAAAAATGCCCAACTTCAACAATGCATAACTTCTTCAATTTTGAACTTTTGGAAGGGTTCTTGGACTTTTTAGAAATCTTGAGATGTTCTATAACCTACCCTTTTGGTATCATCTCATTTTGATATTCCATGCTCGAGTTATAAGCATTGGAAAAAAAGGTGTTTTTGTTGACTTTCAAAAATAACCTATAATGTCCAAATTTGTAACTTCTTGTGAGTGCATTTCTTGATATTGGGGTATGAATATGGATTGTAGGAAATTGCATCCTATTAAAAATGAGCTTTGGATGGGTCATTTCTCATAAAGTATGAGGAAGTTATACTTGGTCAAAGTTGAGTTGACTTTTCCTACAAAACCCTAATTTAGCAACTTTTGAGTCTTGATGAATTTTGAGCAATCCTTGATGAATCATGATCAAACCTTGATCAAATGATGAAATATCCTTCAAAATGAGAAGACAAAAAAATCTTGAAGTTTGACTGTATTTGGGTCACAGTTGACTTTTGCCCTAGCATCGTCGATTTTTGGACCTCTTGAGCAATTGACTGACCAAACTTCCTCTGCAAGACTTTAAATTTGACATGGATGAACCTGAGAACATATTAGTACATTGGGGAGCACTTGAGGTAATTTGGATGCAAGGACCTTGATGCAACACAAAACCCTAATTTGAGGTTGACTACCTTAGGAGATGACTTGACTGTCCAAGTCTTGAGCAACCTTGAGCCACTTGGAGATTTTTCTTGCAATGTTTGGAGAAATATGAGAGGGCAAATTTTGGGGTACAACAGCTTCCCCTGTTCAATTTTCTTAAACCTGAGCATATAGATTGGCTTTCGGGCCTTTCGTGATCCGAAGATGGAAGATGATTGAACACTAAAGTGCCCAGAAATTTGCACTCGCATGAAGTGGTATCTGCCTGGTGATGTCGGGAATGGGCTTACAGATGCCATTTGGAGATTGTTGATAGGTGGTCTGAACTTTTCCTGGATCGACATCAGCAAATCTTTAGGAATCGATTTAATTGGACCAGACAAGGTCTTGGAATAACTTCAACTGGATCGGCATCGGAAAAATCTTTAGGAATCGATTTAACTGGACCAGAGAAGGTCTTGGATGAACTTTCACTGGATCGACATCAGAAAAATCTTTAGGAATCGATTTAACTGGACCAGACAAGGTCTTGGATTAACTTCAAATGGATCGGCATCAGAAAAATCTTTAGGAATCGATTTAACTGGACCAGAGAAGGTCTTGGAATAACTTCCACTGGATCGGCATCAGATAAATCTTTAGGAATCGATTTAACTGGACAAGAGAAGCTCTTGGATAAACTTTGACTGGATCGGCATCAGAAAAATCTTTAGGAATCGATTTAACTGGACCAGACAAGGTCTTGGAATAACTTCAACTGGATCGACATCAGAAAAATCTTTAGGAATCGATTTAACTGGACCAGAGAAGGTCTTGGATTAACTTTGACTGGATCGACATCAGAAAAATCTTTAGGAATCGACTTAACTGGACCAGACAAGGTCTTGGAATAACTTCAATTGGATCGGCATCAGAAAGATCTTTAGGAATCGATTTAACTGGACCAGAGAAGGTCTTGGATGAACTTTGACTGGATCCGCATCAGAAAAATCTTTAGGAATCGATTTAACTGGACCAGACAAGGTATTGGATTAACTTCAATTGGATCAACATCAGAAAAATCTTTAGGAATCGATTTAACTGGACCAGAGAAGGTCTTGGAATAACTTCCACTAGATCGGCATCAGATAAATCTTTAGGAATCGATTTAACTGGACCAGAGAAGGTCTTGGATGAACTTTGACTGGATCGGCATCAGAAAAATCTTTAGGAATCGATTTAACTGGACCAGACAAGGTCTTGGAATAACTTCAACTGGATTGGCATCAGAAAAATCTTTAGGAATCAATTTAACTGGACCAGAGAAGGTCTTGGATTAACTTTGACTGGATCAGCATCAGAAAAATCTTTAGGAATCGATTTAACTAGACCAGACAAGGTCTTGGAATAACTTCAACTGGATCGACATCAGAAAAATCTTTAGGAATCGATTTAACTGGACCAGAGAAGGTCTTGGATTATAGCTGAGAATTTAACTGCATCTTTCTTGAAAGGCAAAGGTCAGTCATATGCAATGCATGATATGGATCAAGAAATGATGTTCTCAACATAAATGAGATTGTATTATATGATGCATATATGCATGTATCATGATGTATGTAAATGTAATGTTTTAGCTGGGAAAAATAAATCCCGGATAGCTTGCTGGAGAGTAGAGTTGAATTCTTAGTTTCCGTTGGGGATTACGAACGAAGATGATTGCAAGAATAAACCTGCAGGAGAGCATGACTCAGTTGGGGAATAAACTGATGAGGAGATTACTCTGTGGGGAAGAGACGCCCTGCTGAGGCTTCCACTGATAAACTCTACTGGGGATAGATTATCGTTACTGGTGGTACTGAATCTGTTGAGGATTGAACTCATGTTTATGAAAGGAAAGAACTTCGCTGGGGACGATCTTTCAGTTGCAACTTGCTCGGGATAACCATGTTAGACACTTGTGGGGATGATCCTCTGAGCTTTGCTGGGAATGATCCTCTGAACTCGGCTGGGAAGAGTTATTTTGTACTCCGCTGGGGATAGACTTTCAAAGTCTACTGGGGATGATGATTCAACTCCGCTGGGAAGCTTTTTCAGACCATGCTGGGAAAATATTGACTCCACTGGGGGGTATCATGTACTCTTCCAGGGAACATTCTTATACTCCGTTGGGGAATATTAAGACTGTCGGGGATATCAAGCCTTCTTAGTGCTGATGGTAGATCAACTCTGCTTTGGGAAAGCATTGCTGATTTGTTCATAGTTGCAAGTCTCAGTTGGGAGAGAGCTACCATTACTGTCTCACTCTGCGGGGAGTGAAGGCATCCTAGCCATATTCTTCAGCTGAATTTACCGTCGTACCTGGTGGACAAAGCAACCATACAGCTTGGACAATTCTATTGCCCCTGTTTCTGATATTACCCGTAATCGTCTTTTGTTTCGCATGTCAATATTTATGAGCAGCGATTAATGTCAAATGCATACATCAAAAATGAACATTGGACGTTCTTTGCAAAACAAAACAGATAAAGGAAAAATAGTTTGAAATTTTTCTGAAAATGAATTTGTATTGATTTTGAAGTTTGGCCTGTAAATAGGCGTTTTTGTACAAGAGGCTGATGTCCTAGTAAGAGAACGCCGCCGAATGATAGAATTTACACAATTTGTAAAAAAGAAAACAAAACAGCTATGTGAATAATCCCACTGGGTTCCAACTCTGCTATTGCTCTTATGTCCTCGAGCATCTCATCACTTTGCTATTGGTTGAAGGTAGATCAGATTGATTAGTGCCGTCTGGGCTTAATAGTTGATACCGAAGTCTGGATGCAAGGTAATCCAATGAGACATAGTATTACGCTTATCCCTAATTTTTTCCTGGACCGCCCTTTCTGGTTTTAAGTCCACCGGGATACCCTTTTTTTCCCAAGTCGCCTTTTCAGGTTTTCGACTTGCCGGGTGTACAGAATTTTCATTTTCATCCCTTATTTTTGCCCGAACCCTTTTGGTTCGCCGGGAAGCCCTTATTTTTGCCTAGGCCAGTCAACCTAGCGGGTCTTTGATTATGCGTAGTATCTTTTCACTATGTCTGCATTGATGGGGTGAGGAAGGTCGTCACCGTCCATGGTGGTTAGAATCATAGCTCCTCCTGAGAAAATGTTCTTAACCACAAATGGCCCTTCGTAAGTAGGGGTCCATTTTCCCCTGGGATCACCTTGAGGTAAGATAATGCGCTTGATAACCAGATCCCCAACTTGATACTCTTGTCGTCTGACTTTCTTGTTAAATGCCTTGATCATTCGTTTTTGGTACGTCTGACCATGACAAATAGCAGTAAGTCTCTTTTCATCGATTAGGTTCAGCTGATCAAGCCGGGTCTGAATCCAGTCATCTTCGCTCAAACCTGCATCCTTCATGATCCGAAGAGAGGGTATCTGAACTTCAATGGGCAAGACTGCTTCCATGCCATATACCAAGGAATAGGGTGTTGCTCCTGTTGACGTCCGTGTTGAGGTACGGTACCCATGAAGAGCGAATGGTAACATCTCGTGCCAGTCTTTGTATGTCACTGTCATCTTCTGCACAATCTTCTTAATGTTCTTGTTAGCCGCTTCGACAGCCCCATTCATCTTCGGCCGGTAGGGAGAAGAGTTGTGATGTTGTATCTTGAATTGCTCGCAGAGCTCAGTGATCATCTTGTTGTTGAGATTGGTACCATTGTCCGTAATGATCCTCTCTGGTACACCATATCGACAGATCAGATTGTGCCGAATGAACCGTGCCACGACGCTCTTGGTTACAGTAGCAAATGAAGCTGCTTCAACCTACTTTGTAAAGTAATCAATAGCTACCAGGATGAAATGATGCTCGTTAGATGCTGTAGGTCTGATCTCGCCGATCATATCAATGCCCCACATTGAAAAAGGCCAAGGTGCCGTCAAGATGTTCATAGGAACTGGAGGTATGTGCACCTTATCAGCATAGACTTGGCACTTGTTACACGTCCGAGAATGCTGATAACAGTCGGCTTCCATTATGGACCAATAATATCCTGCCCTTAGGATCTTCTTTGCCATGGTGTGCCCACTGGAATGAGTCCCGAAAGTACCTTCATGTAAATATGCCATGATCCTTTCTGCTTCATTCTTATCCACACAACGCAGTAAGGTTGAATCATGGTTACGCTTGTAAAGAATACCATTGCTGATGAAGAACTTTTCCGCAAGCATCCTCAGAAACTTCTTGTCATTAACAGATTCCCCCTCGGGGTATTCCTGAGCCTCAAGATACCTCTTCACCTCATGAAACCAGGTTTTATCTGCTACCTCTTCAGTCTCAATATCACAGCAATGTGCCGGTTCGTCCAGTTTTTCAATGATAATCTGGGGCGCCTCATTGTCCTAATTGACTTTGAACATAGAAGACATCGCAGCTAGCGTGTCCGCCAACTGATTCTCCTCTCTAGGGAAATGTTCAAAGGTTATCTCCTCGAAATGGGGAATCAATGTCAAAACATACTCCTTGTAAGGAATAAGATTAGGGTGTTTCGTATCCCACTCGCTTTTGATCTGACTGATCACAAGAGAGGAATCTCCGAAAACACTCAAGAACTTAATCCTTAGGTCAATTGCTGCTCGAAGACCCATAATGCATGCTTCATACTCCGCCATGTTGTTGGTGCAGTTGAAACATAGTCGGGCGGTGAACGGAGTATGAGAGCCTTTAGGAGATATGATCACAGCGCCAATGCCATTACCCAAAGCGTTTGAAGCTCCATCAAAGTACATAGACCATTGGGATCCCTCCTCAGGTCCTTCATCCGGTCCAGGTGTCTCACAATCAGTCACTATCATGATATTCTCGTCTGGAAATTCAAAGTTCATAGACTGGTAATCATCCACTGCCTGATGTGCCAAATGATCTTCCAACACACTTCCCTTAATTGCCTTTTGGGTAGTATACTGGATGTCGTACTCAGTCAAGATCATCTGCCATCTTGCTATTCTTCCGAACAAAGCAGGCTTCTCGAAGATATACTTGATTGGATCCATCTTTGATATCAATAGAGTAGTGTAAGTCAGCATATACTGCCTCAGCCGGCGAGCAGCTCATGCCAAAGTGCAGCAAGTTTTCTCAAGCAACGAGTATTGGGTCTCGCAGTCGGTAAACTTTTTGCTAAGGTAATAAATAACATGCTCTTTTCGGCCAGACTCGTCATGCCGACCCAGCACACACCCCATTGAGTTGTCGAGTATTGTCAAGTATAAGATCAAAGGTCTCCCTTCAACTGGAGGCATCAGAATAGGTGGCTCTTGGAGATACTCTTTGATCCTTTCGAAAGCGGCCTGACATTCATTATTCCAACGTACCACTTGATCTTTCTTCAGTAACTTGAAGATTGGCTCACAAGTAGTAGTCAGGTGTGAGATGAATCGGGCAATGTAGTTCAATCGTCCCAGGAAGCCTCTGACTTCTTTCTCTGTTCTGGGAGCTGGAATCTCTTGTATGGCCTTCACCTTGGCAGGATCCACTTGAATACCCTTGTCGCTTACGACAAAACCTAGTAGCTTACCAGACCTCACCCCAAAGGTGCACTTGTTCGGGTTTAACCTCAGCTTGTACAACTTCAGCCTGTCAAACAGCTTCTGCAGATGGTCAAGGTGTTCTCCTTAGTTTGAGACCTTGCAATCATATCATCTACGTATACCTCAATCTCATGATGGATCATGTCATGAAACAAAGCAACCATGGCACGCTGATACGTTGCCCCAGCATTCTTCAGTCCAAAAGGCATGACCTTGTAGCAGAAAGTACCCCACTGAGTAACAAAGGTTGTCTTCTCCATGTCTTCAGGAGCTATTTTAATCTGATTATAACCGGAGAAACCATCCATAAAGGAGAATACCTTGTGCTGAGCGGTGTTGTCAACCAGAGCATCGATATGAGGTAGAGGGAAATCGTCCTTGGGACTCGCCTTGTTCAAATCCCTATAGTCAACACACATTCGAACCTTACCATCCTTCTTCGGCACAGGAACCACGTTTGCCACCCACTGAGGGTAAGAAGTAACTGCTAGAAAACCAGCGTCAAACTGTTTCATAACTTCATCCTTGATTTTCTCATACATCTCTGGGCGCATTCGGCGGACCTTCTGTTTCACGGGAGGAAAATATTCCTTGGTAGGCAGGTGGTGAACCACAATATTGGTATCCAACCCATGCATATCTTCGTAAGACCAGGAAAAGATCTCGACGTAGTCATGCAACATCTGGATCAACGGTTGCTTCACACTAAGCTCCTGATTTGCACCAATCTTGACCTCTTTCTTATCTGTCTCTATACCCAGATTCACTGATTCTACCGGCTCTTCATGTGGCTGAATAGCCCTCTCCTCTTGGAGTAATAGTCTTGCAAGTTCACCAGACACTTCGCAATCATCTTCACCTTCGTCTTCGGCTAAGTTGATCGAATGTTCGAAGTCATAACTGGAAGTAGCAGAGTCGTTACCAGTGAGATCCAGAGTGGATGTATACCTGTATATGTGAGTGTGTGTAAAATAGTTGTTTTTGCAATATATACTAAAGAAAAACAAGGAGCGCAAAATTTGAAATGCAAGAAATGTCCAATGCTTTTATTAATGATATATGAAAATGACACACATAAAACCCTCACAAATGAAGCCACGGTGCCCCGGGTAAGACACCGGGTCATACAGTTTAAAACATTGTCTGTTACATATTCAAAACAAAAAGTTTCATTACTGGGTAACAAAAGAAATAGGGATGAAGTCCTTTGCTGTCCAGTTTCTTGGTCCACCGTCGGTCGTAGGATAAATCCAGCTGTCGAACTCATACTCTTCCACACCGTCTTCAATGGAATTCACCCCCGAGTTGCTGATGAACATGGGAGGTCTTCCGATCCGTGCATTCTGAACAGCCCTTTGAGCTTCTGTAGTGAAACCCAAACCAAATTTGTTAGTCTTCTGTGTAAAATCAGGGAGTTGGCCCCAATTCGCACACCCACCTTTCTCAACAACAGCCCGAGCATCCTTAAAGGAAGCCATCCTCATAGGAGAATCTTCAACAACAGTCTCAGCTGACGCCAGCGTCTGGGGAACCTCCTCAAAATGCTGAAACGGGGTCTCAATGAACTCTCCATCCATCTCTACATATCTGAAAGAGTTGAGGTGGCTAACCATGTACTCTTCCTCTCCTTGTACTGTCACAATCTTCCCTTTTACGGGGTACTTCAGCTTCTGGTGGAGCGTTGAGGTTACGACCCCAACTTTGTGGATCCATGGGCGACCCAGCAAACAAGAATAAGATGGCCGAATGTCCATCATATAGAATGTAGAGTTGAAAACCTGAGAACCAACCTTAATCGGAATATCAACTTCTCCGTGCACCATCCTCTTAGACCCATCAAAGGCCCTAATGACAATGTTACTTGGCTTCAACTCCAACCCTTCACAGTCCAACCGGTCTAGAGCTTTTTTAGGCAAGACGTTCAATGAGGAACCAGTATCTACTAATACATGAGCAAGAGTAGTGCCCCTGCATTCAATGGAGACATGCAGGGCATCGTTGTGATTCTTCCCCTTAGCAGTTAAGTCGGCGTCAGAGAAACCCAACCTATTATCAGCAGTCAGATTAGCCATGCAATCTGTAAACTGATCAGCTGATGTCTCTTGTGGTACGTGTGCAGTCTTCAGAAATGTAATCAGAGCCTTGGCATGGGCCTCTGAGCACAGCAATAGTGACAACATAGAAATCTTGGACGGGGTTTGCCCCAGCTGTTCAACTACATTGTAGTCGCTCTTTTTGATAATTTTCAGAATCTCTTCCATCTCTTGTTTAGAAGCTTCAACAGTAATCGTCTTTGGTGCCTCCGTCTGGGCAGGCTCACTGGTGGTCCCTTTGCCCCGAGTGTCAGAGGACTCGGCAACAGGGGTAGGAATAGGAACTTGAATAGGAATAGTAACAGGTACACTGGCAGGTGTAATAACAACAGGTTTTCGGGCAGTTGGTGGAGAGATATCAGGTGAGAAAAGTCTTCCGTTGCGGGTGACTTTAGTAGGTCCAACAATATTGTTGACTTCAGTATCAGCATCCAACTCTTGTTTAACTCCATGAAAATAAACATCAGCCCCATAGTGCCAAGGGACAGCTTTATCAGAGGTGTATGGGATGGGCCCCGAAACAGTGATGATCACAGGTGCGATTCTTGGAACAAATTTAATTCTAACAGGCTTCCTCGAGGGAACCTTGGAAGAATTGTCGAAAATGGTAATGATGGCAACTTCTTCAGTATAGACTACAGGAACAACAGTCTTCTCAAACAGAATTTATTTACTATCCATCAGGCGTTGGACACCTGACTTCAAAAGATGGCAACCGGTAGGTAGAACAGAACACATACGGCAATCTTCGTCACAGCCCGGAAATAAACCGGCTAGCAAAAGGTTCTTCTTCACAGTCTTCAAAGGGGTAACAATGTCATTCACAGAAACCACAAACGAGTCTTCATCTATAGCATTCACTCCATGCTTGGGCATAGGAGCAGTCACAACATTAGGCCTTTTATACGCCTCGAACTCAATCTCCTTAGCATCAATTAAGTCCTGTATCTTATTCTTCAAAGTCTAACAATCATCTGTATTATGCCCCGAGCTATCAGAGTGATAAGCACAGCAGGAATTAGGGTTATACTTCGGTGATGTTGTATTTGGATTCTTTGGGGCTTCCCTTGGAATCACTAGGTTGGTCTTTAACAACTGTGGCAGTATCTGAGATAAGGTCATGTTGAGACGGGTGAATTGCCTTCGAGGTCTCTCGTCCTTTTGTTGATTGTTGTGCTGAGAAGTACCAGCAGGTTTTGAAATAACAACCACATTAACAGCTTGGCGGCGTTCAGGCCTACTCTGGCTTCTTGAACTGTAGACAGCACTTGACTCTTTCTTAAAGGGCTTTTTCTCGGTGCTTGATGATGCACCCTTTTGTATCTTACCAGCCTTAATACCAACCTCAATCCTCTCACCAGTCATAATAAGCTCTGTAAACCCAGATGAAGAGCTTCCAATCAGATGGTTGAAGAATGGACCAGACAGGGTCCCTAGAAACATATCCATAAGCTCCTAATCAGCCAAGGGTGGTTGTACTCTTCCGGCGAGGTCCCTCAACTTCTGAGCATAATCTTTGAATCCTTCACCCGTTCCCATTGACATACCCTGGAGTTGGGTACGCGTGGGAGCGAGGTCGGAGTTATATTGGTACTGGCTGTAGAATGCAGTAGCCAAATCTTCCCAACTGCGAATACTGGCTTTGTCCAACTGCTAGAATCACTCAAGCTGAGTCCCTGAGAGACTGTCTTGAAAGAAATGGATCCATAGGTTCTTATCAACGGTGTACGGCTGAATCTTCCTCACATATGACCGGAGGTGCAGCTTCGGACAAGAAACTCTGTCATACTTAGCAAAGGCTGATGCCTTGAATTTGTGGGGAATCACCACCCTAGATGATAGACCCAAATCACTAAAGTCCAGACCAGGCACTTTCTGAACTTCCATAGCACTCAACCGGTCTTCCAGTTGTTTGTACTTATCCTCAGCAGGAGGATACTGTTCTTCATCGAAGTCCGTCTCGTTGTCGGAGACCACAGGGCTAGGAGCCCTCCTTTCTTCCTGACTATCTTTCCCTCCAGATGAGGTGGTCAAATCAACTTTATTCTGAAGCCTGTTTCCAAACCTGTGCCCTGTGTTAAACATGATTATCCTCTTCTTCTTCTTTTTCTCTTTCAGAATCAAGGTCTTCAAGTCCTGCTGACCCTTAGCTAGATTCATGAACAACTCTTGAAATTGGGCATTCTGGGCCTGAAGGGCCTTGATTGCTTGCTCAGTTGAAGGTTCAGTAGACATGATGAATGCTGAAATAAATAGCGAAGAAGATAAGAGCCCTGTAATGGGTACCTATTTATGAAGTGCATTGGATGAAATGCGTATGACATGATTTCAAAGACAATCGAGAGATTCAAATTTGTAAATAAGAAATGAAACACACTTTATTAGATAAACTTTGGAATTCAAATTGTTCAAATGATGCCCTAAGTGAGTTACAAGAAAGGAAATACTGAAAAATAAACAAAACTGGAAAGGAAATAAACAAAGGACAATCAGTGCTCCCATGGTCTCTTCTTATCGGTGCGGACATAGTCATTGAGAATCCACTCGTTCTCCAACTGCCTAGTCAACCTCTGGATCTTCTGCTCTTGCTCGTTGAACTTTTCCCAGTAAGCATCCCGTTCCTCTCTCAGCTGCATCCAAGACCTTTTCAGTGCCCCAATGTCAGTGGGAATATAAGGGTGGAGGATGGTAGGAAGAACCCCCTCTTCATTAGCAACTTCAACAATGATAGGCCGGACGGCTTCATATGGCATACCCAGCTTTTGGGCACGGATACAGACCCATCTGAGATATGGCTCCATCATAAGAGAAGTCATTGGACCCAACTCATGTGGATCAGATCTGTGAACTCTATCCCAAACCCTTATGAATTTGCGGTGTTGCTCGTCACTACTCCCTTGAAAATCAAAGATGATACTAGGCATTAGCAGCTCATGGGGTCCTTCTCTTCTGGCTCTCCCAAACTGACGTAAGGCCAAGCACGAATTGTAAGAAATTCCTCCATGGGTTCCTATCAATGGAACATTGGGATACTCCCCACATCGATCAATAATAGCCACCTCGTCCATACCCTTGATAGTCCAGATGATGTCATTATGAGAGAGAGACATAACCCTATAAGCCCAGCCCATGCCTTCTTTGTTCTTCAGCACTGATTTGGGAAGGTGCGAAATAAACCACCTCACCAATAACGGAGCACAACACATCAAGGTCCCCCGCTTTCGGGCAGTACGAGCATAAAGTTGATGAAGAATGTCACCCAAAAGAGTGGGTACAGGATTACGAGAGATGAAGGTTTTCACCGCATTCACATCAACAAAGGAGTCAGAGTTCGGAAACAATACCAAGCCATATATCAGAAGAGCCAGAATGTCTTTGAATGCCTTGAAGTCCAGACTATCCCAGAAATAGTTAGCCTTACCAACCAAAAACTTAGTCAGAAAGCCCTTTGCTCCACTTCTAGTCTCCCAATTAGTCATTACCTCATCCTTAGTCAAATGAAGGGCTGCAGCAATCTCTTCGGGCCTAAGAATCTTCACCCAACCAGTGAACGGGGTCTGCTCCAGAATAGAGATATCGAGCAGATCAGATAACTCTTCTAGGGTGGGAACCAGCTGGTAGTATTGAAAAGTAAAACAATGGTACAACGAATCATAGAATTGGACCAGGACACTTATCATCTGCTCGTCCAATTTGGAGGTAACCAAACTGAGAAGGTAACCATGTCTTCTGAGGAAGGAGGTAGTATTAGGCATCTTTGCAATAAAATCTTTAAGCACAGTGGGAACCTGGAAAAAGTTAATCCAGATGGTATTCCTACGCATAGGCATCATGACCTACAAAACAGAACAAAGATGAATCCCTCCTGTCTTTGAAATAGGTTAGTCCAATGCAAGATGTATGCAATGTTATGATTTCATGATGTCATGATAGAAAGCACACCACAAGTATCCACAAATAGCACACATGGTAAAGGCACACAAGTCACACAGAGAGCCCTTAGATTTCAGGCTGGCAAGGAGCTTAGGTACTACCCTCTTTCAGTTCAGTTGGTTTAAACCTGTCTTAAAAATAGTAACCGGGTTCTAGAGGATCTCAATATCACTAACTACCCTCAATCGGTCATAATTCCAGTTTAGTAACCTTTTCTTGCGGCCGGAATCATCGCGAGAGTTTAGTCTCAATGAGGGTAGCATACTACTACTGTTCTATGGCCAAGTTGTTCAATTTAAAGGTTCTAAGGTCAGTTGGTGCTTAATGACCCCTTAGCAGACCCATATTCTCCTCGTTGCGCCACAAGGGATATCGGTACATACTAAAGTGCCACACCAACGTAGCTACTGCTTCAACCATATCGGTCTATGTCGTACAGTTCCCTCACAGTTTACTGCTACTTACCTAAAGGGTATCCCCCAGATCCGGGTTAGGATCTATAGTAACTCTGATTCAACCCACAAAGATAAAGCATGCAAGTCAAGAAATTGAAAACATTATGAACTATTCCTAAGCTACACCCCACTTATTAAATAGTCCCCAGCAGAGTCGCCAGTTCTGTGATACGGTGGGAGAGAACTGACTATTTTTGGAATGCTGGTTCGCGTTTTGCGTTTGTTTTCGCAAAATGTCGCGGTAAGCAAGAGTTGCCACCAAGTTTTATTTTATCCAACAAGGAAAGGAAAAAAGCACAGAAAAATTCCTTTTTCGAGATGTTTCTCGGGTCCGGGGGGTAGATTATAGAAAGGGGAGGTGTTAGCACCCTTTCTATCCGTGGTTATCCACAGGCTCTTAGGTACTTTCTCAAAGTGTTTTCAAAATTTGCTTTTCTTTGTGTTTGTGGGTTTGAAAAGAGTTTTTGTTTGAAAATGTGTAAGTGCGAAAAGTTTTATTTTGTTTTGAAAGGAGCAAGTACTTAAGAACCATCTACCTACTCGAAAAGGGAATCAATCTGTACTAATGTCCTTTAGACAATGTTATCCCACTATTGAGGAGTAGGTAGCATCGTCGTTGGAGTTTTAAGGGTCAATTCGATTAAGGCACGTGTGGTCACTAAAGCAATGTTAGGACGCCTTAGTGGTAACCCTAATGTCTTAGATCATTTTTCCGAGGCAACCGTTTCGAGGCAACTATGATCTTTGGACAAGAGGGCGACCTCTAAAACTTCCTATACTTAATGACCACATTTGAAGGCAACCAAGCGAGGTGTACCCTAAGAGTGCACATGTGCGAGTGTGTTATTTTCAGTTAATTTGTCTTTGTACATGTCAATGGTTATCTATGTTGATTTTAGGTTTAAAATTTGATCTTGTCATGCATTCCCTATTTATCAAACATCTAACAGTTTATGAGTTGCGGAAATTAAATTGCGGAAAGTAAAACTAAACTATTACAAGGCGTCGGGTATTTACATCGCCAAAAACAACCCTTGAAATTAAAACGCGGAAAATAAATAAAGCGATACAAGTATTTAAAGTCCTATTAAAACTATTACATTCCGGGAAACAGATACAATAATATGGCAAAATGGATCGCGTGCGAGAAATTAAATCGAGCGAGTTTTTAGGGTTTTGACCGTTTTTTAAAAGAAAGCATTTTTTTTGGTTATTTTTGAATTAAAAAGAAATTAAATTAGGTTAATTACTAAATTAATAAACAAATTAATTAATTAATAAAAATGATATTTTTGGATTTTTGAGTATTTAAAGAAATAAAAAATAAATCAATCAATGTTAGTAAAACCTAATTATCTAAATTAATTTTAATTATTGCAAAAATATTAAAATTTATTTCCTAATTGAACTAAATTAATTAAGTTAATATTTATTTACAAAAATAAAATGCTGGATTTAATTTTAATAAATAAA
Source organism: Vicia faba (assembly GCA_948472305.1). Lineage (NCBI taxonomy): Eukaryota > Viridiplantae > Streptophyta > Magnoliopsida > Fabales > Fabaceae > Vicia > Vicia faba. The sequence continues at coordinate 977,709,305 of OX451739.1, forward strand.
ATATATTTTTTAGTTTTTTTGATTTTATGAGGAAAAAGTTTAATTGGTTAGTTAAATAATAAAAATAATTAATAAAACAATTAAATAAATAAAATGAAAAGAAAGAAATAGAAATAAAACCCAGGGGGGTTCAGGCCCAATTTGGAAGTTTGGATGGCAATTTTGGTGGCCCAATACAAGCAGGCCTGTATTGACTTTTGGATTCTTCACGCGCATGTTGACTTGAGAGCATGATGAACCTTCAGCGTGAGTCACCAGATCTGGCCTTGGGCCATCTGGTGCTTTGATATTTGATGGTGTATGGTAGTCCACAATTCTTGAAATGCGCTGGAACATCTGTGGAAAAATAATACAAAGTATATGGGGACCTGGGATTCGAACCCAGGTCCTGTGAATCTATGAACTAGCGCACTTACCACTCAACCAACGTGCTCAATTGTTAATGTATTAGGTAGCAATTATTATATGGAAAAACAATTATTATGCCAGAATAAAAAAACAAAAACGCGCACAATTTGAAACAACCAACCAGGGGAAGACGCGTCATCGTCTTCCTCGTTTCCCCTGTAATATTTCCTACGGATTCATATCCGCAGGTGAATCCCTAGGTCAAACCTAAAATCAATTCCAAGCCATGAAAACTCAAACAAAAACCATAGTCATGCTCGTCTCTCTCTCCTGAACATGTCTATGTCCATCAATTGCCCTGATTTTGCCTGAAAATAAATGCCCAAAAACAAAGACCAAGAACCCTAGATTCGGGTATGGAACTACAGATCATATAAACACAATCAAATGATGCAGAAAGCTTCTAAATGGAACGATAAGCATGAATATGTAAAGATTTTGCCAAGAAAGTGCAAGAATATGAGGATACGATTTCAAGTGCAAAGCGGTTTTTTGAAGGACTTACAGCGCGATTGAGAGTGTGTGATGGCTTGCTTTTGATTTCTTCTCACTCAGTGATTTCCCAGCAATTGATTCACGTTGAGATTTGGTTCTGAATTGGCCTCTAAGAGTGATTTCAGTTTCAAGCTTTTTCCAAGTTTTTTCAAGTTTTGTTCTTGTGATTTTGCAGCCTTTTTTTCCTAACTCGTGTGCCTCTAGCTTGTATATGTATACAGCATTGGATTAGGTCAAATAATAGGTCTTGAATCTTTGTGCATTGATGTTTTAGGATTTGATTTGATCCTCTATTGATGTCTTTACAAATTTGTCCAAAATCCAATATTTTTGTACATGAAAAGCTTGATACGGATTTGATCATGTCCATGATGATAATTAAGACCTATATCAATCAAAAAGATCATAAGTCATCAACATTTGGATTTTATTTGATTTAAATTGATTTAAAATGAATTAATTCAATAAAAAATCAAATAAAATAGAAAAATTAATAAATGGGCACAAGGATGAAGCTAGGACACGTGTGTAGCATGACAAGAGCAAATAAAGTGGAAAAGAATGGGCCCATTTGACAAAATTTGAAGTTTTGGGGATAGTTGACTTTTGGCAATTTTGCAAAAATGCCCAACTTCAACAATGCATAACTTCTTCAATTTTGAACTTTTGGAAGGATTCTTGGACGTTTTAGAAAGCTTGAGATGTCCTCTAACCAACCCTTTTGGTCTCATCTCATTTTTATATTCCATGCTCGAGTTATAAGATTTGGCAAAAAAGGTGTTTTTATTGACTTTAAAAAATGACCTATAATGTCCAGATTTGTAACTTCTTGTGAGTGCATTACTTGATCTTGGGGTATGAATATGGATTGTAGGAAATTGCATCCTCTTAAAAATGAGCTTTGTATGGGTCATTTCTCATAAAGTATGAGAAAGTTATGCTTGGTCAAAGTTGAGTTGACTTTTCCTGTAAAACCCTAATTTAGCAACTTTTGAGTCTTGATGAATTTTGAGCAATCCTTGATGAATCATGATCAACCCTTGATCAAATGATGAAATATCCTTCAAAATGAGAATGTTTACAAAAAAATCTTGAAGTTTGACTGTATTTGGGTCACAGTTGACTTTTGCCCTAGCACAGTCGATTTTTGGACCTCTTGAGCAATTGACTGACCAAACTTCCTTTGCAAGACTTGAAATTTGACATGGATGAACTTGATAAAATATTAGGACATTGGGGAGAACTTGAGGTCATTTTGATGCAAGGACCTTGATGCAACACAAAACCCTAATTTGAGGTTGACTGCCTTAGGAGATGACTTGACTGTCCAACTCTTGAGCAACCTTGAGCCACTTGGAAATTTTTCTTGCAATGTTTGGAGAAATATGAGAGGGAAAATTTTGGGGTACAACACCAGATGTGAGATATGAAAATGTAGACGACTTCAAGACGGAATTTTGGCCACCGAAACGGGTTCAAAACAAGCCACGATCTTCAAGTTATGAATTTTTTAGCGCGTAAAAACTGCACTTTCAACACACTTTTTCACCATATTTCTTTGAGAAAACTCACACATTCGGATACCTTCTTTAAAGAATTGACTCTTGAGCCGAACCTGAATTTAAGAATACCTTATCAGAGATATCTTGGCGAAAGAACACCTGAATATGACGCGCCGGGTTGGCTTGTGAATCTTTCTTGAAATGTTTTGGGAAATATGGGAGGGCAAATTTTGGGGTACAACACAAGATATAAGGAAAGATTGATAGCTCGAGTATTTCTGTAGAGATCAAGACTCGACTACTATGAAGTATATACATCATTCACAAGATTGGAGACTTTCAGATTTTTTATAGCCTAGGCATGCAAGCAAGGTTGGTCGATATTTCACTTAAATGTGAAATTACAATTTTTTAATATTTCTTTAGCTGAAAAGGTGTATGTCACACAAACTTTTGGGTTTGTGATTCAGGAGGAAGCAAGGAAAGTGTATAAGTTTCATAAAGCGCTCTATGGTCTCAAGTAGACACCTAGGGCATGGAACAAATATATTGACTCATGCTTAGTCGAAATGAGATTCATTAAATGCAAGTATGAGTATGGTGTCTATGTTTAGGTTGTGACACGGGATATAAAAACCATATGCTTAGATGTCGATGACTTGTTGGTAACTGGAAATAGCTTGGAGAACTTGTCAAGTTCAAAGAGCTTATGATGAGGAATTTGAAATGTAAGATTTCCTAGGCATGGAGTTTCAAATAACCAAGAAATGTATGGTGTTGCATCAAAGGAATTATATCAAAGAGATACTCAAAATATTCAAGATAGATTCGACTTATGCATCTTCTCCCGTTGAACCAAATTTAAAACTGGAGAACCATGGAGAGAAGGACAAGGTCGACGCTACTTTGTTCCAACAAATCGTGTGATCTCTGAGGTATGTGTGCAATAGTAGACCTGATATAGGTTTCTCAGCCAAATTAATCAGCAGATACATAGATGAACCAAAGGTGTCACACATGAAGGCTGTAAGAAGAATCTTGAGATACCTAAAATTATTGATAAAATATGGAATTCTATTTCAACAAAATTCTGAAAGCAGATAAACTATTGTTACTTTATATTCAGATATTGATTGGTGTGGAGATAAGGAAGGTCAAAGAAGCACAACTGGTTATTTCTTTCAAGTATTTGGTGCCCCAATTTCATGGTGCTCGAGAAAGTAACTTGTGGTGACATTATCATTGTGTGAGGTTGAATATATAGAAGGATCCTATGTTGCATGTCAAGCAATTTGGATCAGATATGTGCTTGAAGAAATGGAAGTCGAAATGAAGAAACCTATGGTGTTATAGATCGACAAGAAGTCAGGCATAAATCTTGCAAATAATCTAGTACTGTATGGAAGGAGTAAACCCATCGATACTAGGTTTTACTTCTTATGGGAGAAGTTAAATCGAGGCAAACTTGAAGTGAGGAATTTCTCAAGTGAAGCACAGTTGGCCAACATTTTCACTAAAGGATTGAAGAGCGATAAATTCCTGAATTTGAGAAAGAAATTAAGAATAGTTCAAATCTATTATAATTAGTTGTTTAGCAACTTAAATTATAGGGGGTGTGTTGTAATATAATCCAAGCCCAAGCCCAAATTAGTTACTTTATTTTGAAGTTAGTTACTTATATATATGCATTTGTAATTCATTTTTAGTTGTATAATAATAGAAACCCTATTTTCATTCCTTATTTTGCATTCTCCCTCTCTTCACTAGAAGTGTCTCACGCATTAAGAATAATTATAAAATCATATGTAATTGAATTTCTTTTACTCCCAAACATAAAGAACAAACCACATTGTGACTTCCCTTAATGATGCCTCTTTTTTCTATCTCCACACTAGTTGCAGCATGTTCAACAATAACCTCTAACCAAATAAGTGTATTTTACTCGACATATTTGATTAACTTAGCTTCCTTAACTCTTCAAGAATGTCCTCATCCAACTGTGAATCTGCATATGATAAATATTCTAACATCTCCCAAATTTTTTAGATTATGAAACCAAACTTATTCTTCCACTACACACAAGTGTCTTCAACTTTCTAATTTGGTTTAATCATGTGCAGAATTAAGAAAATACTTGCATAGAAATGAACATAACATATAATTTTACAAATAATCAATCACAAATTTTTTATTAATTAAAAAATAAAAATAAATTCTCTCTCATTCATTATCACCACCACCTCATAATATCGATTAAAAAATAAATTAAATTTAAAATAAATTAAAAAAAATTCTATCTCCTTATTAATTATTTCTAAAAATATGAATATTGTGTTGGAAAACAAATGTAAGTTGTGTTGAGAAACAAGTGCAAGTTCTAAGTCCGATATTGGTTAGAAAATTGGAGCTTGAATACTTTATAAGTGAGATAACTCATACACTTATCACTTTAAGGTTTTTGGTGAATATACGGTGTCTCTATCACTTTTTAGATGAGTCTTTGATCTTTAGGTGAGTGTTTGAAATGTGAAGTCAAGTTTCTTCAACATCATGTGTTGTACCCCAAAATTTGCCCTCTCATTTCTCAAGGAATCACCCTAGATTCTCAAGTTTTCTCTCATACAAATCCAAGCCTGGAATTATCATTTCTTTCCAAGCAAGCCACTTACAAGGGGAAAATGGCTATTTGCGAACTAAAAAGTCAAACTTTGGTTTATGGATCAAAATCAAAACACAAAAAATCATATTTCATCAAGACATGTTGGAATATGAAGTTTGTTTCATCAAAAAAGCTCAAAAGGTCAAATTTTACCTATGAAGAGTTAAATTCTAAATACTTAGAATTTTTATAAAGTATTTAAGAAAAAAAATGACACTTAAGAACTTCTGAACCAACCTCCAGGCAGGAGCATTCAGAAGTTGCAAACGTGGTTCAACATATAATCTTCAATCAGAACATGGCTTTTTCAGCAGTTATGCAGGTTCAGTCAATGTTTGCTAGAGGAATGCAAAGAAAGCTATGAAGCCTGAAAGTTCCTTCAGAACATGCTGGAATCAGAAGGTAAGGGGGTCAGATGATTGGGTGTTACACTGAAGCAGAACTTCTAATATAGAGTACTCAAAGGTAAATCAAAGAAGGTTACTGGGAAACTTGGGGAATCCTTCAGAATATGCTGAGGCAACAGAACACTAAGATCAGAAGTAGGACGTTTTGTTCTAGACTACGCTGAAATGGAACTTCCGATCCAGATTCAAGCAATGATGCAAAATCTCACGTTATAGGATTTCTGATTTTTGACAAATCTCATCATCATTTAATGCTCATTAATGCTCACAACCACTTTTGAGTCTTTGTCCAAAGGATCTCTCCACGTGTAGTGTGGAAATACATTTGTACAGAATTAGGTGAGAGTCCATGTGCTACCTTTTTCTTGTAGGTTCACTTTTCCTTAAATCCCTGCTTGCTAACCCAGCCTAGGTTAAAAGTTGTCAATCATCACATTTTTTTATGAACTTTCTTCAAGAGTAAGTCAGCAGCTGGTGCATGATGTTGGCGCTACTTGGCATTTTCAAACACACAAAGCTTTGCCTATAAATAGAACACTATGGTCCACTGAAGAAGGGGTCGAATCCCAGAAAAATTGCTAGAAAAGAAATAGAAAACCTTAGCAAGAAAAACACCTTGAAACTCTGCCAAAATTCCTAGTGTTTCAAGAGCCTTAAACACGACTCTGAATCTCCTGCTTTCAAGCTCCATTTGTTCTCAAAATATTCCTTTACTAAGAAATACCCATACAGTTTTCTGGCTCATATATATACTCTCCATCCACCCATTCAAAAAACCTGTCCAGAACACCATCAGAGTTAAGGCTAACTCCAGTTCACAGAATTTCTTCCAACAGTAAGGTAAGCACCTGCTGACTCTCACCACACTGCTTAAGCATCACCAGAATTTCATGCCCAAAAATACAATGTAGATATCATGTTTCTGATGTTGTTCATGTTATGAGATTTGCATGCATCTCTATGTTTAAGTAGAGAACGAATCAGTTCAGAACTTGCTTCTGATTTTTGGTTCTGCCTTCTGAAACGCTATGACATCTGCTGAAACTGTCCTAAGCATGCCCTCTGTTTTATGGAAGAATAACCAAATTGTAGATGTTCTGACCAGCACCGAGGGAGCCCAAGTTTTAACTTTGACGCCAGAATTCCTGGGGCCTGTTTTGTCATCAATAATATCAGAACTTCTGAAAATTACTGTATGCCCAGCAAGTCAAAACTTCTGACCCCATACATTTTTACTAACAGGTTTCTGTTTTGCAGCGCACAAGGGCCAGAACTTATGACCCTCCCACTAACAGGTTTCTGTTTTGCAGCGCACCAGGGTTAGAAGTTCTGACCTACACATTTTCGCTAACAGGTTGCTATTCTGCAGCAGGCCAGGATCAGAACTTCTGACTCCCTCTCAGCAACACGCTGACTCTTTTCCTTTTTCTTTCTTTCTTCCCCCTTGTTAATTTCTTTATTTTTCTCCCTGGTACTCCCCATTCATAAATTTGTACCCCACCCCCTAAATATTATAATAACGTAGGATTTTACATTTCCGCATTTTATTGCTTTCAAGTGTAAATGCTAGCAATTAGGATATGTATGGTAAGATAAAATCAATGAAATAGAAAATCCTAATTCAAGATAAAATACTGCATGCAATCAAACACACTTGCACACAAACACCCTTAGGGTTTCCCCACTTGGTTGCCTTATACAAAAATAGCCATGTTACGCAAGCAATGTATCTTGGTAAAACAAACAAAATCAAAAGATCATAGTCCCTCGATGAAGTTATTCAAAGTTGCTTTACAAAATGATCTTAGTCCCTCGAAATGCTAAGATACTTTGCAACATTGCTAATCATGGTTATACGATGACCCACGCCCGTCCCGTTTACAAACCAAAGATAGGGTTGCTTACCAAATCAATGGTAAGACAACAATGTCAAAGGAATAGAAAATACATAGGAAATACATTTTAATAGGTAGATAACTTCTAAGTTACTTGCTCCATTTCAAACAAAATCCTTGCTATTTTCAAAACAAACACTCACACATTTCAAAACATCTTACAAACATTGAAAACATTTTTCAAAAGACAAACATCTTTGTATACATTCTTACGAACGAGAATCATTACAAAGATTGCCTAAACGAATGGCCTTTTTTACAAAATACTTTCAAAACCATGCCACACACAATTTCAAATAAACAAAAGCAAGTGATCTAAAGCAAGTAACTAAGAGCCCATGGAAAACCATGGATGAAAAGGGTGCAAATACCTTCCCTTTTCATAATCTACCCCCCGAACTCAAGAAATAATCTCAAAGGTCTTTCCTGTGCTTTTTCACATTTCCTTTTGGATAAAAGAAAAGTCGGTGGTGACTCTTGCTAACCGCGACATTTGCGATAAAACGCAAAACCTCAAGTCAGTTCTCCCACCGCATCACAGAACTGGCGACTCTGCTGGGGATCTATAAACGGTGGGTTACCTTAGGGTTTATATCATATTTATTTGCTTTCTTTGTTTGACTTGTTTGCTTTACATTATGGTTCTTTGTTTGGGTTTGAATCCTCTACCCGGATTTGGGAAACATTATAGGTAAATAGCAATACGTTATGGAAATTGTGTGGGGTATACCGACATGGTCTAAGCAATAGCTATGTTAGTGTGACATATTTGTGGGTACCGGTAGCCTTTGAGTCAATCAAAGAGAATACGGGGCCGCTGAGTGATGTCATGAAGCACTAATGAACTTCTAGAACCCTTTACTTGACCAACTTGGCCTTTTAGGATGTAGTGAGATGACCGGCTTTGGTGCAGTCCGAAGTTGGTAAATACTCGATACTACACTCATTGAGGGTTGGTTTCTTGGGATATTTTGGTCGCCATTAAAGAGGCTTGAGCTGAAACAATGACCAAGGAAACAATCCAGTGATATTGAGCCCCTTAGAACCCGGTTACTATCGTTAGGACAGGTTGAGCCAACTAAACTTCAAGAGGGTACTTACCTATGAAACCCCATGCAAGCCTAAACTAAGAACTTGTTTGTTTTGCTTATATATACATTTGTGTGCATAACATCATGGACATCATGAACATCATATGAATTCACTAACCATTTCAAGGATTTTGGAGATTCATCTTTGTTCTTGTTTTGTAGGATATGGATTCACTTCGCAGGAAAACTATCCAAATCAACCTTGTAAGAATTCCTCCACAACTCAAGGAGCTAGCTTCAAGGATCCGTGAGAACTCTCCATTCACCGAGAGACATGGTCGTCTACTCAACTTGGTCACCTCCAACACAGAGGAGGATATGATGAAGGTTCTCTTCCAGTTCTTTGACCCTTTGCATCATTGCTTCACATTTCCTGACTATCAACTTGTGCCCACTTTGGAAGAATTCTCTCAACTTTTGAGGATTCCTATTCTTAATCAACTACCTTTCAATGGTACAGAAAGAGATCCAAAGCTAGAAGAGATTGCTCAAGCTCTACACTTGCACTCATCTGATGTCACAACTCATTGGGAAACTAGAAGTGGTGTCAAAGGCTTCTTAGCAAAGTTTCTGTTTGAGAAGGCCCAAAGCTGTTGGAATTCCTTAGACTTGAAAGAATTTGAGGAAATTGTGGCTCTTCTTATCTATGGGATGATCTTGTTCCCCAATCCTGACCAACTCATAGATGTGAGCGCTGTCAAAATCTTCATGTCTCGCAACCCGGTGCCTACATTGCTTGGGGATATCTTACACTCTTTTCACACTCGTACAATGATGAAAAGAGGTGTTCTTATGTGTTGCACTCCTCTCCTGGTAAGATGGTTTATTTCTCATCTTCCCCAATCAGTCTTAAAGAATGATAAAGGTTTGAGGTGGTCACAAAGGTTAATGACGCTTAAATATTCAGATATTCATTGGTGTTCTCGATCCAAAGAGAATGTTATCATTGTTGACTGTTATGGGGAATTCCCTAATGTCCCTCTACTTGGAATTAGGGGAGGCATCACCTACAACCCATGCTTAGCTCTAAGACAGTTTGGTTATGCCCGAAGGGATGGCCCACATGATATGCTTATTCAAGGCTTGGTTTTCGACTACGACAACAACAATCAAGGTCTTCGCCAGAGATTCATCCGAGCTTGGAGGATGCTAAACAAGGTAGATAGCAAGACTGTGGGACACAAGAATTCCATCCCTCTTGAGCCTTACCTCAACTGGGTACGAACCTGCGCTCAAAGTCTTATGGTGCCTTATCCTTCCATTCTCCCAGTGGTAATTGAGCCTGTTAAGGAGGGAGAAGTTCCATACACTATCCTACATCCTGACATGCCCACATCACTTGAAGACCTACAAAGGGATTGGATACGGCTCAAAGGAGAGCGTGATACTTTCGAAGCCCAATTCTACGCAAGCGAGAAGAAGGTTTTGGAGCTCACTCGGCTACTTCATGAGGAGCAAACTCTAAATACCTATATTGCACCAAAGAGGATATGCAATGTCTTTTTATCTTAGAATTTTGTATTATTTTGCCCAAGGGGCATTGGTGTACTCAAATTCTATCTTATCAATATAACGTGTGCTTCTTTTTGTTTAAAACAAATTTGAATTTTTAAAATCCTTGAAAACATTGCATGTATACATATCATTCATCATAAACATAAACAGGTCTTTGCAACAAATTTCCTCATCTCTCTACTGTTTATTTCAGTAAGATGGATCTCGAACAGACGGTCAAAGACCTTCAAGCTCAAAACACACAATTTCAACAGTTACTCATGACCCTGGCCAAGGGGCAAGAGGAGCTGAAGACTCTGTTGGAAAAAGAGAAAAATAAGAAAGAGAAGAAACCAACTGGTGTGGTAATCATGGGCAGAAGGTTTCAAGGACAGGCTAGAAGAACCTTATATTTTCCAGCAACATCTGATGAAGGGGAAAGAAAAGGAAAAGAAACGGTAGTTCCGTCAGACTCCGAAGAAGAGGAGGGGGAGGAAGACTACTCTGAGGAACAGTATCCTCCGGCCGATGATAAGTACAGACACCTGGAAGAGCGTTTAACCGCTATGGAAATACAGAGGGTACTGGGGTTAGATTTTGAAGAGTTGGGGTTAGTGTCAGAAATTGTGATCCCACCAAAGTTTAAAGTGACATTATTTGCAAAATATGATGGAGTGTCGTGTCCTAAAATGCACCTCCGATCATTTGTCAGAAAGATTCAGCCACACTCCACTGACAAAGACTTGTGGGCCCATTTCTTCCAAGACAGTTTATCCAGAACACAACTTGATTGGTTTTACCAATTGGAAAGGACCGACGTCCACAACTGGGAAGAGCTTGCCGCAGCTTTCTATAAACAATACCAGTATAACGCAGATTTGGCTCCTACCCGTACTCAAATTCAGAGTATGGCTATGGTTTCAAATGAGGGCTTCACAGATTACGCGCAAAAGTGGAGAGATTTAGCCGGAAGAGTGCAACCCCCTCTGTCTGAAAGGGAGTTGGTGGACATGTTCTTGGGAACTCTATCGGGCCCTTTCTTCAATCATCTGATTGGGAGTTCCTCTGCAGGGTTTACTGAATTGATATAACCGGCGAGAGGGTGGAAGCTGGTATAAGAAGTGGGAAGATTCAGAAAGATTCGTCTCCCTCTACAGCTGTGAAAAAACCCTTCACGGGGAAGAAGGAAGTATCTGCTGTTTATTCACAAAGGAATCAGGGAAGAACTGAATTCCGACCAACGGTAGAGGCTGTTATGATCCTAAAGCCTGCATCTGATCAACCAAGAAATAACCAGCCAAGGGTGGAAAGGCCAGTCCGGCAATTCACCAGGATTAATATGACTCTAGCCCAGGTTCTACCACATCTTCTGAGATTGAATCTGGCAACTTTAAAGGAGGCCCCAAATAATCCCAATACTGCGTCCCCTCATTATCACCTGAATGCCAGATGCGCATACCATTATGAAAGTCCAGGGCACGACACTAACAATTGTTGGGCTTTGAAGAACAAAATTCAGGACCTTATAGATGAAAAGGAAGTTGAGTTTGATTCGCCTGAGAAACCGAATGTCATTTCTGCTCCAATGCTTAGACATGGCCACAATGCCAATGCTACCAGGAAGATTTGTTTATTGATACAATGGATGAACTTTTGACTTCGCTCCCGATCATTAAATTGAACTTGTTGAAAGTTGAGATATTCCCAGGTTGTGATAAAGACTGCCATGTTTGCCTATTGTTGTACCCCAAAATTTGCCCTCTTATTTTATCAAGATTTCCACTCACAAGACTCTTTGAATTCCAGACAGAATTAGGGTTTGCTCTACTCAAGATATCTCCTTGCACTGATGACCTGAAATTAGGGTTTTAGTTTGCACATGGATTTTTGGCCTTCCAATGCTCAAAGTGACTTTCATAATTCATTTTGGACTTAGGAGATTGCCTCTACCAAGTTTCAAGCTTTGAATCAAATTTTTTCCCAATCAATTGGACAGTTGACCTAGAAATCAATTGTATTGGGGAAAAAGTCAACTGTGGCCAATTTACAGTCAAACCTCGTGATTTTTGATCCACATCAACATTATAGACTCATATGAACCATTTGATCAAGTTTGGACCACAATTCCTCAAGAAACTTGATCAGATCATTAAAAGGGCAAAATGGTCATTTTTAGGGTTTTGACTGCAGAAGGGCAATTTCTGATTTTTCACCTAGCCAATGGCAAATTGGGTTCAAGCATGGATTCAAGGACTCAATGGCATCATCTTGAACTAATCACAAGGTTCAAAGGATCTCAAAAGCATTGGATTGACAGATGAATTTTCCAGTCAACTGATCAAAAATCAACTGTACACTGAAAAGTCAAACTTTGACTACTTGGTAAAAATCAAGTGCCAAGGGTCATTTTTCATCAAGATGTGTCAAAACATGAAACTTGTTCATCAAGAAACCTAATTTTGCAAATTAGGGTTTAAGATTGAAAAATTTCATAACTTAGAATATTTCTAAGTTATGAAATTTTCTTATTTTTTCCCAACTTTGCCCAACATTTTCACCATGATGCAATTGGATTCAAACAAAACTTCCAAAATGAAAGTTGTAGTCCTCCACAAAATCTACAAGTTTTATTCACAAAGTTTTCCCAAAGGATGCTCGGATCTCAAGTTATGAGTTTTGGAATAAGGGTCCATGAAACTTTTAACTTAGTGAAATTTTGCCCTAGTTTAGGCAGGATTTCCACCTATTTCATGGCCATTTTTCAACTAGTTCCCATTGGAATTTCAAAATTCATTTCAAAGATGGATTGTATAGCATGTTACAAGATTTCGAAAATGTTCAAGAACCCTCCAAAATCGTTTGTGGTTAGGGAGAATCGAAGGTTTGAATTTGGCAAAAAGTCACTTTGATCCATGGCATTTTTCACTATGCTACAAGTTGCAATTTCTGTCTAGCTTCATTTGTACTTGTTTACAGGTATCTAAACCCTTACACACTCAAAAATTGAATGCAAACTCAATGGTTTAATGCATTGTTCTGATCTATGGAAGATTACACAAGGGTTTAATCCATTTTTGGCAAAAAGTGAACATTGCCATTTTCATAAAGTTGGCTTTATGCATATTTGTTTCTCTTGAGCATTGCACCCTTTCTTTTGCAGCAAACAAAGTCCATAAACTAAGGCAAAGGTACAACAACTTTGTGCATGCTTGAGGCTAGCCTGTACAGGCCTGTACTTGGTCACTTCACACCTTTCTTAAAAAATAAGTCAACTTGCCAAAATCACAAGAACTCTTGTATCTGATAAAACCAACCCTTGCAACCATTCAAAACAGGTTTTTGCATATTGCCTTGAGCCAAAAGCACGAGCTATCCAATCCTCAAACACCCTTGAACATCAAAACACCTTCTTCTTGTAAAACAGAGCAATTTCTGCATTTTTGTTTCCAAATCACAAACTACTCGTGCGTTTTGCCCCAAACCTCTTCCAATACATTCCATATAACCCACCTAAGCTATCCCAACCATTGGCCATTGACTGTAACTCCATTTACAAGCTTCACCATTTCTGATTTCAGCTTGTGCAGGTTGACTTCTACAGGCTTATTCAATCAAGCTCAAAGCAAACAAAGCATTGGGGAAGGTCAGGCGAAGTTCAGGCAAGCTCACAAACATCTCAGGCCTCACTGAAAACCCATGCATTGCCATACTCGAGTTCAACTGAAACAGGTGTTTTCCAACTTTCTATCTCTCTATTTAGGAATCATTAGGCTTAGGTTTGTGAATAAAAAATGTAGTACTCATTGCCCTTAAGCTGTACATATGCATAGATTTCATTTAAGTTAACTGTGTTGAGAGAATTTGATTGATGAACATTCTGAAAAAGTTAGGTTAGAAATTAGGGCCAGAGAAATTATCTTTGGTATTTGAGAGTTAGATTAAGTTCTTTATATGGTCGGAATCATGTTGAAAAATGCTATAACTTTTGTGTTGTGAGTTTTTGCTTTAGAGCACATATACAGGATTTCCATATTTGTACAGGAAGGCGCGCGTTTTTGTTTGAACGAAGGTTGAAGATGAAGATCAGCTGGGCTGGGCCTGGCTATTCCTTGCTTTTGACACCCCCTGACCTACTTCTCACACCCCCTTGGCCCATTGTTTTATATTTTTATATTTTTTTTATTTCTGACTTTATTTTATTATTTCTAAACTTAAAAAATTACCATTTCATAAATTTTCACATTTTATTTTATTATTTTTATTATTTTTTGGACAATAGAAATAATTATTAAATAACATACTTTTATTTTCTTTAATAAAAACTTGAAAATAATACATAAAAAATTTTTATTTTTATTTTTATTATTTACATACTTAAATAATATTTTTTCTAATATATTTTTATTTTTTTACATTTATATATATTTTATCATTTTATTTTATTGTACATAAATAATATAATTAATATATATACTTTCTTAAAACAAATTAGGGTTTCCACCTTTAATGAAAATAATATTTTAGTTCCTTATTTTTTTTACACATTAAATATTATATTTTTACATACATAAAAATAATACAAAAACATTTTTTGCATATTTATAATATATTGCATATTTATTTAATTGTTTATTTAAATATTGTTTATTTATCATTTGCACAATTAATTCAATTTGGTTGTAATAATCTTAGGATTTTAATTTCTTGCAAATAATCCCCTATTTAAAATTGTATCCCCCTCCCCATATCAATGTTGTAATAACTTAGATTTATTTTTACGCATTTATAGCTTTCAAATATGCCATGATAGAGATTAGGGTTTGTATGCAATATCCAAAATCAAAACAAATAGCTAGACCTAATACAAGACACAAAAGCATGTAAATTGACCACATAATGCACCCATGCACCCATAGGGTTTCATCCACTTGTTGCCTTTAAAATGACCATGGTATGCATATTGAGTATCTTGGCAAAACAAAAACAATACAAAAGATCCTCGATGACGCTATCTTGGTTGCCTATACAAAATGATATAGTCCCTCACACAAAAACTTGCTAAGATACTTAGCACAATTGTTATCATGGTCAATACGATGACCCGCGCCTGTCCCGTTTAACATCCAAACACAAGTTTATTTACCAAATGCAATGGTAAAACAACAATGTGAAAGGGTTAAAAATGTGTAGGAAAAATCTTTGAGTAGATAGGGTAGACAACTCTTAGTTACTTGATCAAAACTTGCAAACATCCTTGCTAATTTCAAAAACACACAATTTCAAAACATTTTCCCAAAACAACTTTCAAACTTTCAAACATTGAAACATCTTTTCAAAAGACAATACACCTTTGTATACATTCAAACAAGAATCATTACAAAGGTTGCCTAGAAAAAAGGCTTCTTTTCAAAACATTTTCAAAACCACACACAAAGCACCATTTCAAACAATTGAAAAGCAAAAGCAAGTAATCTAAACAAGTAACTAAGAGCCCATGGAAAACCATGGATGAAACGGGTGCTTTCACCTTCCCTTTTCATAATCTACCCCCTGAACCCAAGAAAACATCTCAAAGGTCTTTCCTGTGCTTTTTGACCTTTCCTTTGGATAAAATAAAAATTCGATGGTGACTCTTGCTAAATCGAAACATTTGCGAACACAAACGCAAAACCTCAAGTCAGTTATCCCACCGTATCACACCTATCCTCATCATTGAATTTCCCTCTGTTGAAGACAGGTATCTAACGACTGATTGACAACCAAGAAATTCTGTTTGGAAGGCTCTTGTTTCACCCGTTCCAGTTAAAGACATTTCAATTATAACCATCTCCGCCAATCCTTCCTGGGTCCCTAAAAGACCCGTTAGGATTACACTTACTCCAAAGACTACTCCACTTAAGATTACAATGCCAGGGTCTAATCATCTTTCACCTTCGAGTCACGAATGGCAAAACTCGTCAATCTAACTCTACAAGTTTAAGAAGATTGAACAGGGGCAGCTGTTGTACCCCAAAATTTGCCCTCTCATTTCTCAAGGAATCACCCTAGATTCTCAAGTTTTCTCTCATACAAATCCAAGCCTGGAGTTATCATTTCTTTCCAAGCAAGCCACTTACAAGGGGAAAATGGTCATTTGCGAACTAAAAAGTCAAACTTTGGTTGATGGATCAAAATCAAAACACAAAAAATCATATTTCATCAAGACATGTTGGAATATGAAGTTTGTTTCTTCAAAAAAGCTCAAAAAGTCAAATTTTACCTAGGAAGAGTTAAATTCTAAATACTTAGAATTTTTCTAAAGTATTTAAGAAAAAAAATGACACTTCAGAACTTCTGAACCAACCTCCAGGCAGGAGCAGTCAAAAGTTGCAAACGTGGTTCGACAGATAATCTTCAATCAGAACATGGCTTTTTCAGCAGTTATACAGGTTCAGTCAAAGTTCGCTAGAGGAATGCAAAGAAAGCTATGAAGCCTGAAAGTTCTTTCAGAACATGTTGGAATCAGAAGGTAAGGGGGTCAAATGATTGGGTGTTGCACTGAAGCAGAACTTCTAATCCAGAGTACTCAAAGGTAAATTAAAGAAGGTTACTGGGAAACTTGGGGAATCCTTCAGAATATGCTGAGGCAACAGGACACTAAGATCAAGAGTAGGACGTTTTGTTCTAGACTATGCTGAAATGGAACTTCTGATCTAGATTCAAGCAATGATGCAAAATCTCACGTTACGGGATTTCTGATTTTTGACAAATCTCATCATCATTTAATGCTCATTAATGCTCACAACCACTTTTGAGTCTCTGTCCAAAGGATCTCTCCACGTGTAGTGTGGAAATACATTTGTACAAAATTAGGTGAGAGTCCATACGCTACCTTTTGCCTGTAGGTTCACTTTTCCTTAAATCCCGGCTTGCTAACCCAACCTAGGCTAAATGTTGTCAATCATCATATTTTTTTATGAACTTTCTTCAAGAGTAAGTCAGCAACTGGTGCATGATGTTGGCACTACTTGGCATTTTCAAACACACAAAGCTTTGCCTATAAATAGAACACTATGGTCCACTGAAGTAGGGGCCGAATCCCAGAAAAATTGCTAGAAAAGAAATAGAAAACCTTAGCAAGAAAAACACCTTGAAACTCTGCCAAAATTCCTAGTGTTTCAAGAGCCTTAAACACAACTCTGAATCTCCTGCTTTCAAGCTCCATTTGTTCTCAAAATATTCCTTGACTAAGAAATACCCATAAAGTTTTCTGGCTCATATATATACTCTCCATCCACCCATTCAAAAAACCTGTCCAGAACACCATCAGAGTTAAGGCTAATTCCAGTTCACAGAATTTCTTCCAACAGTAAGGTAAGCACCTGCTGACTCTCACCATACTGCTTAAGCATCACCAGAATTGCATGCCCAAAAATACAATGTAGATATCATGTTTCTGATGTTGTTCATGTTCTGAGATTTGCATGCATCTGTATGTTTAAGTAGAGAACGAATCAGTTCAGAACTTGCTTATGATTTTTGGTTCTGACTTTTGAAACGCTATGACATCTGCTGAAACTGTCCTAAGCATGCCCTCTGTTTTGTGGAAGAATAACCAAATTGTAGATGTTCTGACCAGCACGAAGGGAGCCCAAGTTTTGACTTTGACGCTAGAATTTCGGGGGCCTGCTTTGTCATCAGTAATATCAGAACTTCTGAAAATTACTGTATGCCCAGCAAAGTCAGAACTTCTGACCCCATACATTTTTACTAACAGGTTTCTGTTTTGCATCGCGCAAGGGCTAGAACTTCTGTCCCTCCCACTAACAGGTTTCTGTTTTGCAGCGCACCAGGGTCAGAAGTTCTGACCTACACATTTTCGCTAACAAGTTGCTATTCTGCAGCAGGCCAGGATCAGAACTTCTGACTCCCTCTCAGCAACACGCTGACTCTTTTCCTTTTTCTTTCTTTCTTCCCCCTTGTTATTTTCTTTATTTTTCTCGCTGGTACTCCCCATTCATAAATTTGTACCCCCACCACCTAAATATTGTAATAACGTAGGATTTTACATTTCCGTATTTTATTGCTTTCAAGTGTAAATGCTAGCAATTAGGATATGTATGGCAAGATAAAATCCATGAAATAGAAAATCCTAATTCAAGATAAAATACTGCATGCAATCAAACACACTTGCACACAAACACCCTTAGGGTTTTCCCACTTGGTTGCCTTATACAAAAATAGCCATGTTACGCAAGCAAAGTATCTTGGTAAAACAAACAAAATCAAAAGATCATAGTCCCTCGATGACGCTATTCAAAGTTGCTTTACAAAATGATCTTAGTCCCTCGAAATGCTAAGATACTTTGCAACATTGCTAATTATGGTTATACGATGACCCACGCCCGTCTCGTTTACATTCAAAGATAGGGTTGCTTACCAAATCAATGGTAAGACAACAATGTCAAAGGAATAGAAAATACATAGGAAAGACATTTGAATAGGTAGATAACTTCTAAGTTACTTGCTCTATTTCAAACAAAATCCTTGCTATTTTCAAAACAAACACACACACATTTCAAAACATCTTACAAACATTGAAAACATTTTTCAAAAGACAAACATCTTTGTATACATTCTTACAAACGAGAATCATTACAAAGATTGCCTAAACGAATGGCCTCTTTTACAAAATACTTTCAAAACCACGCCAAACACAATTTCAAACAAACAAAAGTAAGTGATCTAAAGAAAGTAACTAAGAGCCCATGGAAAACCATGGATGAAAATGGTGCTAATACCTTCCCTTTTCATAATCTACCCCCTGAACTCAAGAAACAATCTCAAAGGTCTTTCTTGTGCTTTTTCACCATTCCTTTTGGATAAAAGAAAAGTCAGTGGTGACTCTTGCTAACCGCGACATTTGCGATAAAATGCAAAACCTCAAGTCAGTTCTCCACCGCATCGCATCATGTTTTGATGAAGATAACTACTATGTGCATTTATCAAAGGATGAGAAAAAGTATCATGAAGCAATATAGTTATGGATCAAGTTTACAACTTCATGAAGATTAGTTTGATTGATCTTCAAACACAAAATTGGTACAAGTTTTTAATTCATCACTTGATATAGTTAACTGCTTAAAAATTACTCATCTTTTCATACACATGTATTACCATCATAAAACTTTGTTTCCATTGGGTTTGAATAATTTTTTAAAAGTATTTTTCAGTTTCAGCTTCTGAGTAACCGGTTACCTGAAGCCAAGTAACCGATTAATTGAGTTTCACAGCATCTCTGTTTTTACGTATTTTTGGAAAAATTGATTGAAGTAATCAGTTACTTCATTCTAAGAAACCGATTACCTGGGCTAAAATTTTGAAATTTTTTAAAGCAGCGTTCAGTACATTTTTAATGTATTGGACCACTAACCATTGCATTGTTTGATCAAATGACACTCTTTCCAAAAGATGTAATACACATATAAATGATATATTCTTCAGATTTGATTTCCCACCTATTTCAAAAACAATTCAAACACTTTATTCTCTCAATCTCTTACAAATTCAAGTGCATAAATTCTCAAAATTTAATAGAAACTTCCTGCATTCATTTCAGTCTAGAAAGTTCATCATAAAATCATTTGGAGCACTTGTTTATCATTGTGAATTGTTTACTTGAAAGAGAAGATAAATCCTAGTGATAGATAGATATATTCATCATCTTTATTTACTTAAATAAATTCCAGAATTGGTTGTATCCTTGATGTCCGTGATTTTTGGAAGCAAGAGAGTCATTAAGGGAAGATTGTTCTCTTAGTGTACTTAGTGAAAATCCAAGAGGATTGTTCTTGATATTTTTATTGGTTAGAGTCTTGTATATAAAGACTAGGTTGTCTTGTCTAGATATCTAACAATAATGAAATCTCTTTCGTGTTGAAAGGGGACTGGAGTACTCTCGAACTGTAAGGGGAACCATAATACATCCTTGTGTTCTTTACTTTTCTGCATTTATAGCTTTCATCTTAAATCTAACCAGGAAAGAAAGAATAACATTTTTGAACATTAAACACCAAACCAAAAATAAGAACAACTTATTTCTAAAACCAAATAAATTTTTAAAGTCCTAATTCACCCTCCTCTTAGGCGCACTCATAAACTTACAATTGGCATCAGAGCAGGTTATAGGTAACCTTTTCCTAAAGATCCAGAATGGATTCAGCAAATGTAAATATGGTTTTCAAATATGGTGGTAGCAACAACAAGTCTCCATTGTTTTATGGTGAATACTTCGATTTCTGGAAAATTCACTTGAAGACTCATTTAGAAGCAAAAGGAGAAGAAATATGGGATGTTGTCCAAAAATGGCCCCTTTGTTCCTGTTAACGGTGTTAGAATGGAAAAGCTTAAAGGTTCATGAGATGACGATGATAAGAAAAAAGTACTCTATGACAAAAAAGTAATCAATCTTCTTCAAGGTGCACTTAGTATTAATGAATTCTTTCATATTTTGGATTGCACAACGACAAAAGAAATATGGGATACATTGGTAGAAACTCATGAAGGAACGAATGAAGTTATAATATCTAGATTGAATACCTTCATTCAAGAGTATAAGTTATTTTGAATGCAGCCCCGGGAATGAATCCTTGACTAGCATAAAAGATTCGTGCATTTGACAAATTATTTGAAAGCACTCGTTAAGACTTTAACTAATGATGAACTTAATATTAAAGTGCTTATATCTTTATCCAGGGAATGAAAACCAAAATTGATGGTAATATTCGAGAAGAAGAATCTATCCACAATGACTTCCACCATTTTGTTCAGAAAACTTCAAGAATATGAGACGGAACTTGCAAGACTTGAAAAGCATGAAATCCAAGTAAAGGATTTAAAAGATATTTATTTAAAGACATGGATCAAAAATCATGATTCAATCAATAGGATGAATCCACTAGTAGTGAAGATGATGATCTTATCAAGAAGATTTAAAAGATTCTACGAAAAGAAAGAAAAAGAGAAGCACCAACAAGGAATGTTACATGCTTTGAATGTGGAGAAAATGGATATGTTAAAAGTGAATGTCCTACACTTAAAATAAGGATAAATATTTCAAGATAAATAAAGATAAGACGTCAAAGAAAGCATATATAGCATGGGAAAAATTCATCTTTCGATTCCGAAAGCAATCAATGTGTTAATCTTGCATTAATGGCTTCACATGATTCAGATGATAAATTGATGAGGTTAGTAATGAATTTTATATTTATAATAACGATGCACAAGATGCAATAGATGAACTCTTAAATGAATGCAAAATTTTGTACAAAACTATTTCATCTCAAAAGAAACATATTTCAGTTTTAGAAGAAAAAGTTGAGACATTGGAAAAAGATTTCAAGGATAAAAAATAAAAGATTGTTAATGAACAAAAACAAAACTTTGTACGCAATAATTGTGATTCACTTTCTTTCTAAATTGTTCAATTAAAAAGAGTCCTTAAAAGGTATGAAAAGGGACAAGTTGGATTGGTTATTCAAAATTCTCTAAACCAAGTTCCAACAAAATTGTCTCTGTTAAAGCCAGTGATCATTTATCCAAAGAGAAAATAAAAAAACCAAAGGTTTTTCATCATTATCCTAAAAGAAAAAGATGTGTTAAAAAGAAATCTTATACTCCTAGATATAAAAGTAATTTTCTTCCTACATGTTTTTATTATGGTATACGTGGCTATACACCCAATATTTGCTATGTTAGAAATGTTAGTGTGACATGTGGATATTATGTGTGTATCAAGAAAGAAACTAACTATGATGGATTCAAACCACATTGGGTACCAAATCAAATTTAATTTATTTTGTAGGTTTACTTGAGAACCACATTAAATCTATGATGTTTTGATAAGTGGTGGCTCTAAGAATTTGATGGGAGACATAAACTAACTTCCAAATCTAGTTTAAAAGTCCAAGGGCTCTCTCACATATGGGGAATACCTTAAAGGAAGAATTCTTGGCATTGACAAAGTTGAAGCGCTAACTTTCATCTATTGAAGACTTACTTTAGGTTGAGAGACTAAAGAAAAATATTCTAAGTAAAATCCAACTTTGTGACAAAGGCTTCAACATCATGTTCCCAAAAAAAAAAAAGGTTTATGAAGTCACTCTTGAGGTAAAACTCATTGATATAAATTGTTTTTACTTTCAATAAATTATTTATGTATTATAAGACTTTTCCTCATCTTTTTTGCTAATGATAAAGGGGGAGAAGATATATGTGTATGCTTGTCTCTAACTATTGTAGTCCAAAAGATGCAACTTCTCTATAATTCAAGGGAGATCTTTGATCAAGGGGGAGTTATCAAATATATGGGGATAATTCACATAATAGATTCTCATTTGTTCTAAAGAATTCAAGCATCTCAACTTTCATTGGTTATCATCATCAAAAAGAGGGAGATTGTGAAGTCAAGCTTCTTCAACATCATGTTTTGATGAAGACAACTACTATGTGCATTTATCAAATGATGAGAAAAAGGATCATGAAGTAATATGTCTACGGATCAAGTTTGCAACTTCATGAAGATTAGTTTGACTGATCTTCAAACACAAAATTGGTACACGTTATTAATTCATGACTTGATATAGTTAAGTGCTCAAAAAGTACTCATCTTTTCATCCATCCATTACCATCATAAAAATTTGTCTCCATTGGGTTTGAATAATTTTTTAAAAGTATTTTTTAGTTTCAGCTTCAGAGTAATCGGTTACATGAAGCCAAGTGTAATACGGTGGGAGAACTGACTTGGTTGTTTTTGCGTTTGATCGCAATTGTTGCGGATAGCAAGAGTCACCACCGACTTTTCTTTTATCTAATAAGGAAAGGTTGAAAAGAACATGAAAGATCTTTCGAGATTATTTCTTGAGTTCGAGAGGTAAGTTATGAAAAGGGAAGGTATTAGCATCCTTTTCATCCGTAGTTATCTACGGGCTCTTAGTTGCTTGCTAGATCACTTACTTTTGTTTGAAAATGTGCTTGTGGTATGGGTTTGAAGATATTTTGAAAACGCCTTTGTAATAACTCTCGTTTCTATAAGAATACGTACAAATTGTTGGTTTTGAAAATAGTTCAAAGAGGTGTTTGTGGAATGTTTTTTTGAAAGTGATTTTGAAAAGTGTCTTTGCAATGATTCTCGTCTCTATAAGAATGCGTACAAAGAGTTTTGTCTTTTGAAAATGTTTCAATTGAAAGTGTTGGTGTGAAAAATGATTTTGTTGTGAGCAAGCAAGCAACTATGAGCATCCTACCTACTCAAAAGGTCTAGTGTTCTTTTCCTCCTCCTTTAGATGTTTCTATCTTACCATTGATTTGGTAAGAAGCCCCATCATTGGATGTGAAGGGACGGGCGTGGGACCTTTGTATAGTCATAGAAGGAAACCTATGAGACGTTTTAGTAATATCGTTTTAGGGACTAGATCGTTCACTGAAGGAAACATTGAGGGTCATCAAGGGACTACAATCTTTTATCGAGGGTTTTTGCTAAAATGTCCATATTCGAGGCACATGATTATTTTTCCGAGGCAACAAGTGAGATTACCCTAGGGGTGCATGTGTGTGAATAATGTGTTTGATTTGTATGTATTTTATCTTTGATTTTTGGGTTGTCTAATTTTTTATTTTATCTTGCCACACATCCTAATTACTAACATTTGTACAAAAGCAATAAAAATTTAGAAAATAAATCCTGCACTATTACAACCATATTGAATAGAAAGAAAATGTAAAGACAAAACAAAATAAAGAAAAGAAAATGAGCTTTTCGATTCAGGCAACAACACCCTTCGATTTTGCCCTTCCTGGCTTCTTTCAATTTGGCCTGGAAGTAGTAAGGACACGCCTTTCGATTTCATCATTCTCCCTCTTCTTTCGATCGTGGCATGGAATCAGTGTGAGGTGCACTCTTTTCCTCAAGCTCCTTGCTACCTTCTTCGATTATAGGCATGCTAGACTCTCTGTGTATATTGCAAATTGGGAATGGGTTGAAGGTTAGTTATCTGACAGTGTGAGGAGTGAATCGAACGGTTCACTTAATGTATGAAGCGGTCTGAGTTTTTTAGAAGTGTTAGGAATATTTGAAACGTTTGATAGTGTTTGAGAGTTTTGAGAAATTGTTCACTTTCTTACAACAAGAGTTTTTTTTACAACTATCCAGGGGCCCCTAAGATGTGTGGTAGAAGCTTTTATTTATAGATGAATTTGGCTGAGGTTTGGGAGGGAAAACAAAAGAGATTTGAACAAATTGGGTATGCTGTCTTTGCAGCCTTTGAGGTGTAGTTTTTGTATGCCAAATTGGTACAAATATAAGAGCAGCATAGCAGGACTGTTGTGCATCAGTTTTGGAGTGTTGTGGCCAGTGTAACGGGCTTAGACTTGGAAGCACATGGGACTCTGGGCAGCAAGTATCTTTGAATATCTCAACCTTTTATTTTGACCCCCTAGCCCTATTCTTCGACCAAACTCCTTTTCAGACAACAACATTTATTTTCAAATCAAAGTGTCCTTCCAATGGCTCATATGTGTATCCTTTGAAGGGGCCCAAATAGGTGTCTTTCGAATTAGCCTTTTGTATGTTCCTTCGAATGTGCCAGTTGTGAGTGTCATAGCGCAAAAACTGTGTGTGTCGAAACAAACTGTTTCCAAGGGAGATACTTCCTAGTCGAAACTAGCATTAAAGTAGCCAATGCTTTGTGGGCGCCATTTCCTTGTGAATGCTAGCCATGGGGGAGATTTTGCCTTGTGCATATTGGCCTTAAGGGAGTCCTGGCTTTTGTGAATCGAATAAATTATGCAAAGGGAAAATGAGTTCTGAATCGAAGGAAAGCTGCAGGAGGCTATTGTCTTTTGAATCGAAGGACACTGTCAGAAGGTCATTTCCTTCTGAATCGAAAGGGACCGTCATTAATCCACTAACTTCTGAATCAAAGAGAGCTTTCAGAAGGCCCTTGCCTTCTGAGTCAAAGAAAACTGTTTCAAAGGGAAACCAAACCCAGTCGAAGCTAGCAAGAGGATAAGTGTTGCCCTTGTGCAAGCATGCATGCAGGAGGTTATTACCATGGGCACCAACACAATCATATAGGATGCAAAGGGTGCAATCGAAGGATGTATGCAGGAAGCCTAAATACCCAAATGAGGCTTCTATAAAGATATACGTTGCCTGCCCTGGATCAAAGCTAGTTGCTTCAAAGGAAACCTTTTTCCTTGTGGATTGAAGCATGCAGAAGGAAGGATTTGCTTATGGATCGAAGGAGATATGAAGGAGACCAAAATCCAATCAAAGCCTTGTGAATCGAAGTAAACTTGTTTTTTCTCCAACTTTGTCAAAAAGATTATTTTTATCTGCTTTGCCCTTTTTTAACAGTTTTCTCTTTAACTTGATGCTGAAAAATCCAATTGTACTTTGTGAAAACTTGAATTTTTGAAAATTCTTGTGAGAAATGCCTTGAGAAATGAGAGGGCAAATTTTGGGGTACAACACCAAGTAACCAACTACTTAAGCTTGACAGCATCTTTGGTTTTACGCATTATTTGAAAAATTGATTGAAGTAATCGGTTACTTCATTACAAGTAACTAGTTACCTAGGATAAAAATTTTAAAGCAACGTTCAGTACGTTTTTTTTATGTATTGGACCACTAACCATTTTATTATTTGATCAAATGACACTCTTTCCAAAAGAATATATCATATATATATATATATATATATATATATATATATATATATATATATATATATATATATATATATATATATATATATATATATATATATATATATATATATATATATATATATATATTCTTCGGATTTCATTTCTCACCTCTTTCAAAAATAATTCAAATACTATATTCTCTCAATCTTTTACAAATTCAAGTGCATAAATTCTCAAAATTTAATAGAAATTTTCTGCATTCATTTCAGTCCAGAAAGTTCATCATAACATTATTTTGAGCACTTGTTTATCATTAGAAATTGTTTACTTGAAAGAGAAGATCAATCCTAGTGATTAATAGATGTATTCATCATCTTCATTTACTTAATAAATTTCAGAATTTGGTGTATCTTTGCTCTCCAAGATTGTTAGAAGCAAGAGAGTCATTAAGGAATGATTGTTCTCTTAGTATACTTAGTGAAAATCTAAGAGAATTGTTCTTGATGGTTTTATTAGTTAGGGTCTTGTGTAGAAAGACTAAGTTGTCTTGTCTGAAGATTTAATAATAATAAAATCTCTTTCATATTGAAAGAGGATTGAAATATTCTCGGAGTATAAGAGAAATCAAGATACATCCTTATGTTTTTTATTTATTTTCATTTATCGCTTTCATCTTAAATCTAACTAAGAAAGAAAAAAATAACATTTCCAACCATCACAATAATAATTATATAGTAATAACAACAAATAAATCATGTATGAACGATGTGTTCATTGGCAAAAACAAATCCACACACCATATGAAAAATACTATATAGTCATGATTGTGAGGCTGAAAAAGAAAACAGTTACTTCAATATCCAATCCTCACAAGAATGTTGACAATAATATAATAAAGTATGAACGAAATGTTCATTGACAAAAACAAATAACAAGTGTGAGAGATAATGTACCAAAATAGTACAAAATTCACACACCATATGAAGAATAACAAATACAGTGACACAACACAAGCATATTAATTAAGCGCAAACGAATCCCTTTGGAACACCCTTTCCACAGTAATTAAGTACCAAGCTCAAATTAATGGGAAGATTAAGGTTAATGCCTAAGACGTTAGCCTTAAGAGCAGTGCAAAGGCAGACAGCAGCTTCAAGATTAGCAAGACCATCAAGGAGAGAACAGCATGGTGTCTTTGGTGGCTTACCAAGTTCAACATTAATCAAACCTAATATATCAGCACACACACCAAGCTTAATTGTGTCTCTAGGACATGTTGGGTTCTTTGGATGTGAGTGGTGGTGATTGTGATCTTTTGGGGGTGGTGGAGGACATGGAACATAGTTGGAGGTTACAGCAGTGAAAAAGAGGATGTTGAGGGCAAGGATTATAGCAACCTTGGAAGCCATTTTGAACTTGGAAAATGACTTTTGGTTACTAATACTCTTAGTCACTTTGGTTTGGTGTGTGAGTGATGATGTTTGAGAGGAATAAGAGATGGCTTTTATAGGGAAGGATTGTTGAATTTGTTGGTATTCTTATGGTTTAAATAATTGGTTTATTTGGATGCCCATGTGACAAACTGAGTGAGCCCATTGGGCGGAAACTTGTTTAGTCATGAGAACTAGCTGGCAGAAACATGGTCAAATTTGAGGGAATGCAGTATATTATATGGTCAAATTTGGAACTATCTGCTATATAATTTTGCAATTAGTGGTTTGTCATATTAACTAAGATAAATCATTTCTTACGCTTACATAATAACAATTTGTTATGAAGTTTTCATTATTTTGATTAGTTAATTGAAACTAAATCAATGGGTAGAGAATAATTATACATGCAATGAGGTGAACTTTGGGCTCTTCTATGGATGACACACTCTTTTTAGGAGAAACATCGATGGATAATCTTAGAACTCTTAGTTTTGTTGAGTTATGTTTTTGGAGTTAATGTAGCTAGCTTTTGTTGGAGGAATTCTTTAAAGGCATTGATATAATGTTGAACACTAGGTACTTTTGTGATAGATATACTATTTATCCACCTAAAATTTTAAAGTGTTAGGTGAGTGGTTTCTCCCACTTATATATTATGAATGTACCATATTTCTATACAATGTGAAACTATTTCTCCTCTTAGTCACACTTCCATTATTATTCTAACACTCCCTCTCAAGTGTGAGTCAACAGTGCCCCATCCCCCTTAATACACATGTATCATCGCTTCCACGTGTCAGTTCAACGGCTTTCGATACAAGTAAGTCGGTCCCTTTCTCAAACCAAAGACTCATGATATTATCTGTTTGAGGGGAGTTTACATTAGGAGTAGTTACCTCATGATCGACACCATGTTTTACACAAAAAATTTCAAACATCTTGGATGTGTATTCGCTACCTTCATCTGTTCGCAGAACTTTAATCTTCTTCTCACTCTGGTTTTCGACAAGCATTTTGAATCTCTTAAATATTTCGAATACT
Organism: Vicia faba; assembly: GCA_948472305.1. Taxonomy (NCBI): domain Eukaryota; kingdom Viridiplantae; phylum Streptophyta; class Magnoliopsida; order Fabales; family Fabaceae; genus Vicia; species Vicia faba. Next base: position 977,737,420 of record OX451739.1, read on the forward strand.
TCGTCCTTTATCTGATCACATATATCCATAGATTTCGACTAAACTCGTCAACAAATGAAACAAAACATGTGTTTCCACCAATGACATTTTCTTCGAACGAACCACATACATATGAATGTACCACTTCGAGTATGCATGATGATCTCATTAGCATAGTCGAAACGAAAGAATTTATGGATTACTTTCCCACTAAACAACCTTCACAGAATTTGTCAGGCATATCAAGACATAGAATACCAGTAACTATATCTTGAGTAATCAATTGATTGAGTGATTGAAAGTTCAAATGTCCAAATCTCAAATGCCACAACCAACTATCCTTGGGGTCGACAATAATTTTCCAACATTGAGCTTTTGTCGAACTGATCATAGTCTTAAACATCCTGTTCTCCGACAATGGAGATTTTAAGACCAAATTGTTCTGGGTGTCAAACAATTTCAAAGCTCCAATTTCAAAGTTTTCAAATTGTACTGTGAGAAACCTTTTTCTACCAGTTGTCCCACACTTATTAGGTTGCATTTCATTCTAGGTACATAGAGTACATCTTTGATCATAGCTTTCTCTCTATTACTCATTTGAAAAACTATGTTGTCAGTATCTTTTTCTTGCAACGAACTATTATCAACAAGTTTTACCTTGCTCATCTTCGACTCGTCGAAATCTACTAACCACACCTTTTGACCAGTTTTCGTACCCCAAATTTGTCCTACCTCGATGATTTTATTTTTCAGGATTTAAATAGAAGAAATATTCAATTGAAGGTGGTACATCATTATCTGATGGCCCATCTTCATCTGGGACTAGGGGGTGTGCTTAAATTCAGGAAAGCGGGGCGTTCTAAATCAGAAAGACTTGTGTGCCCGTTAACCCATTCGCGAGACATGTTGGCCTATGGCCCATGAGATTTGAAAATGGAAAATTGTTTCAGAATTAATAATTACTAAGTAATTAAATTAACTTAGCCCATTTAAGCGTTTGTTATCAGTAAAAAGAAGGGGTGAAAATAGAATTTGCAAGCCCATTCTGTTTGGCCCATTTCCGTTTGGTGGTACATAGCAAAGAGAGGGGTATGATTATTAAGGGTCCATTTAAGTGTTACTCTTCTAGTAAAGAAAGGGGGGGGGGGGGGGGGGGGGGGGAATTGCAATAAGGAGCTCATAAGAAACCGCAGGCCCATTAAGTAATTAGCCCATCTAATATTTTACTGCTGTATTATTTTGGAAAAAAAATTATTAATACTCAAACTTTTTTTGTTATAAAAAAATCTTTCTAGGATATTTAATTATTATTAAATTCTATTATTAAGTATTTTATTAAACATTAAGAGTTTTTTCTTGCAAAAAAAAATCTGTTTTATAAAAAGGGGCCTAATATTGGGCCCGATTTGTATTTAAAAAAATGCTTGAAAGTTGTTGTTGGACATAAAAGATTTTTGTTATAGTAAATGCCAAGTTTGGTTAAAATAACGTGTTGGGCTGGATAAAACATAAAAAACAACGCAAGGCCCATGTTGAAAAACAACTACTGTATCAATCGTATCTAAATTAACGTGTTTTGTATCATGAAACAAGTACTGTAGAAATCAAAGGAGAAAACTAAATCGAATCTCAGTCTTAATTATTCAATAATAACAATTCAAATCCAGAAGATTGCAGAAAGCTAAATCAAATCTAATAATGATACAAAATCTCTAAATTACAGGATCCAAATTAAATCAATTAACAGGGACCGAATCAAATATTCAAATCAATTAACAACAATCAAAATCTCTAATTGTCTAAATCCCTAAATCTATGTTAAGTAATTGTAAATAGCAACCCTAATCAAACCTATAAATACAAACATATTAACAGAAGAGGGGGAGGACGGCGAATAGAGAAAAACCGAAGAACAGAGGGAGACCGAAGAAGAGCCAATTGGGGTTCCAATATCTGGAACCCTAATTATAATGCCATTGTTGTACACCACAACACTCCACTGCGCCACCTCAAACATCATCAGAATATGCAGAAAAAGAGAGAAAGAAAGGATTAAACCCAAAAGTTCAAGAATTCGAATCGGAATCGCTACAGAGGGTAATCGAACTTAGCTTGTTTTCCTTTTAATTGTTGATTGGGGAGTTAAAGGGGTAAGGGTTCAGTTGAGCGGAGAGCCGCCGCAGAAGAAGGAGTTTTAGGTGAGAGTTAGGGTTAGAAGGAGGAGAGAGTGAAAGGGTTTACGGTGAGAGAGTGGAAGAGGGTAAAGCTACTGTAATAACAAGAAAATGAAATGAATGTTAAAAGACAAATATTATACCCGTTCTGATTCCACGCGTGTTGGTACATGATACCTAGTATACTCCCTCGTTCACCATCCATCAGATCTTAATCTGACGGCCGTAAGGCCAAGTCTGCATAATGGTCTGTGCACCCACGCTACACGTGATCTCCCTGAACCCATGCTTACTGTGTTTGGACCGAGCCCAACAACTCTTCAGACCCCCTTCGCCAGTAATTACTAAACGCAACTGGAAAATGCACCCCCATGTCTGAACTATAATTGTTCAGCCTGAGCTTACCTTTTTGACACCCCCTGTTTTACTTCATAACTAGAGATGCACTCCCTCCAGAAATTATATCATTTTATATTTTTTAATTATTATATTTTTAATTCTATTTTTCTATTATATTATTTATTCCTTTTCTCTATAATAATTATTTTTATTAATATTAATTTTTATTATAATATTTTATTTACTATTTATTTATATGTAAATATTATTATATTATCATGTAAATAAATAATTTTTATTAAAAAACTCATGCATATATTTTATTATATTATTTGCATTAAATATTTTTATTTTCATGCACTAATCAAGATATTTCCAAATTAATAAGATAAAAAATACTAATAAATCTCAAACTATTTTTCGAAATAAACTAATCTAATCAACTATTTTTTCAAAAGGGTTTCAAACAGATTTTGACTTACCGCGCATTTAGTCAAAATCTCCACAATCATTACTCCCGGTCAAAATGCGAGGTGATTCAGAGTACATTTGCGACCCCTAAAAAACACCAACCTCATACGAACTACGAATTTGGACTCTGATTCCTCTTAAGAGGATACGTAAACATACGATCAAAAATCGTAGCGAGTTCCCCTATATAAAATCCATTTTCTCCCCTATATAAAATCCATTTTCCCCTATAAAAAATTAAACCCTTTCCCCTAATAAAATTTAAATCCTGTTTTACCCTAGCTCAAACCTAAAACCTAATATCCTTGTGAACAAGGTTGATGAAAGGTGCCTAACACCTTCCTTTCGTCTAAAGAAGTCTGAAACCTAGAATATTTGTATGCGAATTAGGGTTTTCTGTTAGATTCCTTTCCCTAGGATAAAAACTAATAGTGGCGACTCTGATTAAAAAATCCAGTTGCTACACCAGTCACGTGATTCGAGCAACCTGAGTCAAGGAACCAGATCTTGGATTTGACATGGTTATCTGCAATTGCAACCATAACCACCATGCCTTTAGAATCATCTGAATCTTGGCGTGCAAGATTTGTTCCTTCGTCTTTTCCTGTTGATCCTTTGTCTTTCCAGTACCAACAATTCTTGGCAAAGTGACCCCACTTTTCATAGTTACAGAACTACATACCTTTTTTATCTTCTTTGTCCTTTTGATATTTCCCTCCTCCTCTTTTTGAGGATTCAGAAGCCTTATCATCGACCTTATTCTTGTGGGAATTCGATGAAGACTTCATGCCTTGAGTCTTATCCAACTTGCCTTTGAATTTGATGGAACCACCATTCTTTTTCCATGACTGAGCCTGTAGAGCTTGTATCGAGTCTTGAACTCCTTTTCTTTCGACAATCCTAATCTCACGCGCTTCCAACAAACCAACCAAATCTTCCTGTTTTAGGGTTTCAAGTTGATTGGATTCTTGAATAGCTATGATAATGTGATCAAAGTGAGAGGTTACTGTATGAATTACCTTCTCAACTATCATCTAATCAGTTATGGTTTCACCATAACCCTTCATGAGATAAATGAGTTTCTGAACCTTTGACACATATTCTGTAACTTTTTCATCTTCTCCCATCGACAACAACTCATATTGTTGGTGCAAAGTTTGTAACTAGACAACCTTGACTTTCTCACCTCCTTCACAATACTTGACCATAATATCTCATACCCCATATCCTTTTTAGCTTGAGAGATTTTGTCAAAGTTAGCAGTATCGACCAGCTTCTGAATGTAATAAGCAGCCTTGCAATCTTTTTTCTTGACTTCGTTGCAGGCAGTTTTCTGTGCTTCGGTTTCATCTGCAGTCAGCACATGAACGGCGTCGGTAACCACCTCTAGGGTAACATGGAACCCAAATAAGCATTGCATATTTTTTTTCTATCGAATCCAATTTTTATCGTCAAGCGTTGGAAGAGAATTCGGAATACTGTTATTACCAGTCATCTTTATAGTGGTTGATTCACTTTCCATGTAAACACGATCTTTGACGTGAAGTTCTTGAAACCACAATCAAGAATAATAACTGGAAGCTCTAGATACCAATTTGTTAGAGGATTTCACTAGGGGCATTGATACAAAGTTGAGGAATATACACCTTTGTGAGAGAGTGTTTCCAGTGATTTTTGGTAAACAACCGCTAGTCTTCCAAACTATCGAATAAACTTACTGACTGTTATTCAATTTCTCTGGTAACTCACAGGATCGACTAGATTGATCCTAGGATTCCTTGGTCATTAGGGTAACTCTCATGATCGAACAGATATTCATGGTTGATATTTGAGTGTTGTATAGGTGTTTGGTTTATTTCGATTCCTCTCTTAAAGGTCTAAAGGTGTAATCAAAATGTGTGTGCGCGAAACTAACTTGCATGAATAAATGTTAATTGTAAAGACATGTAAAATTGCATAAAAGGCAAGTAAATGGCTTCGAATTATAAAAACAGTTAATGTAAAAGATGTTCTGGAACGTAAAAGATTTGAAATATGAAGAAAGCGTTTAATGCAAGAAATCTGTAAATGACTCTAAGTAAAAATAGGCATTCGAAGGATAAAACTTGAAGATAAAGGCATGAAAAGTATGACAGTTTTCTGAAATGTAAAGTGCTTGAAACGTAAAGAAAGCATTAAAATGTAAGGCTTTAATGAAGAGATTTCGAAGTAAAAAGACTTTGAATGAGAAAACTTGTAAATGGTATTTGGCATAAAGGTAAAGGAAAGAGCTGGAAATGATAAAAAGGTTTTCATTAAATCATAAACATGTGGTGCTATCATACGTACATTGCTCTTGCATTCGTTTCCCTTGCCATGTGGTAGTTTGAATGTTACTGAGTATTTAGTACAATAGATATGACACACCCGAAATCCTAATACTAAGACTTCTATTTATACTGATTCGACCATAACGGTCTTGCTATAGGATTATGCCACGTTCAGAACATGCAGAACAATGCCTCTCTCTTCTTTCCACGTGTCTCCAAATGCTCCAGCACATAAATTTCAAACTTCGAACGTCCCGCTCTCATTTGAATTTCAAATGTTTTGGTACTTCTCCGTTTCGAACGCACTTCCCAGACACAGCCTTGTTGTTATTTCGAGACTTCTTTAGATATGTTCCCATAATTGCCACTCGAAGCTCCAAGCTTTGATATGCTTATTCGAAACACTGCTTCTGCTATTTCGAAACATGACGCTTTGTTTCATTTCGATCGAAACGTTCAATTCACTTGGCCTCTAATAATATTATCAAAATCTTCAGCCAACAAAATGCCCCTTTAAAATATGTATTTCGATCTCTCTGAGAAATACCTATTTTAAACATCTACACAAGATTTTGATGCGACCTTCGAATCATCGTAACATTTAATGCATTTGACTCCAGTCACGTCAATCATAACACTTTTTGGATTCCTTAACCGCCTAGAGCCACTTCACAGTATGGTGCAGTTACAAACAATGATTATCTTTAAATCACGCCTATTACCCATGTTAACTTTACGCCACCTCTTCATCACACCAACCCATGATTTCCACGTATCACACCCTTATTCAGTGGATGCTTAAACTTCCACATTATAAAACATCATCAACTTAGTCTTTTTCTTTTCTTTTCACATTCTGAATCTTTTACCCTCCTTCTCTCGCCAAAAACCCTAAGCTTTCAACATCCTTCAAAAATGTCTTCTTCTACTTCATCCCAACTCAAAAAGGTTTCCAAGAAGAAAGGAAAAACTGCAGGAACTACAATGGAAAGTAAGATTATCACTCACCAAGGTCAATCCGTTCTTGCTCCTCAGATGATCTCAAAGGAAAAAGAAATGTTGTATGCGTCACAGGTACTCATTCCTACCACCGTTGCTGGTAAGAGGTTAGCTTTAAATGGCCCTCTTACGGTTTTTGAAATTTTAAAAGATACCAGGACAATTTTCCCAGTTTGCTATAGTTTCAAACCCTTGTTTAACAAAATAGACGCCCCTAAGGCAATAGAATCTTCTGGCTCAAACACCATAGAAAATCCAACTGTTCCTCCTAAGGACCCCTTTGTATTGGACTATGTAAAAATTAATTTTAAGTCGTTTCGATCTTGCCCCACCTCCGATACTGCTTATCAAAACTGGTTCAAGAAAGTAGAAGCTAAGAAATCCCAGCAATGGGAAGAATTAGGTATCTACAATTTGATTAAGCTATCGAAGCCTGGTTTCACTTACAACCACCCTCTGCTATTCGCGTCCCTCTATTTCTGGGACAGTACCTATAATACTTTCCATCTCCCAGGTGGAATGATCACCCCCACCTTCTTCGACATAGCGGCCATCATTGGGCTATCGCCAGTAGGAGAAACATATATCCCCGACAACGAAGAACATTCCAGCATAATTGACTTCGAAGTCAAGCTAGCAAGTTTTTCCAAGTTTATCAGTCACTACCATGCTGAGGGAGACAATGTGTCTGACGTAGAACACATTGCTCTCTTAACCCTATTGCTGTCAAGATACGTCTTCTGCAGTAGATCCCTACAGGTAGCCAGTAGGTTTATTCCTCTAGCTAGGGATTTGCATGAAAATCGAAGAGTGTGCTTAAGTGAACTGCTCTTAGTTGACCTCTATGAAAGCCTAAGGTCAGCTGTTTCGAGCCTCAAATCCCATACCTCCAAGAATATCCTGTTGGCTTGCCCTTTTTGGTTACTTCAACTATGGCTAAATGCCATGTTCGAACCCTCCTTGTCAACTGCCAACACCATTGATGAACAAGACCCTGAGATAACTGATAGGATAGTCGAAGGCACTAGGCTTCAAAGATTAACTCCAAATGACGACAAAGATGACTTCAAAGTCCAATTCTCGAAGTACATCATGATATTCTCCAAAAGGCACAAGTTCGAAGAGAGCATGGCGCCTTTTGCTTCAAGGGCTCATGGACCTTCCTGGTTTACCATGGCTCTCTCGGAAGCTATCAAGAGCAAGGAGATTCAGGATGTATGGAGAGCTTTTTTGCTACCTAGACTCATTTCTTCAAGAATAACTCCTACCAAGAATCGGGTTTTTCTTTTCGCTTACCAGCCAAATTTTGTTTCGAGACAGCTTGGCTTATGCCAACTAATTCCTGAACCTTTATTCCAAACTGAGAGTGCCATTACTTCTGGGCGAACTTTCAAGGCACGGGAAGCCAAAATACAGCAAGAACAATATCAAGGCTTTGCCCAGTTTGAGCTGATAACCTTCGAACCTACCCATCTCACAGCTAAAGGGTTTCTGGAATGGTGGACCAAGTTTTATCAAACTTATATGTTCGATACACTTACAATTCAACAGAAACTAATTGATGCCTTCGATGTGCAGGTACCAGCAAAGAAAGGTATGTTTACTCATGCCAAAGAGATTAAAGCTTTCCAAAATTATTTTGAAACTACTTATGACCCCACGCGCTTGGAATCCACTGTGCATCAAGCGGCTGAGACCTTGAAGGAAAAATTCAAACAAAAAGTTTCTAAGTTAAAACTTCCTTCAGGGTTGTCACCTGAGGATAGGTATAGGTTGGCATTCGAAATGCATCCACCTAAATTTCCTAGATTACCTACCTCAGAACTGGCTCTGGCTTGGTTTCCCCCATATCCTTGGTGGTTCACTTGCAAAGAGATGTTCAAACATCTTCAAAGGAAACCAAAGCCATCTGAGACTGTGACATGGGCTCGACACTGGCTTCACGATTTCCCAGGACACCTTCGATACGACCTTTCTGCCATGTCAATTAAATCTGATCAAGGCACAAGTGTGAATGCTTGGGAAAATCCCAAACGTCTTTCATTTTCCATATCTTTAACCTTTGCTTTAATTGTTTCGATTTTCAGCCATCAGGATAAAGACAGCCGCCTCGAAGTCGAAAGAAGGGAGCGCCTCTCAAGCCTCCATCGAAACTACTGACAAAGTGACTCCACCCGAAACAACCACTATTGCTGCAACCACAACAACAGCAATAATACCAACAATAACCAGTGTTCCAACTCCAACGGTAATCACTTAGCCTTGATGTTTCGAATTCACTCATGTTTTATGGTTTGCATCTAACTCTTTGTTTAAATCTTTTCAGACCAACAAGCTTCCTCCTACTACTCCCAAGAAGCGGAAATCAAGCACCACTGGGGAAGACCCCAAGGCTGGAGGAAACTTACCAACTGCTTCGAAGAAGAAGAAAAAGAAAGATATTTCGAAAAGTACCATTCCAACTAGTGTCTCTGGACTTGATTCCAGGGATGCTGCTCCCTCACCCAAATCCAAAATTCCACCTTCGACCTCCAACGTAATGTTGGAACGCATAGCTAGTAACCTCTCCTCCGAGAGTCCACAGGTAAATTGAACTTTAAATCTCTTTGAAAATAATAACTTCTTATTACCTTGGTGCATGTTTCTAACATTCTGTTGCTCCTTGCAGAACATCTTGAATCCAGCTTCCACTACTTCGAACTCACCATCCAAAGCTGCCGCTCCACTCAACTCCTCTCGTCAAGGAGATTACAGCAACCTTGTACAGAATAAAGGTTCCTCCAATATGGCGGTTCTGGCTGGAACTTCTGAGCAGCAGGATGATCAAGGTACCTCCATTCCTCTGAAAGTGACAAATGAAACACCACTTCAAACATCTGCAGAGGATTTGCAAAGAGCTTCTCTTCAAAAGTCCCCTCTTGAAACTCTTCAAGAGGACCCAAAGGACACTCAAACTGAAGGAGAGAAAGCTGATTCTGGGCAAAGAGACGAAGAATTTGCAGACGAAGAGTCTGAGGAGGAGGATGCCAATGATGGTTCAACTGCTGGGACGGAGTCCAACGCAAATAGCAGTGAAAAGGAAGGCATCGAAGTGGTGGACTTGGATGATGATGAAGAAGATCAAGAGCACGAAACAAATGAAGGGGATGGTGATGCGACCAACGAACCCATGGAGGTTGAAATGGACGTGACTCCCCTACGTGTGGAACTCCCTCAATCCTCTTTATCTCGAATGACTGACGAGGAGCTTGCACTCCTGAGACGAAATGACCCTATTGGGTACATGAAGGCAAAGCTGGCTCAAAGGGACGTCCCACTTGCTAGGGCTGGCACAAGTTCGACCAGCTATCCTCTTCCCACAGATGAAAGAATTGTACTTCTTAATAAGATTAGGAAAACAATTCTCAATGTGGATATATTCGAAGTGCTCAAGCAAGATAGTACTGCTTGCTATACTATGAAGGAGTTGCTTACAAAGGTCAATCTTGCTAACTGCTCCTTGCCAGTTAGTACTCTCTTGTTCGATCTTCAGGCTTTGCTGGACAATGTAACTGGTTACCTTATCCAAGATGAATCTTCTGCCAAGAAGGTTCAAGAAAAACGCATTGCAATGGATGCTGCTTATGAACAAGCTTCGAAACTCTCTCAAGAAGCTGAGGATCAAGCTATGCATCTAAAGCAGGCGAAAATTGATTATGAGGCTCGAGCTGAGTCCATACTTCTTTGGGAAAGGCAGATTCTGGAACTTCAACAGAAGGTTAAGGAGGCTAAAGAACAACAAATAGCCTTCGAAACCAATACTGCTGGTAACCAATTCGAAGAGCTTCTCAACCAGGGGCTTGCAGAAATGGAAACTGCAGAACAACTTAAAGGAGAAGTGGCAACCTTGGAAGGAGCCAGGCGTTTCACTCTGCAGAGACTTGAATCATTTCGAAGCACTTTCAACCGATTGAAAAATAACTCTTATTTCTAAATTTCAGTGCTTATTTAACTACAATTTGGTTTCTTATATGTAATATTCGAACAACGCCATTTTGGCATCTCATCTTGCCATTTTGGCCTTTTTATAATATCTTGGTTACGTTGTTACTATTCGAATCTCCTGCAGGCGTGGCTTATATTTCTTTAAATATTTCCCATTAACCTTTAGGATACGTTTATCATCCACCAGTTCTTCGATTTCGTATGCATTGTTTGAGAATACTTTTAATATTCGAAAAGGTCCTTCCCAATGAGGTGACCATTTACCTAATGCTTTATTTTTCTTGTCCATGGGCAATATGACTTTCCAAACTAAGTCATTAATAATGAATACTTTTTTCTTCACCCTTTTGTTGTATGTTCTGGCCACTCTTTCTTTTTGTCTCATCAAAATTTCCAATGCATGTAATCTAATTTCGTCCAACTCAACTAATTCATTTATCATCATTTCCCAATATAATGCAGCTGGGATTTCGTTTTGTCTCTGAATTCGAACTGATTGTAGATGAATTTCTACTGGCAGCACTGCATCATGACCAAATGTGAGTTGGAAAGGCGTAGTGTTAGTAGCTTCCTTAGGAGATGTTCTACAGGCCCATAATATTTGGTCCAAAGTTTTGTGCCAGTTTCTTGGCTTTTTGCCAATATGCTTCTTGATTAATCCTATTATCACTTTATTGGCTGCTTCGACTTGACCGTTTGCTTGAGCATAATATGGCGTTGACGTTAGCAATCTAAACCCCATTTCTTGGGCAAATTCTTGCATCTTTCTACCAGTAAACACGGAGCCTTGGTCTGTGGTTATGCTCTCTGGCAATCCGAACCTATAGATAATGTGCTTCTGTATAAACTCAATAATAGCCTCTTGATCAGCAACTATTAGTGGTATAGCTTCAATCCACTTGGTAAAATAATCTATTCCTACCAGGATATATTTCTATCCCTTGGACGAAGCAGGATTTATTTCTCCTATCAAATCCAATGCCCATCCTCTAAATGGCCATGGTTTGATGATCGAATGCAACTCACTTGCAGGGGCATGTTGAATCCCTGCATGTTTCTGACATTCCTCACATCTTTTAGCAAAGTCTATGCAATCTTTGAGCATGCTAGGCCAATACAAGCCGTATCGAAATAACAACCATTTCATTTTATGGCCTGCTTGATGTGCCCCACATGCCCCATTGTGGACTTCTGACAATGCTAGGTATGCCTCACTTTCTCCTAGGCATTTCAATAATACACCCTCTTGGGTCTTTTTAAACAATTCATTCCCCATGAGGAGATATGACAATGCTCTGTATTTTGTCTTTCTATCCACGTTCAGAGTTGGGTCTGCTAAATAACTCTTCAGTGGACTTCGCCAATATGCATCTGACAAAGTATTTATGGCTAGTATTTCGAATCCCTGTTTCTCAGCATATCCCAATTTCATACTTTCCAGATCTGATGGTGTGAATCTAGTAGCCATAACTCTACCCCTTAATTCAACTAAATCCTTAAAGTTCCTGGTAGACACTTTATAACCCGAAGCCAACTGTGCTAAGTCATTTGCTTCTTGGTTCTCTATTCTTGGTATGTGTTGAATATCCATGTATTCAAATTTCCTCAATAGCCTATTGACTATGACGAAATATACCATTAAGTTTTCCTTTATGCACTTATATTCCTTTGTAATTTGTTTGACCACTAATTCAGAGTCTCCTTTAATTTCGACTCTGGTTGCCCCCAATTCCAACAAAGCTTCAAGTCCAACAATGAGCGCTTCATACTGAGCTTCGTTGTTCGAGCAACAAGGACCATCTAATTTATACTTGAATTTTGTTGGAATTCCTTCAGGAGAAATTAGAAGGACTCCAACGCCACTTCCATTCCTGTGGGTTGAACCATCAAAGTACAATTTCCATGGTTGCATTTCGACGTAACTCATGACAGTCTGTTCAACCAAAGAATGGTCCACAATGAAGTCAGAAATCACTTGACCTTTCATAGCTTTTAAAGGAATGAAAGTCAAAGGATATTCTGTTAAGGCTAAAGCCCATTTACCAACTCTGCTATGCATTATTGGTTTTGAAAGCATATGTTTAATGACATCGAAATGAGATGAAACATAAACATCAACATGTTTTATATAATACTTGAGTTTCATACAAGAGAAATACAAACAGAGACATAGCTTTTCTAAATTGCTATATCTGGTCTCTGCATCATTTAGCACTCTACTTAAATAGTATATGGCTCTTTCGATACCATTGCTATCTTCTTGTGCTAGCATACTACCTATACTAACTTCAGAGGCAAATATGTACAATCTCATGGGCTTCCCCCATGAAGGTGGAGACAAAATAGGAGGCTGAGAGAGGTATCTTTTTATCCTGTCAAATGCCTCCTGGTGAGCTTCGTTCCATTCGAAGGCTTGGCCTTGCTTTAGACGAAGTAACGGAGAGAAAGCTTGGGTTCTTCCACTCAGGTTCGAAATGAATCTTCTGAGGAAGTTAATTTTCCCTAGCAGAGATTGCAACTCCCTTTTTGACGTAGGTGCTTTCGTCTCCATTATGGCTTTGGTTTTGTTCTGGTTGATTTCAATCCCTTTCTTGTGAACCATAAAACCAAGAAAATCTCCAGCCTGCACAAAAAATGCACATTTAAGGGGATTCATCTTTAATCCATGTTTTCTCATTCGCTCGAATGATTGGCTCAAATGATGCAAATGTGTTTCTGCAGATATAGATTTGATGACTATATCATTAATATACACCTGCATGAAGGTTTCAATGAAATCATGAAAAATTGAATTCATTGCCCTTTGATAAGTTGCCCCAGTGTTCTTTAAACCAAAAGGCATCACCACCCATTCGTAGGTGCCTAAGGCTCCTGGGCAACGAAATGCTGTCTTTGCAACATCTTCTTCAGCAATGAAAATCTGATTATACCCAGAGTATCCATCTAACATACTCAAGTATTCGAACCCTGCAGCAGAGTCTACTAGCATTTCTGCCACAGGCATGGAATATTCATCTTTAGGGGTTGTAGTGTTTAAATCCCTAAAATCTATGCAAATTCTTAAAGAACCATTTTTCTTAATAACATGTACTATGTTTGCTAACCATTCGACGTACCTTGTTGTTCTGATGAATTTGAAACGCAGCAACCTTTCGATCTCAGCTTTAATTTTTGTGAGAACCGCTGGCGCGAATCTTCTTGGAGTTTGTTTGATGGGCTTCTTGCCATCTTTGATTGGCAGTCTGTGTTCCACCAACTCCCTCTTTAAACCGGGCATTTCGTCATAATCCCATGCGAAGCAATCTTTGTTTTTCTTGAGGACTTCGATTACTTCTTTCTTGAGGCCTGGGCTAAGTTTTGCACTTATGTAGGTTATTCTTTTCGTTTTTTCATCCCCTAAGTTGACTTCTTCGAGTGGATCTTGTGCCAACATTTTGGCACCTGAGTTTATGGGGTCCCTTTCGAAGCCTAAGGGTTCTTTATCGTAGATGGCATCCAACCTTTGATCCATCTCAAATTCTCTGAAGGGTGAGCATTTCGAGCCATCCCCACTTGCTTCGTTCATCTTTACAGTTAATTTATTTATTTCAGCCTCTAAGGCCGCTTTTGATTCGTTCTCAGCCATATAGGCCGAAATTCTTTCGAAAAAGGTGGACTCAGTCATGGATAAGGTTGTCGAAGTCCCAGCCTACTGGCCGTTTTTGTATAGTGCTTTCGACTCCCTCTTCTTCACTGATTATTGTTCTATCCCAATAAAGGCCATCATGGCGAAGGGTCATGTAGTAGTGGGCGTTTCTGGTTTCGTTAATCTCATCATTTGGAGCACACGGAGCAATCTTTGCCAGATTTTTATCATAATCCCTCTTGTCAACTAAATTAACTGTTGACATAAAGTAACTCTGGTCTGCTTCAATGTTTTCCACGATTCCATCATCTCTCCACAGAACTAGTCGCTGATGCATTGACGAAAGAACTGCCCCCACGCCATGGATCCACTCCCTTCCCAGCAATAAGTTATAGTTGGCCTTGGCTTCGATCACCATAAACATGGTGGGCCTACAGCTTGAGCCTATTGTCAATTCCAACTGGACCACTCCCAATGTTTTGCCCACTTTTCCCTCATAATTGGACAGAACCATATTATGGGGCTTGATGTCTCCTTCGCAGATCTCTAATCTTTTCAGCATGAAATGGGGTATCAAATTGACTGCAGCACCCCCATCTACTAGAACCTTGTTCACACCATGGACACCAACTTTTGCCCGAATAAAAAGTGGCTTGAGATGGTTCTTCATAGCAGGTTCTGGACGTTCGAAGAACGCATTTTGTTCCTCAACAACCCCATTGTCCATCACATAGTAGCACACAGGCCTATGTTTCATCAAATCTGTGGTATCTTCTTCCTCATATTCATCAATTTCGGTTTCCTGCCCAAATTCACAGGGAAGCACAGATACCACGTTACAGTTTAGGTTGAATGAAGACTCCCCCTCCGATTCGAAGTTATCTGTTATCATATCTTCGTCCTCTTCTGGGCCTGGAGTGTATTCCTTTGGTTCATCCCGTTGTACTTCAGAGAAAAGCCTCCTATTGACTGGAGGTTTGTCTTCAGTTTGATTTTTTGGTTTGTTGGTGCTAGATTCACCTTGGCTCTTTGTTGAAGTGACCCCTTTGTTTGCCAAAGCTTCCCTTTCATCCTTTCGAATCCTTTGTTGCCTGCGCCACTGGGATCTTGACATGGGGTTCCTTCCTTTGTAATTTTCTAATCTTACCTCCTCCCTTTTTGCTGTGTTGAATTGCCTTCTGTATGTCACAGCATGGCGTGCATTTCGTTCGGTGTTTCTCCATCTATCTTTGCCTTTGTCATTCCTGACTTGCAACCATCTGTCGGTTGGCACTTCAGCAGGGAGTTTGAAAGTCACTCTTCAAGCAGCCTTGGGGTGAGGGCTATCAGGCCTTCGTTGTTTGTGTCTGCTGTCGAAACGTGGGCCCATCTGGACAGTTTCTTGATGGTTCCAGCAAGGGGCGAAGGGAATCGTTTCGAAGGCTCTGGCCATGCTCTGGTCATACACAGCAGAACACCTTGGGCAAATCAAGCACTTGGTTTCCCCTTTGTAGCAACGAAACACAAATTCCAGCAAACTTTCTCCAGCCTTGGGATAACACCTGAAAAGCTGGTTATCCTGGCGCCAATTGTTGCCAGTTCGAATCCTCTATACCCTTTCGAAATTCGCAGTGATTCTTTGATTGCAGAGGATGCTGCACCTAGGGCACAATATCATGCCTGAATCTCCTTTGTGGCATGTCATGAGGTAATCCTTGAGACTAGCATCTCCAGTGTGATTATCCTCCATTCTATACTTCTCTTTTTCTAAGTATTTTTCTACTTCCTCCATCTCAGAGCGAGGCCTCTCCATATCCACCATATTTATCTCAACATCTTCCCCCTTAGCTTCATCATCGCCCCATCCTGTGGGCTTTATATCCTCAATCTGAACCTTCGAACTCTCTAGGGCAAAATATTTGACCAAATAGTCAAATTTTCCACTGGGTTCCCCTAGAGTGTCCCATATTTCCTTCTGAGGGGAAGTTGGCTTCGTGATTTGGACTTTCTCCAATTCCAGCCTCAAGCCTTCAGTGACCTGTGTTAGTTCTTGGTTTTGATTTCCCTGGCCTTCAGTAGCCTGGGTTTCTTTCGCAACATCTACAGGTGCTGCTTCAATAGAAGTCTCTGGCATCTTCTGGATGTCTTCAGTGACCTCCTTATCGACTTCGACCATCACCCAGTTTTCAATTTCAGTACCTTTCTCTCCTGTTAGGGCGTCGCTTTGGTCAGTTTCCACCATGTTAATCTCTCCAATGCATGCAGGCTCGGAGTAGTTGGTGTCTGCGACGTCCAAGGGATCTTCGTCCACTTTCATCTTTACCTTATCAGCAAACTTTAGTCTGCCATCTTTGATTGCATTTTGAATTAGGTCCCTAAAAAGAAAACATTGTGAGGTTTTGTGGCCTAGGAAACTATGATATTTGCAAAACCCTCTCTTCTTTCTCTGATCTAAAGGAGGTATTTTGACATTTGATGGCACAATGAGTTGGCCATCTTTGACAAGTAAATCAAAAATCTCGTCACATTTAGTGACATCGAAGGTATAGACCTTCTTTGGGAATTTGTCACTTTTCTCATTTTCAACAATCTCTTTCCCTTTTGTGGGAACCAATAATTTGCAGGAGTAAGGTGGAGCCTGTTTTAATTCAGTGAGGTCGATTTCGACCTCTTCGAATTCGAATTCAGGATATTCTTATGCTTCCTCAGTTCCAACATAGGAGATCCTTTCTTTCTTACTATTCTTAAAGACTCTGGCTTTTTCGGCCTTTAGCCTTTCGACCTGTCGAACCCTATCGGCTAACTGAGCCATATCCCTCAAATATTGAGTGTCTAGTTTCTTTCGAATAGAGTAATCCAAACCACCAGCGGCCATTTCGACTAACTCATGTTCAGGAACTACTGTGTAACATCTGGATTTCAAAATCCTAAATCTGTTCAGATAATCGTCTATGGGTTCGGTGAACTTTCTCTTGACACTGGCTAATTCCTTCAAGCTTATTTTCGACTGTCCCATGTAAAATTGTTCATGGAATAATCTCTCCAAGAGAGCCCAAGTATCAATGGACCCAGGAGGCAAAGTGGTAAACCATGTGAAGGCGTTTTTAGTCAAGGAACTTGGGAAGTATTTGATCCTGAGATCTTCATTATTGGCTATATCTCCCACTTCCGTTAGATATCTGGCTATGTGTTCGACTGTTGACTCATTGGTATCCCCAGCGAACTTTGTAAATTTAGGGACTTTATATCCCCTTGGTAAATCAGTATGCATTATGCAATCTAATATAGGAGAAGCATAATTTGGCCTTCTCATTCCTGTGTTGAGGCCATTCTGGGCCATGACTCTCTCTATCATAGTGGTTAGATTGTTTTCTGCCAAGATGTTATCGTTTCGAATTCTATGAAGGACAACATCAGCATCTTGATTTCGACCAACCAGGACAACCCCCCTAGGTTGTTCTTCTCGAAACTTTGGGGCTTCTAGCCTTTCGACCCTTGCCCCTGGTTCCATAATTTCTCTTTGTGGGCCTGGGATTATTGGGGCTTCTAACCTTGGTGCCCTGGCCCCTAAGTTAACTTCTTCTCTAGGTGGTCTATAAATTGGGTCGTTAGCAATTTGTTCTATGACAGGCATGTTTGCTCGAAATCCCGCCTGATTCTGCCTACGCCTTTCTGGGGGAGCAAAGAAATCTGCTATTCGACTCATGTTGTCAGCGTTTTCCCTGTTTGTCACAGTCACATTTTGAACTATTGGGGCAAATATTTCCTTCATAGTTTGTGCTAACACCCCTATCATATTATGGTTACTGTCATCCATTAATTGCCTAAAAGCCAACTGGTTTTCTGTGGTTAAAATAGGCATTGTGCTATAACCCACTGACCCTTGGTTGTTTGTCATAAACTGATTCGCCCCAGACCCAGACCCTAATTGAGGTGATGAATTCGATGTGGAATTGTGTAAACCTGCCATAAAGGAAGTTGGCATTCCATAAGAGGAATTTCTGGTTCTATTACCATCGAAACCGGGTGGTCTAGTTAGTGGAGTGGCGAAATGGGATTGTGTCCCTGATGGTGGAACAAATCCCCCAGGGTAACCAATGGTTCCAGTATTTCCTAAGATTGAACTATTAGTTGATATGCCACTTACTCCATTGGTGGCTATATTACTGGTTAAAGATGCAACAGACTGTGCATTCGAAGGGATCACATTAGATGTTCCCATCGAAGTGGACACATTAGTGCCTATTGTCTGTGGGGCTTTTTGTTCCCCTTGTTGATTGTCAGAATTAGACATCTTGGTCAAACGTTTTCTTCTGGATAAGGGTTGGTTGTTGTTGGTTATTTTACCACTTCTTAGGTTCATAAAACAACAAACTTCTTAGGTTCCAACGTTTTTATAACGGTTATGTCTCAACAATCTTTATTTCTAATGTCCAATTATTGGTCCCACCGGGTGTGCCAATTTGTTTCCAGTGATTTCTGGTAAACAACCGCTAGTCTTCCAAACTATCGAATAAACTTACTGACTGTTATTCAATTTCTCTGGTAACTCATAGGATCGACTAGATTGATTCTAGGATTCCTTGGTCATTAGGGTAACTCTCATGATCGAACAGATATTCATGGTTGATATTTGAGTGTTGTATAGGTGTTTGGTTTATTTCGATTCCTCTCTTAAAGGTCTAAAGGTGTAATCAAAATGTGTGTGCGCGAAACTAACTTGCATGAATAAATGTTAATTGTAAAGACATGTAAAATTGCATAAAAGGCAAGTAAATGGCTTCGAATTATAAAAACAGTTAATGTAAAAGATGTTCTGGAACGTAAAAGATTTGAAATATGAAGAAAGCATTTAATGCAAGAAATCTGTAAATGACTCTAAGTAAAAATAGGCATTCGAAGGATAAAACATGAAGATAAAGGCATGAAAAGTATGACAGTTTTCTGAAATGTAAAGTGCTTGAAACGTAAAGAAAGCATTGAAATGTAAGGCTTTAATGAAGAGATTTCGAAGTAAAAAGACTTTGAATGAGAAAACTTGTAAATGGTATTTGGCATAAAGGTAAAGGAAAGTGCTGGAAATGATAAAAAGGTTTTCATTAAATCATAAACATGTGTTGCTATCATACGTACATTGCTCTTGCATTCGTTTCCCTTGCCACGTGGTAGTTTGAATGTTACTGAGTATTTAGTACAATAGATATGACACACCCGAAATCCTAATACTAAGACTTCTATTTATACTAATTCGACCATAACGGTCTTGCTATAGGATTATGCCACGTTCAGAACATGCAGAACAATGCCTCTCTCTTTTTTCCACGTGTCTCCAAATGCTCCAGCACATAAATTTAAAACTTCGAACGTCCCGCTCTCATTTGAATTTCAAATGTTTTGGTACTTCTCCGTTTCGAACGCACTTCCCAGACACAGCCTTGTTGTTATTTCGAGACTTCTTTAGATATGTTCCCATAATTGCCACTCGAAGCTCCAAGCTTTGATATGCTTATTCGAAACACTGCTTCTACTATTTCGAAACATGACGCTTTGTTTCATTTTGATCGAAACGTTCAATTCACTTGGCCTCTAATAATATTATCAAAATCTTCAGCCAACATAGAGATACCAGTTATCCACCTAAAACCTCGATGTGATTGGTAAGTAAATTCTCCCCCTTATATATTCTTATATCACCTCATTCATATATAATGTATGACTATTTACCCACTTACTTATACTTGCATTATTATTCTAACAACTTTGTCTCGAGGATTTTTGTAACACCCCGACTTAGTTAGAATTATTTTATTTAAAATAATTAGATGATGTAATGTAATATGATGAATTGGTGAATTTTATGATGTATTGTGATGCAATTTTTGAGAATTAGATGCTTTGGAAATTATAGAAGTTGAGGGATAGAGGTCTATGACCCAAAATTGTAAAAACAAGGGGGTGAGAGAGATAATTAGCTACTACTATTACTTGAATTAAATAATTGACTTATTATTATTTTTATAATAATTAAATAAGATTATTAGTAGAATAATAGGATTATTACTATTATTATTATTATTATTATTATTATTGGGGGATTTTATTAAATAATTATTTAATTGGGATTGTTTAAATTAGTGTTGGAATAAAAAGAGATTGGTAAGAGAAAAGAGAGTGCTAATGTAGAAACAGAAAAGAAGCGTAAAAGTGAGAAGAAGAGTAAGAGCACTAAGAGGCTAGGGCAAGAGATTTTACTGTAGGAATCAAGAGCCAGAAAAAATCTAAGGTAAGGGTGAGGTTCTAACTCTATAAGAGATTATATGATGATGGATTATGGTAGAGTTAAGTTATATAATTGTATGTTCTTGGTTGTCTCTATTTGAGTTTGTTGGGGTTTTATCCATTGATGAGTTCTTAGGTGAATTGTGTGTATTTATGGTGAAATTTATTGATGAACATTGATGTGGTAAATTATTTTGAATTGTTGTGCATGATGTTGATTGAAAATTGTAAAAATTTGTGTGTTTTAATGTGTTTTTAAAAGTTATTTTTGAGTGAAAGAAGTGAGATCCCGTAGCAGGAAAATATACTAATTTTTGGGCTCTGGTTCAATGGTAACTGATTACTAGGATAGAGTAACCGACTACCCGTTGCAATTTTGGAAATTATTGGGACTGTTTTGTATGCAGTAACTGGTTACTGATATTGAGTAAGCGGTTACCGCTGAAAGTTTTTACGTGATTCGCCACTGTATTGTATGCAGTAACTGATTACTGGTATTGAGTACCGGTTACCACTTTGTTGGACAACATTTTTGTAAAATTAAAAACTTCATAACTTTTGACTCAGGTGTCCGCTTGACGCGTCGTTCGAACTCACGAGAAGCTAAAAATATTTTCTATCTAATAAAAATAATTTGAAAACAGTATGAGATGATTTTCAGGATTCTTGTATTATTTCGGTATTTTGATGTAAAGTGAAGTTGTGAATATGATGATGGAATTGATGAATTTCGTGTGACGATGTTACGACGATGTATTAATAGCTATGGGTAATTGGTGGCCCGTGTTGGCATATAATGTTAATGTGTGTAGTGTTATTGCATAAGTTGTTGTAACATATTAGTGTTGCATGCATGTTTATAAGCGACAATGTAGCCTCAATGGCAAGCGACGGTGTAGCCTTAATGGCAAGCAATAGTGTAGCCTAAATGGAAAAGAGATGTTATTATGGTACCATATGAATATACTTGGTGATGTTGGTCTCTTTGCATTTATGATGTTGTTGGTGAATAAGATGTGATTTATATGATTGTTGGGTGTGATTGTTAAAAATGTGACGTGTATTGGTGTTGATGTATGAAGTATGAATATTCTGATTATATATACTATACTTTATCTATTCATAATCATATTTTCGTTTATATTGTTATGATATCTCACCCCTTATATTTTAATATTACCTCCATGTGGTTAACTCGCAGGTGACAAGCATTAGAGTTGCTTGAGGTATAGAGTTGTGCCTTGTATTATGTAGATTGAGTCGGATATTTCTCTAATACGTAACACTGGGGATGAACGCTTGTTTGCTTATTCAGTTGTTATTTGTTTTTAAAATATTATGAGAGCATTATAAACTCTCTTTAATTTGATTAATTTGTTGATTTATGATGAGTTGAAGATGTTGAAAATAATTCATGAATTTCCTTTCCACTGCATTAATAAAGTAGAAGTTGAGAACCATATTCTGAATATGTTGTCGGTTCATTCGAAAAAAGTGTGTTATGTATCAATTTGTTAAATATTTGAGCAATTTGTATGATGTTGAATGAATGTGACATCCTATTTGATGTTGATTTAAAATTTTAATTTACTTTGATTTTATTAAATTATCAATGGAGAAAATAGGGTGTTACATTAGTGGTATCAGAGCAAGTCGGTCCGTTCGGCCAAGTTGTTGAGTTGGGAGTGTGACTATTGAATATTTTGTTGTTTCGTTCCTTAGTACGTGATATGTGTGTGAAACACTTTTGATACTTTTTTTGTTGTTCTAATCACTTGTTTGCAGGAGTGGGATTGAACAAGTTAGGGGGGAGCTTGTGCTTCTCTAAGATGGTTCAAGTGTGAACTATTGGTTCAGGGTATTGTAAATCGCATAAGTGCAAAGATTGGCAAAACTATGTTGTTTCCCGAATTCAGAGGAAGTAGGGATTCAGGATTTAAGCCTAACAGACATTCTAAGTGTCCTTCAGAGGGAATGATCAAATATTTGTATTGTTCGCATCTCTAGAAGTAAAGGGGGATGTTATGGCTGATGATATGCCAGTTGTGGGTGAGTTTTGATGTCTTCCCGGGGGAATTTATGAATTGTCGTTAGAAAGAGATGTTGGATTGACTTAATATTATTTTTGGAGTGAACTGTTTGGAGTTAAATCAAGTGATTACGGATTTTTTGATGAGTCGATGCATATTCTTATTCCAGAAGATATTTGTTAAGCGAGTAGGATAACTCTTAGAAGGTGGAGCTCAGATGGGTATAATTTTTTCAGCACCGCATGTTGATCGTGAAGTTGTCAGTGTTGAGTTACCATTGTGTGTGTTGTCTTTGTTCAGAGTAATGCTGGAGTGACGAATTGCTGGGAATTTTGATGTTGGAATGATATAAGAGGTTGTTGAATGTCGTTAATGTTGTTGGGTATTTGTGAGTCGCGAGACAGAGTCGGAACTCAAAGATATTAGTAGTATTTGGAAAAGAATTGGAATATTGATGTTTTGGTATGATTGGGCGTCGGTGTCGGTGTTGAACTTGTTGAGATGTATTTGACGTATCAGAGATGGGATTGATGAGATATCATTGAGTAATTGCATGTTTAAATGTGTTTACTTTGTGAATTTGAAAGTTGATAATGATGTATATAAATAGTAATTATAATTTGGAACATGAACGATGAAGTATGTGGAAGTAAGGGATGTTTAAGTACGAAATAAGATGTTTTCGTAACATAAAAATCTGATTTTTTTTTACTCTGGTACAATGGTAATCGGTTACCAGTATATGAGTAACCGGTTACCGCTCAAAAAATAGATTTTTTGACTATTTTGAGGGGTGTAACCGGTTACGCTATTAGAGTAACATGTTACCGCTGAGTTGACATCATTTTGTAATTCTTTGAAAATTTCATAACTTGAGTTCTGGACATCCGATTTGAGTTCCATTTAAATCGCTATAAAGCTAACATGATGAAATTTCTTTTAAAGATGGTTCTAGCACGTGGAAGTAATTTATTTGTAACGTAAAGAGGTTGGATGAGAGGTGGAATTTGATGTTGATCTCGTTCTTGGTACCAGACTTGTTCCTATGGCACCATACATGATGTGAGTTCAAAGTTGGGAGAGTTGGAGAAGTTATTAGAAGTTGCAAGGAGAAATAGATTTGTAAAACCAAGTGTATCATTTTGGGGGATTTGATGTCATTATTTAAGGAGAAATAAAGTAGTGTGAAATTGTATGTGGATTACCGATAACTGACTAAAGTAGTGGTTAAGGTTACATATCTACTTCAAATGATTGATGATTGGATGGACCAAATGGTAGGAGAGTATGTTCTCAGTATAATTGAATTGGGGTCGGATTATCTTTAGATACTGGTGAAAAGTGAATATAGTTAGAGGACAACTTTTAGAACTCGGTGAATTTATTTTGAATAATTGGATCATCCGTCGCGGTGGTTATTAAGGGCATTTTGATTTAGTCTAATGTCATAAAAAGGAAATGTTGAATGTCGTGATTTGAATTACGGTGTCGAAAGGGAAGAAAATGTATTCTAGGATGTCGAGATATAGGTCATGATTTGAGGAGATGGATTTTCTTGAACATGCTATTTCGAATGAAGATATATATGTAATATATTCAAAGTAAATAGAGGTCTATATTGAGAGGCTCTGAAATTGGTTATAGAGACTAGAAGCTTTTTAGGATTAACTGGTTATTATCACAGTTTCTTGAGACGAGGTCAAGTGAGATATTTTGTTAATGAATGAGCTAAGGAAATGAGATGTTTGACATTAGGAAGGATGTAAATATATTAGATAAGTGCATAAAGATGAAACTTATGCTGCTTAAGAATGATTAGAATGATGTTAGTTTTTTAGGAGAAGAGAAGTAATTCTAGAGGAAAGATAAATTCAAGAAAGATCGGAATCATGGTTATGACATAAAAGTATAGACATGAATTAGGGAGGAATTGGAGAGTTCTACCACCAACCATATGAAGAAATGGTAGTGTTAAAATTTTGATTAAAATGAGATCCAAATGCGAGATTAAAGGAAAGAGTAAGGATTTATTGATGTGTTCAAAGTATTCTAACTAGATAAAGACTTCTTTTGGAATGAAACAATTTAGATTATACTTGGTGTGGTAGTTTTACTGTATAGAATATACTGAACAATTGTGTTGTGCTGCGTGCGTGTAAAGGAGACTATGAAACAAATTTTTGGCGTTTATGTATCATTGACAAGGTTGAAATGAAGGAAATTAAGAAAAACGTTTATAAGACTTGGAGAGATTGTTGTATATTAAGCTCAGGTAACTTCGAGCATAAGGTGAAGGACGCTATTATAGTTGGGTAATGATGATTTATGCCACCATTATGGTTGTCGGCTACGTATTGAAAAATTGAGGATCTGATCACCCTTAATCTCTTGTTGATAGTAGATGGGATTGTATCGAATGGGATAGACTTGACTTGATTGCTTTATAGTGAGTGAACTGTATTGACGTATTAACGAGAAGTTAGTTGTTCACCATTATGTTCGTACCTAATGCAAAAGTGAACCATTATTTTCTGGTGGATGCTAAAGAGATTCTGAAGATAGCTATAAAACTTGTAGATCTGATGGTTGATGGGAATCAAAATGAGGACAATGACTTTCAGATGAATGATCAGAGTGGTGTAGTGGAAGCGTGAATGTGGCACACTTCCTTATGCGTGTATGACTTATTATGAGTCAAAGGTTAAACGTTAGATGCCTGAAGGAATGATGCAAATCAGTGAATATTCCATAATGTAAGTGTTAGGTTGAGGGTTTGTATGTTTTTTTTCGTGTTGCTGACATGTCAATAGAATGTATCGAATTGCATGTTCGATTGCTGAGACAAAACATTGTAGTACTGGTGTGTGTGTGTGTGTGTATGTGTGTCACCATTGTTGATATTATGGTCATGTTTAAGTGCTTACAACGATATTTTTGTGTAAAGTAGTGATAGATTTTGTATCCTAAGATGATGGGACGAGGAGTAAGACGAATTGGCGCGTTCATAACTCGATATCAAGGAATTTTGTGGTATCATGGTGGTTGACTAAGTGAGATGTTGGTTAGTAATACTTGAAATGACATAAAACATGTCGTGGGAGTTGGAAGGAAGGAGGCAAGAGTCATATCCAGAGTTATTAGTATCAAGTGGATTTTCGAGGACGAAAATACTCTAAGTGGGAGAGAGTTGTAACACCCTGATTTTAGTTAGAATTATTTTATTTAAAATAATTAGATGATGTGATGTAATATGATGCGTTTGTGAATTTTATAATGTGTTGTGATGCAATTTTTGAAAATTAGATGCTTTGGAAATTATAGAAGTTGAGGGATATGGTGTATGACCCAAAAATGTATAAACAAGGGGGTGAGAGAGATAATTAGCTACTAGTATTACTTGGATTAAATAATTGACTTATTATTATTTTATAATAATTAAATAAGATTATTATTAGAATAATAGGATTATTATTATTATTATTATTATTATTATTATTATTGAGGGAGTTTATTAAATAATTATTTAATTGAGATTGTTTAAATTAGTGTTGGAATAAAAAGAGATTGGGAAGAGAAAAGAAAGTGATAACGTAGAAATAGAAAAGAAGCGTAGAAGTGAGAAGAAGAGGATGAGCACTAAGAGGCTAGGGCAAGAGGTTTCACCGTAGGAATCAAGAACCGGAAAAAAAATCTAAGGTAAGGGTGGGGTTCTAACTCTATAATGGATTATATGATGGTGGATTATGGTAGAGTTAGGTTATATAATTGTATGTTCTTGGTTGTTCCTATTTGAATTTGTTGGGGTTTTATACATTGATGAGTTCTTAGGTGAATTGTGTGTATTTGTGATGAAATTTGTTGATGAACATTGGTGAAATTGTTGTGGTAAATTGTTTTCAATTGTTGTGCATGATGTTGATTGAAACTTGTAAAAAATTGTGTGTTTTAATCTGTTTTCAAAAGTGATTTTTGGGTGAAAGTAGTGAGATCCCGTAGCAGGAAAATATACTCAGTTTTGGTCTCCAGTTTAGTGGTAACCGGTTATTGGGATTGAGTAACCGACTATACGTTGCAATTTTGAAAAATATTGGGACTATTTTGTATGTTGTAACCGATTAATGATATTGAGTAACCGGTTACTGTTGATGTTTTTTACGTGATTCACCATTGTTTTGTATGCAGTAACAAATTACTAGTATTGAGTAACCTGTTACCACTGTGTTGGACAATATTTTTGTAAAATTGAAAACTTCATAACTTTTGACTCGGGTGTCTGTTTGAAGCGCTGTTCAAACCCACAGGAAGCTAAAGATATTTTCTATCTAATAAAAATAATTTGAAAACAGTATGAGATGATTTTAAGGATTCTTGTATTATTCTGGTATTTTGATGTAATGTGAAGTTTATAATATGATGATGAAATCGATGAGATTTCATGACGTGACGATGTTGCGACGATGTATGAATAGCTATGGGTAATTGGTGGCCCTTGTTAGCTATCCTGTTGATGTGTGTCTTGTTATTGCATAAGTTTTTGTAACATATCAGTGTTGCATGCATGTTCATAAGCGACGATGTAGCCTCAATAACAAGTGACAATGTAACCTTAATGGCAAGCAACAGTGTGACCTAAATGTGAAAGAGACATTGTTATGATACCACATGCATATAGTCGGTGAAGTTGGTCTCATTGAATTCATGATGTTGTTGGTGAATAAAATGTGATTTATATGATTGTTGGTTATGATTGTTGAAATTGTGACATGTATTGGTGTTAATGTATGAAGTATGAATATTATGATTATGTATGCTATATTTTATCTATTCATAATCATATTTTCGTTTATATTTTTATGATATCTCACCCATTTTGTTTGAGTGTTACCTCCACGTGGGTAAGGCACATGTTACAAGGATTAGAGTTGCTTGAGGTATGGAGTTGTTCCTCGTATTGTGCAAATTGAGTCAGGTCTTACTCTAATACGTAACACCGAAGATAAACGCTTGTTTGCATATTTAGTTGTTATTTTTTTTTTAAAGATTATGAGATCATTATAAACTCTATTTTATTTGATTAGTTTGTCGATTTATGATGAGTTGAAGATGTTGAAAATAATTTATGAATTTCCTTTTCACTGTGTTAATAAAGTAGAAGTTGAGAACCATTATCTGATGATGTTGTCGGTTCATCTGGAAAAAAATGTGTTATGTATCCAATTGTTAAATATTTGAGAAATTTGTATGATGTTGAATGAATGTGACATCCTATTTGATGTTGATTTAAAATTTTAATTTACTCTGATTTTATTAAATTATCAGTGGGGAAAATAGGGGGTTACAATTGTCACCATGTTCATGAACTTCATGGTTGAATCATTTCCATTCATATATGTAAGTTTCTTTGGTTACTTGGTCCGAGGGGTGTAAGTTTGAAAGTAGAGTATTACCTAGAGTTAGAAATCTTTGTCGAGTATTGTTTACTCTTTTAGGAACTTGAGAGGGAGAATCATCTTTGGTGGAAAGGAATATTTATCATGGTTGTCCATTACCATGAAAAATCTCTTTTACTTTGGTGGAAATTAAAAAGGTTTTTTACCTGAGTTTCATAGGTGAGGTAACGAAGAACGTTATGAAAACTTGTCACTATCACCTTTGAATATATAGTTCTACTAAGGGAAAATTGTACTGGTCATGATTTGATCTCCAACAACATTATTTTTGGTTTTAAAAACTAGAAACCGCACACCAATATACCTCTCAGTTTCTGTTAATATTCAAGGTGAAAAGTATGTATTTACAACAATTTGAATTAAAAACCGAGGAGAAAAATATTTTTTGTCAATTATAATTTATTTTAAATTTTAATTTGACATGTATTTTTAGACAATACCTATATACACATTTTGTGACAATATCTATATATACACATATGTAATAGAACCAAAACATTTTATTTTATAACATAACACAATCTAATATACACAAAATAAAAAATTATGTTGTTTATAAAATTTGTAACACAACTTAATTTACACATATTCAAAAAGATACACCAAGAGAACATATATACATATTTGATAACAAAAACATATGTGTAACAGAAAACTTATACACATTATTTACTACAATCAAGAGAAACTAGTGTTGTTGAAGTTCTTAAAATTATAGGAAGGAACTGGACCAACATGAATGAATGTCACTTATATCTTCTTGTGAGAAATATGTTGGATCATTAAACAATAATATTTTGAACAAAACTTAAATTAGGATAACCCTACAACAATAACATTAAAGACTCAATCTCCATAAAAACAACAACACAAACCTTTTAACATAAACCTTTTATTAGCTAACAACATTAGTATTAACTTAACACCTAACATACAAAAATTACATGCATATGGATAAAGTGAATACCTTTAACCCATGAACCATTGATTCCTCAGGACACAATATTCAACATATGTTTTATAGCACAATATCCATACAAATATCCCTTAGGTTGTTTCTCTGTTTACTAATAATTTACATATAGTTATTAATACACTCAAAGCATAAATAATATATTAGAAAAAATAACAAATGTCAAAAAGCATAGGAAATACTTATTTTTGGGAAAAGAGCTTTAGATTTTTATTTTGACATTACAAGCCATTAAATTGTATCCCTTCATCGCTCCACATCTTGGAAAAAATTAGACATGAATAAAACTTGTTCAAAACTAATGGTAACTTGAGTATATAAAATAATACTACTTACACTCTTAAAACGTCTTTCATCGTTGAATCAAAGATTATAGTGTAACGAGCATACCATTGTTACACTATTTTGGTTGGGAAATATAATAATTAGTTACCAATACCCATTGCATAAACATCTCGAATAATTAATAATGTATATAAAATTGATT
Organism: Vicia faba; assembly: GCA_948472305.1. Lineage (NCBI taxonomy): Eukaryota > Viridiplantae > Streptophyta > Magnoliopsida > Fabales > Fabaceae > Vicia > Vicia faba. Next base: position 977,766,498 of record OX451739.1, read on the forward strand.
AAAAGAAAATAAATATTCATATATACTTACGAATGGAAAAACTGTCCTAGGTAACATTCTCTTTTCTCTTGAATTAACTTATTTTTATGTACGTCGGGACAACGTTTGGCCCCTGTTGTTGAAATTGATATTGAATTGGTATAAGAAACAATACTTTATTAAGTCTCTTTCTGCACACATCTGATGCACGTACCTAAATGTTAACATAAAAGTCAAATATTGATGTGAGTCTTAACATTAAAAGTATTTGAGAAAAATTAATTTAAATTGAAATCACCATAAAATATGTACTTACGTGCAACATACTTGTAGTATGGTTATGTCCTTCCAATTAGTACCCTGCAAAATATAAAAAATATAACTCTTTCCAATTTTATAATATTGAATTGGTTCATGTTCTAATCTTATGTGCAATCACTATAGTTATTAACCTATGGTTGAGAGGGAGATGCCCGATGGGTTTTGCATATTTAATTGCCTCCACACCATTGACATGATTATTAAAGCTCGATGTTGGATACAACCAATTACTGTGGGTTCTAGTTGGAGGCGGTTGGTATCCAAGGTTGCAATCAAAGGGATTAGTAAGAATGTGACACAATATGTCAATGACTTCATGTGACATGGAGATGACTCTTTGAGTATGTTCATGGTAGGTTTCACGAATGCTTTCAACCTGGTAGATCGATCAGCGATATTGCAAGAGAAGAGGTTGAGAAGCTCGTCTATTTCATTGTACATATAGTTTATCTATGGTCAGGAAACAAGGTTATACATTGGTGATGATCATATTATGTTGGTCACTGTAGTGCAATAAGGAGACCCGTTAGGGACTCTCCTCATTTTCCTTGTGTTACACCCATTTATTCGTTAGATAAGCTATAACTATAAGCTTCTTCTTCGTGCCTTGTATATTGATGATGAAACCACCATATAGGATTCAGAGGAGGTGGCTAAAGCCCTCGATATCATTTAGGAGACTAATTCCAGGACTAGGTCTTGAATTAAATATTTATAAACTGAGATATTTGGCATTCGATTGATGCCAATATACTTCATGGATAAGTTATTTCCTTCGGACATTTAGAGATAATGGGATATGTGTTATGGACCTTAATTTCGACAAAGCTTTGAATGATCTTAGTGTTGTGATTCCTGATTTTGACCTTAGCATATTTGCTAGAAAGAACATCGTCCCTACTAAAGCACGACATGTTTTGGCGAGTTCCCTTTTAATAAAAGTGTTAAGGAAATGGATGTAAAGTTCGACATGATCACAAGACACAAAACATTTGTTGATTATTTGCAAGGAACAGATGCTCAAGATATTCTCTTTGTTATCCCTAATGATGGTCTAAGCCAACATATGGCCCGGGTAGAGTATTGTACCATCTTCAAATGCCAACTTATGATTCCCTTATATCCTGTTGATGAGGTTTTCCCCTGATTGCCACAAGGCGTGCTTGGATATATTTAGGGAACACACCATACATTGTAAGGAGCTTCCATGATTCAAATAATGACATGACTTTGTTATGAATGTCTTATTTGATATATTTCGGCATGCCAGAGTATCTGCAAATAAAGAGGAGCATGTGAATTTCTTGATTGACCCACAAAGTGGGAGGTTAATACTTAGGTTAGTAGATGTTCTGGTTTAATTGTGGATAGTATGAAAACATGCATGTGTAGACTTGACAAGAGTTTATCCACTTTTAGGACTGAGAACTGCAAATTTTATTGTAGGACATATAGCTTTCAAATCCACTACAAGTAAAGGGGTTAAGCATGAGAAAATATGTTTCAGCAATCTAAATGCTTTCATATTATTTGTATTTGACACTTTTGGTTTTCTATCATAAAAATAATAGATCTTTTACAGAGAGTGAAAAGGCTCATGCATAGCAATGTTATGTCTCCTAAGACAATGAATGTAATTTTTAAGATGATTGATTTTGTTAACCAAAAATGAAGCGGTTGTAGCTTGATACCTGTTTGTCTTTTACTTATGTATAATACTTAATATATATATATATATATATATATATATATATATATATATATATATATATATATATATATATATATATAGTATATATAATATATATATATATATATATATATATATATATATATATATATATATATATATATATATATAAAGTCTCACACCAAAACTTAATTGCTAATAGGAATGAATCAAATGATTATTTCTTTTTCCTAAAAAATAGCAAACTTTTTAGGAAAAAGAAATACCATATATATTTTTAATTTTATATGACACTTTGATTCATTTCTATTAACGGTTGAGATTTGGTGTAAGATTTTTAAACTTACTCCCTAATGTCAACGCAGGCCTCGTTAACCACATCTCTGACCGACCTGGGTTTTCAAAAGCGTTGGCGGTCCTAGAGTGCCTGTCAAGGGTGTTAACGCATACCCCGAGGTGATCATCACCACAGGTACATATCGACACAGTGGAACATGTAACATGCATGATGTTTCAGTCAACTACATTTGTTCTTGTAATCCATAGCCTAACAGAACGCAACAACGAACGACAACTCATCCATACAACCAGTAGGGGATATATATATATATATATATATATATATATATATATATATATATATATTATATATATATATATATATATATATATATATATATATATATATATATATATATATAATATATATATATATATATATATATATATATATATATATATATATATATATATATATATATATATAGAAGAGAGAGAGAGAGAGAGAGAGAGAGAGAGAGAACAATGTTAGTATTATGCAATAAATGTTTATTTTTTAACTATTTGACTAGAAAAAAATTAGACAAAATATCCTTTTTCGTCCCTTAACTCTATCCCAGGATTCATTTTGGTCCTTTAATTTTTTTAAAGTTCAAATAGATCCCTTATCTTATTAAAAAGGTTGCACGTAATTCCTTTCTATCTATTTAATGCAAATAGACGTTTAGCAGTGTATGTGTGGCAGATGACGTGGAGGCTGAGCTTCTTCATCTTCAATAAATGGACATGAGTTCCATGGCAAATGTAAAAATAAATTTAAGGGTCTAGTGTTTTTATGGAATTAATCTCATTTCCAAAAATTGAATGCTAGGGTTGGAGCATTCATGAAATTTGCCTGTTGTTTATCCTCCATGTTACAGAGAAGCCATTAAAGTTGGAACTCCCAGTCGTATACGAGCTTGAATCTGCCATGGAAACCGTTTTTCCATTATGGAGATAAAGTTATTCTCGATGGGGCAACATCGGCTAAGAGTTATGGAAAATATTTTTGGGGTTGTCCTCATTTGAAATTATGTTTTTTGTGCTACAGAGTCGTATGTGAATGTATGTTTTAAGGTATGTATGTTTGAAACTTCAATCTATGTGACTTGCAGGGATCTGTGCAACCTAGTGTCGGTATTTCAAATGGTTTTATGAGGGAAGTTCAAGATGATAAAATTGTAATATCTAGGTTGCAAAAGTTATCAAAGAAAATGAAAGACTTACAAATAGAGGTTGAAAATGTTAGGTTGTCAAATGAAGAAATAAAGAAAGAGACAGATCAAATTCAGAGTCAGATGAACATGATGTTGAAGTTGGACAAATGTTTGAGCATTATGTTTATTGTAATGTTCTTAGTTCTGTTTTTTTTTTTATGTATTGAGTTCTTAGTTATGATTTTGCACTAGTTGAATGTACCAGTTGAATATATCAGTGGAATGTACGAGATTATAAATCTTAGTTTTTAGTTCTGGTTTAGTTATGATGTACCAGTTCTTAGTTCCTAGTTCTGGATTAGATATGATATTCCAGTATAATGTTTTGTTATTTTGCACCATTTGAATGCAACATTTTGTTATTCCCGATATTTTGTTATACTCAATCATTCAAATATGTAGTTTTACACTATGCTTATGGTTTGTTCAATTAGATATTATGTTATAAAATTCAGTTTAATGTGTTATATAATTGACAACACAACATAGTATAATTGACACAATATAATTGACAATGATTGACAATAACATATAGTTGACATTAATATACATGTTAACACTCATGTTCAAAACATAGTACATAAAGATCAGCCATTTCTAAGGCTCTTTTATCATTAATCAATTCATTCATGCCAAATGAAGGGTCATTGTGCAAGATTCTCTCAAACTCCCTATAACCTAACTCCTTAAGTACACTAACAAAATCAAAATAGCTCCATGTGTCGACATCTATTTTTAAATAAAAAATATCTCTATCCTTCATACATACTAAGATCACCATTAATAAATTCACCACTATGATGAATTGTTAGATTTCGAAACTCGTCCATTACACCTACATACTCATATCATTTTCCAAAAATAAGAAACATACTAAAAAGGACCTAAATCATAACAAGCCCTAATTTCCTAAAACTATCAAAATAAAATCATGAAAATATCCTAAAACAAAAATAAACCCTAAATTCCTAAATATCAATAGAACGAAATCATGAAAAACTCTAACTTTCTACAGGAATCACAATGATTAAATGGCATAAATGACAAACTTGTACTAAAATATGCTATCAACCCTTCAATCTTCCGTCGATTCCTCCTTCAATGTCGCATGCAAAACTGAGTCAACTTCACCCTTTCAATCTTCGAATACAGTGAATATAATGGCCTTTCATCTATCTGTGACTTGTTTTATTTATTTGATGATATGTACACGTATTCTCCACATCATCCTTCGGATCAGTCATGTGGATAAGCAAAATAGAACATCACTAACAGAATAAAACATAAGGATAAATGTGACACATTTTTAATAGATAACGAATCTTTTTGAAAGTTGTAAAAATTACGGGACCAGAATGGACTCTGACGTAAAGTTAAGGGACGAAAAATGATATTTTTGTCAAAAAAAAGCTATTATGTGTCTGATTCATAAAATAAATTATAATTAACATATTATAAATTATTTTAATATTTTTATTAACATTGAAAATCATATTAATATATTGAAATATAAATAGTTATAGTAAGTATATATATATATATATATATATAATATATATATATATATATATATATATATTTATATATATAATATATATATATATATATATAATATATATATATATATATATATATATATATATATATATATATTATATATATATATATATATATATATATATATATATATATATATATATATATATATATTATATATATATAACGCATACCCCGAGGTGATCATCACCACATGTACATATCGACACATTGGAACATGTAACTCGCATGATGTTTCAGTCAACTACATTTGTTCTTGTAATCCATAGCCTAACATAACGCAACAACGAACGACAACTCGTCCATACAACCAGTAGGGGATATATATATATATATATATATATATATATATATATATATATATATATATATATATATATATATATATATATTGAACAATGTTAGTATTATGTAATACATGTTTATTTTTTAACTATTTGACTAGTAAAAAAATTAGACATAATATCCTTTTTCGTCCTTTAACTCTACCTCAGGATTCATTTTGGTCCTTTAATTTTTAAAAAGTTCAAATAGATCCCTTACATATTAAAAAGGTTGCACGTAAGTCCTTTCTATCTATTTGATCCAAATAGATGTTTAGCAGTGTATGCGTGGCAGATGACGTGAAGGCCGAGCTTCATTATATTCACTAAATGGGCATGAGTTCCATGGCAAATGTAAAAATAGATTTAGGGCTCTAGTGTTTTTTATGGAATTAATCTCTAATTCAAAAAATTGAATGTTAGGTTTGGAGAATTCATGAAATTTTCCTGTTGTTTATCCTCCATGTTACAGAGAAGCCATTAAAGTTGGAACTCCCAGTCGTATTATGAGCTTGAATCTTCCATAGAAACCGGTTTTCCATTATGGAGATAAAGTGATTCTCGATGGGGGCAACATCAGCTAAGAGTTATGGAAAACTTTTTTGGGGTTGTCCTCATTTGAAATTATGTTTTTTATGCTATAGAGTCGTATGTGAATGTATGTTTTAAGGTATATATGTTTGAACTTCAATCTATGTGACTTGCAGGGATATGTGCAACTTGTGTCGATATTTCAAATGGTTTTATGAGGAAGTTGAAGATGAGAAAATTTTGATATCTAGGTTGGAAAAGTTAGCAAAGAAAATGGAAGACTTACAAATATAGGTTGAAAATGTTAGGCTGTCAAATGAAGAAATAAGGAAAGAGACAAATCAAATTCAGAGTCAGATGAACATGATGTTGAAGTTGGAAAATTGTTTGAGCATGATGTTTGTTGTAATGTTATTAGTTATGGTTTTTTTTTTCATGTATTTAAGTTCTTAGTTCTTAGTTCTTCGTTATGATTTTGCACTAGTTGAATGTACCAATTGAATATACCAGTGGAATGTACCTAGGTTATAAATCTTAGTTTTTTAGTTCTGGTTTAGTTATGATGTATCGGTTCTTAGTTCTTAGTTCTGGTTTAGAAATGATATGCCAGTACAATGTTTTGTTATTTTGCACCATTTGAATGCACCATTTTGTTATTCCCATTGTTTTGTTATACTCAATCATTCCAATATGTAGTTTTACACTATGCTTATTGTTTGTTCAATTAGATATCATGTTATAAAATTCAGTTTAATGTGTTATATAATTGACAACACAACACAATATAATTGACAATGATTGACAATAACATATAGTTGACATTAATAGACATGTTTAACACTCATGTTCACAACATAGTACATAAAGATCAGCCATTTCTAAGGCTCCTTTATCATTAATCAATTCACTCATGCAAAATGAAGGGTCATTGTGCAAGATTCTCTCAAACTCCCTATAACCTAACTCCTTAAGTACACTAAACAAACTCAAAATAGATGCATGTGTCGACATCTATTTTTAAATAAAAAATATCTCATTCTTCATACATACTAAAATCACCATAACTAAATTCACCACTATGATGAATTGTTAAATTTAGAAACTCGTCCATTAAACCTACTCATATCATTTTCCAAAAATAAGAAACATACTAAAAAGTACCTAAATCAAAACAAGCCCTAATTTCCTAAAACTATCAAATTAAAAATCATGAAAATATCCTAAAACAAATAAACCCTAAATTCCTAAATCTCATAGAACTAAATCATGAAAAAACTCTAACTTTCTATAGGAATCACAATGATTAAATGGCATAAATGACAAACACTATGCCAAGAAGGGTTTTAGGAAGCGCACGTTAGACAACGCATTTTTCCAAAAGCGCTACTTTAAGTTAAATAAAAAATAAAACATGGAAAGTATTAATGAAATAATGTAAAAGTGCTGCTAAAAGGCCCACTTTAGACTGCACTTCTCTAAAGCGCTGCTAAAAGGCCCACTTTAGAAAGCGCTCTCTCCAAAGTGCTGCTAATAGGCCACATTAGACAACGCTTCGTAGAAGCGCTGCTAAAGGCCCACGTATGAAGCGCTGCTAAAGGCATATATTAGAAAGCTCTTCTTTAAAGTGCTGCTAAAGGAAGAGAAAACGCTGCTAAATGCCTACGTATAAATCCCTACTAAAGGCCCGTATTGGAAAGCGCTGCTAAAGGCCTACGTATGAAGCGCTTCTAAAGGCCCATATTGGAAAGCGCTGCTAAAGGCCTACGTATGAAGCGCTGCTTAAAGGCTCATATTGGAAAGCACTACTAAAGAAAGAGAAAGCGTTGCTAAAGGCCCACATTAGAAAGCGCTTCACAGAAGCGCTACCTAAAGTCCTATTATTAAAAAAAATAAAACACGCCCAAACACACAGTAACATTATTAATTTCTAGAAGCTCTTCTCACACGAACCCTCTTTGCTCTCGCCCCAAGACAGCAAGGCCTAAAGTTCTCTTTTTTTCGTTTGATTTTAAACGATAATCACTCCTATTTGTCCACATCATTCAAGGTTCTCATCCTTTCTTCCATTCAAGACCATTTCATTCTTTCTTCCATTCACACCAAAGTTCTCTTCTCCTCTAGGTATGATTTTTAATATATTTAATAATGTTGATATATAATGTTGCATTTGGTTTAATGGATAGTGTTGATAGTGTTGATTTAGTGTTGATTTAGTGATGATAATGTTTTATGTTATATTTTGTGTGGCATGTGGTTTTTGCATGTAAGGTGTTTGTGAAAATGTCACAATGAGTTTTGCATGTAAGGTGTTTGTGTAAATGTCACAATGAATATTGCATGTATTCATTGAGATAAAATAAGTTCCTATACAATTAGTCGAGCTATACATTTTGGTTTGAGAGGTTTTCGTAATAACACTTATAGTGTTGAAATTGAAAGCACTTCACATATGATCGAAAATGAAATTGAAAGAACTCATATAATTGATGGTGTAAAGTTGATAATAAGTGATTATTTGATGATAATGTAAAGTTGAAATGATAATATAAATATTAGTGATAATATATAATAGAAACGATAATATAAATATTAAGTGATAATATAGAATAGAAACGATAATATATATGTTAAAAATATTGTTTAAATATATGTTAAATATATATGTTTAATATTGTTTTATTAGTAAAATATATGTTAAAAAGAATAATTACTTATTATTTAATGGTGTAATATATATATATATATATATATATAATATATATATATATATATATATATATATATATATATATATATATATAATATATATATATATATATATATATATATATATATATATATATATGTTTAATGTTTTATAAATATTATAATTTAATTCTTAATCTATAGATTTTTTTTTTATTATAATGAAATTAATTGATCATTTATATAGGTTACTTGTGAAGAGTGGAGTTTCTGAGCCTTTCCAAAAATATTACACTGTGTGGTTTCAGAAGTTGCTGACTTCTCTACAGGTATTTAGTTGTTCTTTTAATTTTCTATAGTTGCTTGAATAATTATAGTATTTGATTTTCGATGAATATGCCTAATTGGTATTAAGCTTTTTAGTCTCTGTCCTTTTTTTTAAGTATTGTTTTTGTTTAGGCTACTTAGTAGTAAAAACATGGATAAAAAATGGATGTCTTCCAATCAATTGTCAAAAGAGTATGAAATCGGAGTATTAGAATTCGTTAAGTTTGCTGTTGAACATGCCGAAAACCCCAGTCGAATGAAATGTCCTTGCTTGGGTTGTTATTATGGAGGTAGGGTTGACGCAGTTGGATTGGAATCGCATTTACTGAGGAATGGAATTGATCAAAGTTATACATGTTGGATATTTCATGGTGAGAAAAGTAACATGAATGTTGAACCTGGGGATAGTACGACATATGCTTTAGACGACAATGGCAGAGATACATACGATTGTGATCGTGTCGAAGAGATTGCAGAAGCACTTGAAGAAGATCTTCAGGATTGTCCCAAAATGTTTGAGAGGTTGGTAAGCGATGCAGAGAAACCGTTGTATAAAGGTTGCACTAAATTCACAAGATTGTCCATAATATTAAAGTTATACAACTTAAAGGCGGGCAACGGATGGTCGGATAAAAGTTTCAGAGTTATTAGTCCTTATGAAAGATATGCTTCCAGAGGATAATGTTCTTCCTGATCGAACATATACGGCCAAAAAAATGTTGTGCTCTATTGGCATGAGATATGATAAGATACAACGCTTGTCCAAATGATTTCATTTTGTTTCGAAACGAATATGCATCGTTAAATGAGTGTCCTAAATGTGGTTTATCTCGATATAAGAAAAAATTGACTCCAACAAAAGTCTTTTGGTATTTTCCTATAATTTCGAGATTTAGACCCATGTTTCATAGTGAAACTGATGCAAGACACTTGACTTGGCATTCCGATGAAAGAATTATTGGTGGAAAGTTTCGACATCTGGCAGATTCACCATAGTGGTCGAAAATTGATAATGATTATCCTGATTTTGGAGGAGAAGCAAGAAACCTTCGCATGACATTATCTACTGATGGAATGAACCCGCATGGTCTTCAAAGCATCTCACATTCCACATGACCTGTAATTATGATGATTTATAACTTACCTTCATGGCTATGTATGAAGCGCAAGTACATGATGTTATCTATGTTAATTTCTGGACCTAAACAAGCAGGGAATGACATACACGTATACTTGACACCGTTAATCGACAGATTTAAAGATTTTGTGGGAGAACGGTGTGGAGGTTTATGATGGATATAAGAAAGAAAGTTTCAATTTGAGGGCTATATTGTTTGGCACAATTAATGATTTTTCTGGCATACGGAAATCTATCAGGGTATAGCATTAAAGGTCAAAGAAGTGTTTCCTATTTATGAAGAACACACAAATTGGAAGGGATTGAAATTTTTTTAAAAGAATTTATTTCTCGGTCATCGTAGATTCTTAAATTCTAATCATACACTACCATGGGTGGAGAAAGGCATTCAATGGAAATCCAGAACATGATAGAGCTTCACCTATGTTGATAGGTGACCAAGTTTTTGAGAAGGTGAAAGATATGATTACTCAGTTTGGCAAGCCTTTTGCAAATACACTTGTCAAAGGTGGGTGGAAAAAGAGGTCAATTTTTTGAATTGCCATATTAGAAGTCGTTGTATGTAAGACATTATCTTGATGTTATACATATTGAAAAAAAAATTATTTTGAAGTGTTATTGGTACATTACTCAATATATAATGAAAGTCTAAGGATGACCTTAAAGCAAGAAAGGACTTGATAGAGATGGGAATAAGATCTTAATTAGGACCATGAAGAAAGGAACACAAACATATCTATCACACTAACTACTTATACTTTATCTAGAAAGGAGAAAATAATATTGTGTAATCGATACATATATAAGAATAAACAGATATTCCAATGGGTGGTTACTCGTCCTATACCTATGAAGAAAGAAATTTTTAGTTATGAATACATGGAAGCAATTGGTAGAGAAGATATTGATCAAGTTTTACAACATTCTACTTTAGGCCTCAGTGTTATCGATGCATACATCAGGTATACTCCGACCAACTTTGTTTAATTAAATGAACAATTTATTTACTCATTTAAATAAATATAGTCTAATTTTAATGATGTTTTTATTTAAGATTTTTGTATGGCAAAGTGATGCTCCTATGTGGATTGGAATAAACATTCACTTTCTTAGCTCCCAACACCATCAACACAGGGTTAACTGTAACAAAACCAGATGATGTCATATCGTATGTACTCAGTTTATTTATGGTCGACAAAGATACAAAAAAGTTGTTCTTTTTACCATATAATACTGGAAAACGGTTAGATTTTCATCCTAACTTCATATATTATAATTTTTTCGATTTTTTACGTTGTGTAGAAACTTTCCATCAAACATTTGTTTAATTTTACAGTGGACATTGGTTGTTCTTGCGATTAATCCTATTAGAGATATTGTATACTATTTGGGATTCGTTATACAATGATTGACAACATACCCAGATTTGAAGAAGACGATTGATACATAAGTGAGATTGTTCTAAATATTTGTGTGTATATTTATTTATCTATGTGAGATTGTTCTAAATAGTTCATTTATAT